>JAOSBN010000006.1:21133828-21154736 GCA_027563595.1 Erythroxylum suave
GTGAGAAGTAGGAGCGATAGGGATGAAGATGAACAGATAATGATTAAGTAGTTGGGTTCCGGAAACGGGGTCCGACAATTTTACAGATGATTGTGAATTTATCACGTCTATAAGAAATTTGGTGAAAGTACAGTTGTCCTCTTTAGTGGGAGCATGTAGAGACATAGCTTATAGAAAACAACAATTCATATTTTCAATTGTTTGAGAAAAACTCTTATTGGATATGAAAAATAACTTAATTATGATAATTAGATCTATGGAGATAAATATACAAACTATTTACTTATTCTAAGTCCAAATACATAGATAATGTACCAAAAGTGTTTAATATTTAAGATATTTGATGCTTGTGAAATATTAAAGGTTTCCATTATTCTATGTAAGAGCTGATATTTGACTTCAAAGTTGTGTAGATATTAACTTTAGAACTAAATCTTGATTGTGATATATTTTACTTAGAACAATATTATTTTAATATTAGAAAGCTTCCAGTGTATAATTAATTGTAAATGGAGCCAAAATATGTTTATCATTTAGTGGGAATGATTTTTAGATTAGAATTTCTTTAATGAAGTTGTTGTAGTTCCTTGTATTATTCAACAGTAATGTACTATAGAATATTATAGCCATTAGGCATGTAAAATGATCTAAGGTCTCATGAAGATCTAAATATGTATTTATGCAGTTTCTCTTAATTATGATGATAATTAAGATGAAAGTTGTAATAAGTAAGCTCTCATCATAGACAATTTGGTAGAATTCTATCACTAAACAATAGTCCCAATGGTAAAATAATCATCATTTGGTGATATGATATAAGATACTTATCATTAGTAAAGTGTAAAAGTAATCTTTTGAGTTAAGATCACCAAAGTATCTCATATAGAGATTGTTATGTTTTGATAATAGTCACGATTTATTCTAGTCTAGGGTCACTTAGTTAGTAGTCACTAGATATAACATAAACTATTTGGAGGTAGTTGAGTGATGACTATAGGATTCATCACTTTAAGGTGATTAGGGAGAATGTTTTATTGTTCTCGATTAGTATTGATGTGAGAAATTCTTAGTCATAGCTAAGGTGGAATCACTTTGAAAATAGTTTTTAGATGTCAATAATTGAATCAATTACTAATGTTAGAGAAATAATAAGATTGGACTCAAATAAAATATAAATTAATTATATGCTTTATGTATGATTGAAAACTCATATAAAGAAAGGATTAAATTATACAAAAAATCATATACAAAAAGATTAGTCAAAATCATTTGACATTAAAAATATTTAGGTCATCATGATAAATTGCTAGATGCTAATATTGATCCATAGATATAACTTGTTTAATTAGAAAATTAAAGATAAATTAAAGAAATTTAACTTATCTATTATTAAATATGATTTAAGTTTATAATTTATATCAATTTCTAACACGGTAAAATAGTCAAATTAAATAATTCAATTTAAATTAAAAGTTCAAAACTATTTTGAATATAACAAAGGTACTCTTCCATTATAAATCCCAGATAGAAGACAGAGGATGAAAAAAATCTTTTTCATTATTTTTAAAACCTCACTTCTCATGTAAATACATCTAACAAAAAGTTCACATCAAAAAGTAGATATGCATTTTACAACTAAGGATGTTAATGGGCCAGGCCAGGCCCAGGGCCCGACCTCGGTTATGGCCAGCTCGGATGGGCTAACTCGACCCATTTATAGATATTTTTAATTTAAAAATTACTAAACGGTGTCGTTTTGGACAAAACGATGCTGTTTTGTCCAACTTTGGTGAGCTATAAGCCGAGCTGGGCTGACCATGGTCAGCCCTTGAGGTCGACCCATGGCCCCTCCAACCCAGGCCAAAAATGAGTTGGCCGGGTCAAAATTGTTATCCTTATTTGCATCAAAGAATTAACAATAAATTAAATTAGTATTCAAGTTGAACATTTATATGCAACCTTAAAATTCACTTTAAATGTATTAAAACATTTAGGTTTAAATTAGGTTATGATAAAATCTAATTTAAACATAACAAAAATGTTAGAAAGCAACAAATCTCTTCTAGTACCGCCAAAGAAAACCTTGAGAGGCTCCCCTCCCGTTTCAGCCAGAATATATCCTTTTGTTTCAGCTATCTTTTTCTCCTCCAACTTCAACAGGAAATTAAAAGAAAAACCCGTGCATACACAGTGAAAAACCACCAACTCGTCTACTAATTAACATCTATAAGCAAACATAAATTTAGAGTTAAACCTTGCAACCCTTTTATAGACTTCCATCACTAACAATAAACCAAAAACTAAAATACAACATTGGCATGTGTAAAACCATGAAAAACCTACTCTAGTTTAGCTACCAACTTTCACATTATAGTGCAACTATTGGCGTTCTCATCACTGAAGATATAAGTGAACTGATCAGCCCCAGGCGGTACTGGCATTGGTGGTGACATGTAATTCACGGCGGGATGCTGCCGAGCATACATCGTTGGCTGAAACATATCCCCCTGCTGCTGCTGTCGTTGATGTTGCTGGTTCATCATCGTAGTCATGTAATGTTGATGTTGATTGTATGGGTTGATAGGGTCCATCCCCTGATAATATCCGCCGTTAAATGTAGGCAATCCTTTAACAGCTGATTGCACATGATTATAAACCATTCTATCGTAAGCATCACTACTCATGAATCCCGTTGTCCCACATTCTTGGGACCACCTCCACCATTGATGACGCCATCGATCTCATGCTTGTACCCTTGTTTGATTTTGCTGTTAGTAGTGTCATGGACCCCGTCGTTTTGAGATCCACCCTTCTTGGTGGGATTTTTGTATTTATTGTTTCCACCACCTCCTCCTCCTCGACTATTAGCAGTACCATTACTGTTATCGGTACCCTTAGCAGTAGTACCATCTGCTCGACTTTTGCTTTTCTTACCAAATCCCAGAAACCCACCAAGTCCTTTGCTACCATTTTTCTCTTCGCCGACATTTTTTACATCACCATCTTTTTACTTGCATTACCGTTTTTCCCATCACCATCTTTTTTGCTAACATTACCATTCTTTCCATCTTTACTCCTCATTACCACAGGTATTTCAATCGCTCCAATACCTTTCTTGTCATTTCCTCCACCACCATCTCTTTCGTCACCAAAAGCAGGCCCATTAATCATGCCAAATCCTTTATCCATCATAGTCATCACTTTGTTGGGTTGATATGCATGAGCTTGTCCTTGTCCATGTCCAAATTCTTCTTCATCATCATCGAAATCATCGTCACTTGCATCGGAGTACTCATGTAAATTAAACTTCACAGATTTCGGGTCTTTTTGTGGCAGATTTAGATCTTTAGACCCTTTGAATTGTTGCATCTGTCGGTGTTGCCCCTTTCCTCCTTTATGTTGAGATTTGTTATCTTTGCCGCTGCCTTTGCCACTCTCGAATTGCAAGCTCCTGAATTGATTGTTTAAAAGGTTTTGGGAATTGTTGAAACCCCTTTGACCACCACCCCATAACTCCGCATGTTTCCCTGACTTCTTGAGCCTCTTTATCAGCTTGCTTGGGTCAACATTACCTGTTACAGTCACTTTTCCTTGATCTGCATTTACTGAGACTGTATAAACCCCTGGCAAAAGAAAGAGTTTCCCCTCCCATGAGAAAGCATCCCAAATAACCCAGAATGATCGAGGCATGAGTATTTGGACTCATTCACATCCAGATCACGGGCACAATTATAATTAAGCACAACTAAAGACATAAAATTGATGTTGGCAACCATAACTTCACCATCTTATCTTATTTCCACTTTTGCCCCAGGTCCCAATCAAGTATTCTTTTAGTTTAAAAGCCTCCCCCGCATGCGTAAATATGAAAGATTAATAAGTCTGAAACAGAAGAAATAGATGTCCGTACCATCGATTTTCCGAAGCAATTTCTTTATGTTGGTCTTACAACCATCACAGTGACATTGAATGGTCACTCTCAGTATACAGCTCTGCTACAAGAGCCAAAACCAAAACAACAATATAGTTACAACAGTCGAGAACTAAACAAGAAATGACGAAACGGGGGAGACAAAGCACCGACAAAAAAACGTACAGAAACTAAATGGATGGAGGGGCGTACCTGCGTCTTCAAAACTTCTTGCTTACTCATATTACACAAGCTAGAAAGTAGAAAAAGAGACGAGCAAACGGGGGTGTTTACTTATGAGGTGGGAATGAGCAACAATGAACTTTAAGGCTCAAGGAAAAAGAAAGCTAAAGGCGGTCGGATGTGGAAATTTAGAGAGAGCAACCGCTTTGTCTTAGGCGGTTCACAATAGGCAAAGGCAAGGTATCGTAATGAGAAATACTTGCTCCCAGAATATTTAACTTGCTCAATATATAATAATCAAAATATAAGACATCTGGAAGATTAATGCATTTGTGGTTTAGGGGTAGATTGGAACTAGCATCAAGGAGAGCACATGGCTTGGAGATTACAGTGCAAGGACTGTGAGTACTTATAAGGAAAACACAGAAAATAGGAGGTATACGCTTGCGGTGTGGATAGAAAGACAGCTATGGATCAGTGTCCCCTCGCCCAAAAGCACGGTCTTGAGTTCTTTTTGACAATAAATTTATTACACTATTTTCTGATACAAAACCGAATTTTGGTTGCGCGTAGTTATTTGATCCATGTAGTGAAGCAAAACCAAACAAAAAATTAAAGATAGAATAAAATAAAAATTAAAAACAATAAGGTTTTTGATTGTAATAAATAAAACTGTATATTTTGAAAGTAGAAATGTGTTTGGTTGTAATTGACAGAATATAGAAAATTATATCAATAATTAAAATACCTCTACAGTATAATATGATTGGAAATATATAATTTATTAACTATTTTTAAACGAATGATTTGTATTAGTATTTTTTTAATTGTATTTATAAATAAAGAATTAAAAAATTAAGAACCCAAAAATTTAATGAAACAAGCTATTAAATAACAAAAAATTCGTACAGGTTAACAATAAAATGAATTATGTAAATATTTTTTTAAAAATGTATCAATATTTTTAATTATATTTGTATTTTTTAATTACGATGAAATAAAATGAAGAATCTAAATATTTAACGAAATAAGAAATCTAAAAATTTAATGGAATGAGTTTTTGAATAAACAAAATCCGACAAGTTAGAAATTATAGTACATAATAATTTAATAAAGCATGTAAGCATTTATGGAATGAATTATATAATAGGTTAAGATACATTCAAGCCTTATATTTTATTAAGAATATCTTTTTTTGCTATTTATACACTTAGGCATGTGTGGAATATTAGTAATAATATAGGAGTATTTTTGTTCAACAGCCCTCGTGTTTTGTTTCTATGACAAACACAAGAAAGTTGTGCTACAGTTTTCGAAGGAATAAAAAATTTATATTTTTGTGAACTAGAGACGAAACAAAAATGGACATTGTCTGCAACTAAATACTGCTAGGCACAAAATTTTTGTGTTTGTTATTTGTCTCCACTTACAGAGACATCAACCAAACCCACTGTTAAGTCCATTTAACTGATGGTATTAAGCAGTGGTTGACACCTACCTACTGTGACAAAACCAAAGATTAGAAATTATATTAGATAAAAACTTGTATTTAAATTTAAACGTTTTTATGCGAATATAATTAAAATTTTACCATTTTAGAATGTTTAAAATAAAATTTTAATAAATAAAAATTAAAAAAAGTTAAAGTTGCACAATGTTCGCTGCTTTGTGGAGATCTGAAAATGATCATAAAGGATGCACTATTTCCTTTATATTTTTATAAAGAAGTTATTTCTATTATTTAAACCTATAATCTTATGATTGTAAAGGAATAAATTTTACTGGATGCTTCTTAGTAAATAAAAATTTAATAAAGTTAAATTTCGATTAGTTAAGTGTTAATTTTAATATTTTTAGAATATTTAAAATAGATTTTTAATAAATAAATTTTTTAAAAAATAAATTTATAACATGATGTAAATTTTTTTATGTTTTTAAATTTGTTCATAAACGTTACTACCATAAATGGGTCACATAATATATAAACTTCACTAATAAATTTTTAAAAATATAGGAATTGTCGTGTTATTGATAATACAGCACTCAGTGATCAAAGGAAGGGATAAATTGCCCAACTTGCCCCCAGGCAAGGACAAACGCTAGAGTCAAAAAGTGATTGAATATTGATTTCCCCTCGACATCATTGTTGCTCGTCCTTAAAAGACTAAACCTTTCAACTCTTGACCTTGCATCTTCCTTTTGTGTCTCTTTGCTCGTAAAAGATGTCTGAATTATTACAAAAGGATCGAAAGCTTACGGGTTTGATTATGTGTTAGTTCGAATTTTGGTTTCTGTAACCCAATCAAAGCAAACAAATCGAATACATGAAGAATTCACACAGCTGTTAATTAAGAAAATTTATAAGCTTAAACTAACAATTTCTCACTTACTTACATATCTAATATTATATTTTTAATATATTAATCATGTCTCTTCAGGGACGATGACTTGGTGGGAGAATCTAGAAGATTCTCTTCTGTAAGAACTCGCTCTAATGTTATATCCTATTATTCCATTATTTCCCTGATCAAATGAAAGTTTTTGAGTATATATTTGAATCGTTAATGAGACCTTAATTCCTTTATGAAGTGAATAGGAGCAAGGATCGCCATGGAGATCGCCTACGTGATGGGATGAGCTTGTCTCTTTATGCGCATGTGGGCTAATTTGTGGAGAGGATGAAGTGCACATGCCTATTGGAGGAGAGTTATCTGAATCGCAGCCTAAATTGATTCATTTATCTCAAATCCTTGGATTGGACTCACTTAGGACTTGAAAACTATCGTATTGGGCTACACATCATCACTTAAGCCCAAAAGGAGAGGCGTTCCTATGATCAGACTTAGGGGGGGGAGGGGAGCGTTAGACCTGGCCTAGGCGTGTTTTTATTATTCTATTTGTGAACTTGTTTTAAGTTATATTTATTTTGGGCTTCCATACATTATTTAACCTAAGTCTTTTATTATTTGACCTAGGTATAAATACCCTCTTTATAAGAAAAGGGACCTTTTAATCATTATTATCTTTTGTGACCTGCCGGCCATATTGGGAGAAGAAAACCCTTTTATTTTTTTCAACTTAGGAATTAAACATCACTTATCAACTGGAACCAAATTGTGGCGTGACTTTGATCCTAAACAACTTTCTTGGTTTGTTCTTTACCCGTTATCTAGGTTGCTTGAGACAAGTTCTTCATGAGGTCTAGCAGGTAAATTTGAAACCCTACGTATCATATTTAATTTTAAGTTAATTCGAATCTATACTCTTTTTTTCCTTGGATCTGAACTTTTCAATCTTTCAATTTCGTGATGCGCATTATTTTGCCTGTGTAATGTTGACCTTGTTGTCACAATACAATACTATAAGGTTAACAATGCTAGGAATCACTCCAAGTTTAGTGATTAACTTCTTGATTCAAACATGTTCCTTTTTCGCCTATCAAACTAATATTTGCTCTACCTTAATCATCGAATCTAAAATCGTTGGCTATTTAGAATTCTTCCAATCTACTACATCACCATTTAGAGTGAAGAAATCAAACTTTTTGACTGTCTCATTGAAACGGATATTCCAACTACATAACATTTGCTTAGGTTCATAATAGACTTTTGCAATTTGCATACTTGATTAAGAAATCTCTTAGATTCAAAATCTTCAGGTTGTGTCATATACACCTCATTCAATGAATTCCTTTTGAGAAATTTTGTTTTGATATCCATTTGCTAGATTTATTCATGATGATATGTTACAATAGCCAATAAGATCCTTAGGGATTTAAGGATAACTAATGACAAAAAGGTTTTATCAAAATCAACTCTTTGTTTTAGTTTGTAACTATCACTAACCTTGCTTTATATGAATATACAATACCATCTATGTTAGTTTTTCTCTTAAAACCCCACTTGCATCCAACAGATACAATACTATTAGGTGTATCCACCAAATTCTATACTTGGTTAATGTACATGGTTTCCATTTTAGATCTCATGACTTCATGCCATTTGAAAGAGTCAATGTTAGACATTACTTCTTTAAGAGTATTAAGCTCGTCAAGCATGAGAAATACATTATCCTTTGCCATTTCAATATGTATATCTAATCTAGTGGACGACGACATATCCTACTAGTGTATCACAGATTATGTATCTCTTGAACTCTCAGTTCTAAATCATATGTATCAACTTGAGGTCCTTGTTCTATCTAGATGTGAATTTGTGGCTCTTAAACTTCTCTAATTTCTACCTCACTCCTACTAGTTTCCTTAAGAATCAATTCTATTTTTAAGAATGTAGCATGTCTTAACAAAAAATGACTTTTACTAGAACGTGATAAAATTGATATCTAATACTCTCTTTTGGATACCCCACAAATTTGCATTTATCTGATTTAGCTTAAAACTTATTAGATTTTTCACACTTCACATAAGTATCACATTCCCAAATCTTTAAGTATGGCAACCTTGATCTTCTACTAGTTTATATCTCATATAATATCTTGTTAACCAATTTAGATATAACTCTATTTAGAAGGCAAGTAGTAGTTTCAATGGTTTATCCCTAAAAGAAGACAAGAAAGACTATATGACTCATTATAGAACATAAAATATCTAATAGAGTGTGATTTCTCCTTTTAGATACTCCATTATGTTGTGGATTTCTGGGAGGACTTTATTATGAGAGGATCCCATTCTCTTTTAAGTAACCAAGAGAATCGTGAACCAAATATTCACCACCTCTAATACTTTTACCAGTTTGTTTTTTTAACCTCAAGTCTAAGTTCTTTGAATTTTTCTAATGATTCAGACTTTTGTTTCATAAATTAAACATAATCATATCTAGAATGATCATCTTTCAATATAATGAAATATAAGAATCCTCCTCTAGCACAAATAGACATAGGGCCACATGCATCTGAATGTGTAAGCTTTAGTAACCCATTAGCACATACTCCCTTTCCACTAAAGGGTAGTTTGATCATCTTTTCTAACAAATAGGAACCACAAATTTTATATGATTCGTAATTAAAAGAATCTAAATATCCTTCTTTATGTAACTTCGTGATTCTGGTTTTGTTGACACAACCTAACCTACAATGCCATAAATAAAATAGATTTTGGTCACTTAACTTTCTTTTCTTATTATTTATTTTCAGAATTGGCCTTTCAAGATCTAGCTTATAAAAACCGTTTATAAGTAATTCAGATTCATAATAAACATCATCTTTATAGAAAGAATAACTCTTATTCTTAATAATAAAGGCAAGTCTATTGAAATTTAAATAAGAAATGGAAATGATGTTTCTAGTAACAACTAGAGTATAATAACAATTATTTAGTTCTAGTATAAGGTAGAAGGCAAAGCTATACTATAAGTTCTTATAACTAATGTAGCAAATTTTGCTCCACTACCTACTCGTAGGTCCACTTCGCCTTTGCTCAATGATCTACTCAATGATAACATCTTTATGTTATTACAAATATAAGAACCACTTCTAGTATCTAATGCCTAAGAATATGGAATAGAAGTAGAAAAATTGGCATCAATCATAAATATACATGAAGAAGTAACTTCCTTAAACATCTTATCTTTTAGGGGAGTAAGATAAGTTACGTAGTTCCTTGTCTAGTGTCCATCGACTTCATAGTGAAAATATGTGCCCTTATCATTGCTCTTCTTCCTAACACCACCTTCTGGCTTACTATTATAATAAATGCCTTATGTTTCTTGTTATTCTTCTTAGAGCCATTTTTCTTGCTCTTGGAAGAATTGATCGAGTCGTTGAGATGTGTGTAATTTTTAGTTGATTAACCTCGATAATCCACAATTGCACGGGTCGTTTGCGTAGTGCCTAAGGTGTTGAACCTTTGAGGAGGGATAATTTAATCTTAAAATCTAAGGCCAAAGTAAATTGCAAAAATTCAAAATGTAACAAAACTAAAACAAGATTTTAATTCAATCAATTCAAGAATCAATAATGAAAATATTAACAATTTAGCAGTTGCAACACACATTCAACCTAAGGAATTACCAATTGAGAGAAAAGGAATTTTACCTATCTTTAACGCTAACCTAATTAATTATAAATTACTGCATTATTGGTTCTAAATGATACTAGGGTTGATTACTCTCTCTTGAGTTATAACCATCAACCCTAATTTATAAACCCTAATTAGATTATGGAAGTTGAAATTTCTCAGTTAACCACCTATCCAAAATGCTAATTAGATTTGAAGTTGTCTAATAAACTATCGGAAACCTATGCAAGATCTCTCTTCGCATAATTTATCGATTTGATTTAATTATTGTTCTACTAAATCACATAACTCTCATTAGCCTAATTTAATTATTTTTCACTTGATTCACCCTCTCAGTTTATTATCGAATTATGCATGTCTAGAATTAAATAACAATAAATCCAAATAACACATAAGGAATCAGATTTCATTAAATCAAAGAAAAGACCCCAATAGTGAGTTTAGAAGCAACATCAACATCTAAAAAATCCTATCATAAATTATTATTCCAATTCTATACAATAATAAAACTAAAAATAGCAGGAAATATGAAATTGAACAAATAGCGAGAGGCAACAACGTCAGGAAATTGCTGATCTGGGAAGTACGTCAGGTCAGCTTCTTCTCCTCTTCTCTCTTCCTTCTTCTCTTTCTCTATCTCTTGATAATTCTCTCTAGGGTTTCTCTAAAAGTGGTTGATGCAAAAGCTCTTCCTGCCTCTTTGTCTTATTCTTTAAATACCTTTTGTGTTATAAGCAACCCAAGGATTTTTTCAGGGTCTGAAAAGTTCCTCAAAACTTGAAATTTTTTAGTGTTTGTGCATCTGCTCGACGTAGGCTATGATTGTGGTCTTGCAAGCCATGATCGTGGGCCACATCCGAGCCTTTTGTCACAATTATGGCAAGCAGGCCACGATCGTGGGCCATATCCTAAGCTTTTGTTATGATATGGACCACAATCGTGGGCTAACTTTGGTGATTTTGTCACAATCATGGCCCGTTCTGCCATGACCATGGGCCATTGATTTGGCCCGAGTGTCTCTAAACTTCTCCATTCTTCAATGTTGACCTTGAAACACTAACAAACACATCAAGGCATCTTCAAAACATAATAATTAAGCTCAAATACTTGTACTAACCCATAAAACACTTAAAACATAAATAATTAACAAACTAACACAATTTTAACATAAACACATACTAAACAATTGAATGAACAATTAAATACATATCAAACTAAGCCCTAAAACACAATGCAATTCACGCTTGTCAAGAATCCACAGTAGGAACATAATTTGGTCCCTTTTTATGGCACCCCTCTGTAGTTTTAAGCATATTTAACAGTTCAGACAGTGATATATGCTTTTGATTCATATGGAAGTTCATAATGAATTGTGAAAAGCTCGAACTAAGATATTGTAGCACCAAATCAATGCTCAACTCTTGATCTATGACAAAACCTAATTGACTAATTTTTCAATATCGCCAATCATCTTCAGCACGTGTAGGTTAACTGAAGATACCATCTTTCACTAAAATAATGATTTGCAGAATTTATAGCTCTCCATCCCACTTTGTGCATTAAACAACTCCTTCAGATGAAAAATTATAGTAGGAGCATCCATGTTCCCATATTGCTTTTGAAGCTCTAGAAACAAACTAGCCAACATCGTTGATTTAGCTTGTTTTGAAACAGACTAGCCAACATCGTTGATTTAGCTTGTTTAACATCATCATTATAACGTTGATATCTCTCCTAAACCTTATAAATTGCATCTAAATTGGGATCTAGTGGAACAACAGTGTTCAGATGCTCCTCAACGTTAGATTGACACTAATCTTTTGATTCGATAACCGAAAGACATAAAAGAACGGCTATTAGTTTACACCATTAAATCAAATAAAATAAGGAATTTAATAAATATTTGATTACTCTGGCTATTTTATTCAAAATAATGGCCTTCATTATTAAATCAAAAAATTATCAAATAATTCCTTGTGGGTTAGAATCCCATCCACAAATAGTTGATCTTGAGTTAACTTAATAAAATAACCAAACTTAATTTTGGTGGATAACAACTTTATTAATCACATCTTATATGGCTCGTAGATCTATTAGATGACAAATCTTTACCAAAATATATCACATACATTATTCCTAACCCTTCCTTTAAATTCTTAAGACCATAAGTTTGCTCATCCGAGTCATATAAATTTAGTTAAGTAGGACTCATTAATTTAAGATAAATATATTCGAGCTATAGGGGTCCTTAAGTTTGCTCAACAAGCCTCACAATAAACAAGCTTAGATTTTAGTCTTAAATAATGGAAGACAACTATCATGTTCTGAATATGTACTTAATATTTAATTGAGGGATTTAACATTTTTTTAAAAATTTTGGTCTCATCAAAATAATACAATCTTTTTATATTAAAAATTCCAAAATAATCTAATTATGAAAGAAATTCCTTAAAAAATTTTCTTGATTCTAATGATTGACTTAGTATCTAATTTAATTTAATAATTAAAATTTTTGAAAAATTAAACTAAATTTCAAAATATTATTAATAATTATTATCCTTTGAAAACAATTTTCAAACATTTAGAAAAACATTCTTTCAATTTTATCAGGAGTATAAAACAATTTAATATGTATTAAATTAATTTAATAAAAATAAGGCTTAAACATATAAAATTAAATAATAATAAAAAGGGACCGTCTAGTAAGTATAGTGCACGCGCCATAACACTTTTTGTGGGGTGCTTGCAGCACACGTGTTAGCAGTGTCTGTTATAGACACAAGTCCCACATGAGGGGCATGTGTTTTACATGTGCCCCATTGTTTTCCAAAAATATGGTTTTTGAATTTTTGTTGTCGTTGTTGCCCTCCTTTGCTTATCTCGCTTGACTGCTTCCATTCTTCATCTTACTATGTTTTATGGTCCTCCATCAGCCTATATGCCTTCTATTGGTGGTGAAATCTCACCTTTCATTGTCATTGCTTCAAAATAGCCGCTAATAAAAATCCATCACCTCTAGCAATAGAGAAAGATCCACTGGTGGTGATTCACCACTAGTTTAGACCCTCACCAATGGTGATTTGCTGATGGTGCCTAGGACAAACATGATGCTCCTCAAGTCTCTTTTTGTTAAAAAGGAGATCTTTTAAGAATTTGACGTATTTTGGCATTTACCAAAGATATTCAACAAAAGTAATATTAATGTGTAATAGTAGCTCTAAAAACTTACTAAATTGATATTCCTTTTTATCTTTCTTAAGTTTGTACTGGTATCAAATTATCAGTTTTTACTCTTTGGCGATTTTATTCTTTAACTCCTTCTCCTTCTCCTTATTTTTTTTACACAATAGCCTTTTTCTACTTTTTTGTTTATCTTTCTCTTTAACTCTTAGCTCCTTTCCACTCCTCATATTCATAACTTTCAATCGCTCACTTAAGTTCAGATTGTTGTTAAGTGAAGTTCAACGATAAGCTTAGCGAGTTTTCCAAAAAGGATTTTTCAAGTAATTGATGGAGGCTTCTTCAATTAAAAAAAATTAATTTAAGCCTTAAAATTAGTAATGAATTTTATCACAAGCTCCTCAAGACTTGGATTCTTTTGTTGCTATTATTATTACTGAAATTCATGTGACGTCTTTGCTTTGATATCCTTGATTATTTCAAGAAAAGTTAAGATGATTTCTCCATCCTAGATTGTAATTATTACTTTAAGGATTATTTCAAATTGAATTCCCTTTAAAACCAACTTGCTTATTCAATATCTCATGTTTTTAGATGCCTAACATTCATGATTATGGTGTTCATCACTACAAATATCACAATTCATCAATTTCCTGGTTGAGTTACCAAACTCATATTATTAATATTCATTTTTAAATTTTCCAACTTCACCTTAATATTGTCACCCTGTCAATATAATGAAATTTAGCTAATTTTGGCTTTAGCCTTGAGTTCCGTCACTAGTAATTATTCATATCTACATTCTTAATTGGCTTTTCCAATTCCTCAAAAAGTTTTAAAGTTGGTAGTCTCACCTAAAGATCTATCATTTGACTATTTGGACGGATAATTCAATTCACTATCAAATGCTTGCATTTGTAATCCCAAAGCAAGTATATGGTTTAGGAACTTTCTTAGTAATTCCTTCCATATCTCCCAAGAAGTATACAATGTATCAATCTCTAATTGTTGAAAGGAAAAGATGTCATTCTAGACTTTTTTTCATGCTAAAGGAAAACTTTTTGCTAAGACCATTCTAAGTGGTAATAGATCTAAAAGACAAGGATTTTAGCGATGTTAGCTCTGTCTTTTAATATAAAAGTGAATATCATCCTCTAAAACTTTATTAATCATGAAAATATAGGAGATCTCTAAAAAGTTAGCAATATATACATTTAGATCCTTATCTAACAAGCTATTTAATTGCACAAGTTGTTGAAATATTTGAATCATATTGCACATAATCTAAAAAATGATGGTCTCTAATCTTGGCCTAGTAATATTAAATTACGTCTTTGTAAGTGGCAATCTAATATAATCCCCCATAATATATTGTCCTCCCTATCCTATCACTGTTTTTGGTAGCTATAACATTTGAACTTGTAGTTACCTTCAAATTCTTAGGTTTTCCTCCCTTAAATGGTAAAGTAAAGTCTTTTATGTTTTTAGATCCAGATCAAATAGTACTTTGAGACTACCCTAGTGATAAACCAAAGTACCTAAATCCTAAAATTTAGTAAATAAACACAAGATTAAGAAAGAAAGTTCCAAGATAAATAAACAAAAAAAGATAAGAAAATGATTAGGTTAACAAACACAAAATGTTCATAATATCTTAGCCTTAAAAATAGTGCCTAAAACTTGATGTTCTCAATCCAAACTATACTAAAGATCAACTAGGAAAGTACAATTATCATTCTTATAGTATAGTCTAATAAATATAATTATTGTTCCCTCAAGGACTACAAGTACATATAATACCTATCTTTCTATTATCTAATCTAACAAGTATGTATAATAACTATCTTTTTGTTATCTAATCTAACAAAATGAATGATTAACTTAAAAGAAAGGATTAGTGATAAGATTTGATTAGATCATATTAATGAGTTATCTTCTTTTTATTAATTTTAATGCTCAACTGATAAAATTGATATTTATTTTGTTTTAAAAGGTGACAAGTTAAGGTTGGACCAAATTTGGTTTGAAATATCTAACGAGAGCATCATTTATCAAAGTCACATATTATGGAAAGATGGAGCAAATGATTCATGATTACTAAAACTGATAGGACAAGATCACCCATAGAGTCAAATTCACTTTAAGAAGTTTAGTCTAATTAGGAAGCCTTATTTTCATCCCTATTATAAGGGGATTCCGAGTTGCTTCAATCATTATCTCTGAAATATTTATATAATATTGTTTTGACATGAAAAGATGGTCATGAGTGGCTAAATATGAATTTCCTAATTCAAGGGGAATTAAATCTCCATTTATAACTTTGAGAAGATTTATTCTAAACCTGATCTATTTATAACTTCAAGAAGTTTTATTCTAAACCTGAATTTTATTTTAATTTAAATATTTCTTGTTTATTATTCCCATATGTTATGAGTAATTAATATTGATTGATCTGATAAATTAATTCAGTGTTGAGTATTCTGTTGCTATCCATAAGTTATTGATTTGTAATTGTCATAAATAATTGGTATAAGATGTAAGTAGGTTATTTATATATTTGCATATCTAACTTAAGAGAAACCAGAAAACTAAATTGAATAGTTATAGCTATCTTAATGATTCAATTTATGGTTTAGTCTTTTTCATTAAGTGTACTGCTAACATTTAATTAATATGAAATGTTATCATACCCAACCAATTAATGGTAAGTTTTGATTTGAATGCTAGGTTTGAAATCATTAATTTAAAAAAATTGTGAATTATTATGGCTATTCTAATAGGTTTAAACTAAAATCTTTTGTGAAAAATTTTCTTTCTAAACCAATGATTAGAGTTATAATTGAATGAGATCCTTCCCTTCAATCACAGTTAGGTAAAATTGAATTTCTTATTAAGTTTATTTTATTAGTTAATTAATCATATCCTTTATTCTATTTTTAATTAAAATTAAGAAACTAATATTTAGTTCTCTTATGATTCGATTAGGTTTCACGATATTACAATAGTTTAAGATTAATTTTAAGAGCTTCGACAACACTTTCAATTAACAAAACTAAATTTGCTAATCTAATTTAACAAATCAAAGAAATAAACAAGAATGAAACAATTAAATGATAATCAAGATTTAGAAATCTCCCTAAAAACTTCATATGCTTAAATTTACAGGTCAAATTCGCTAACCATGTGGTTTAGCATATTATCAATATACCTCCTAAATTTTAGAAGTTATTATAACCCCCTATAGTTTTGGTTTTATAACACTCGTCCCCCTTGCTACCTACTTTTATTAAAATTTTTAACTCCATACTTCAAACTAACATAATTTTCAATGCATAACACTACACGTGATATTACATGTGGCACTACATGATGTCATTTTGAAGTTCACTGGTAGAGTTTGTAATAGAAGTTAACAGTAGGAGGACATGTGTTCTAAAAATAAAGCTACAAAGAGTTATTAATAATTTTTAGAAGTCAGTGGGTAAATTGATAATATGTCAAACCATAAGGCGGTCTGATGGATTTTACCCTAAATTTATCTTAGTTTAATTTTTAATCACAATTTCTTAGACTGGTAAAAATTCTATAGTCATAACCATATTTTTTCTTAATAAATACAACTCCTATCTTTAACTTGATTAATTGAAATCACATTCTAATTAGAACTCTTAAAAAGCATTAACTTGTTCTATAAATGCCTTTATTATATTTAATTGTAACTTAGAAGATTTATGAGGTCTTATCTCTATAATTCCATGTAACTCTTATTATTCATACCAAAATATATCCAGATATATGAATTTTTAATTCCTATATGGGAAATCTGAATTGAATAAAAACACTATTGAATTTCAATTTAAAAATAAGAGATAATTATGAATATTTCATAACAAAACTTAAGCCTTTCATTAAATCAAGTTATCAAACCAAACAGATAGTTTATGGTTCATTTACGTAAATTTATCCTAATTTTGTTCATATTAAGATAAGCAAAAATAGTAAAAATAAAAAAGAACTCATTCTCATAGATCATGAAATCTTGAAGTTTTTCAAATGAATCTTGATCGAAATCCCTTTCTTTCACTTCAAAGTTACTCCTTTCTATATCCAATCGCTCTAATTTATCTCTGTTATCTTCATGCCCATTAGAATTGTCCCCCATACTTTTTATTTTTATAAACCATGGAAATTTAGAATATCACCATAAATATAGGTCTAACTTAGATTCGTATTGCAATTGTGATACTCCTGTTCACTTTTATTATGCAGTAAACTCTTTAAATAATATAATTTAAACCATGTTACTTAACTACTTAATAATCAAATCCTATATCATTAATCCCTTAAGAACACATCTATTTTGAAAATAAAGGACTAAAAATCATATACAGATTCGACATAATTTCATATGTTGAACAATTTTCTGAATTATTTTTTAAAATCATGCCAAAACTACTTTAAGTTGAATCAACTTTGCCTAATCTTGTTCCTTATTCATTTAAGATCTAAAAGAAGACTTGAAAAATAAAATAAGCCAAATTGAGTACTAAATCCTACCAAATCCAATAAAACATAACCATAATGCTCTTAAAATCATTCTAAAACATAGTCTGATTGAAACGTATAAGACACTTGCAAGTTAGATATGTATAATGATCGAACTTTTATCCTAAATGATGCACTTCTTGCTCTTAAGACTTGATTGAATCTTATTTGTATTATGAATATATTTAACCTTGGATTCAATATTAAAATTTAAAATGGTGTAATCGATTTTTTTGTTGGAACTAGCTATTGTAGCAATAGGTCTATGTTGAATGGTCATATAATATTTGGTGTTAATTAAACAAGTAAAGTTTGTTTTTATTTAAGTGCATCATCTAGCACTTGTTATATTAATGCTAATTAGTTGCATGCTAAACTTAGTCATATTGGATATGATTGAATAAATCAATTAGTTAAATATGATCTTTTAAAAGACCTACATAAAGTAGAATTATCTACTTACAAACATTATCTATAAAGAAAAATAGCATGAAAACATTTAGTAGGGAATAAAGAACTATTAACCATTGCAATTACTCTATTAAGAAATATATGGCCAAATGAATGTCAGAGTGAGGCACAGAGGTACTTATTTCATCACTCTTAACGATGGCTATACTCAGCATAGTTATATTTATTTTATTACTCATAACTTAAAGCATTATATTGTTTCCAAAAGAATGAATTTCGAAATTGTGTATCTCTTAGTCAAATGTGTAATTGATTGGGTGGCCCATTAAATCAGTTACTAAGCATTTTATGTGTTATAGACATATAAGAGACAATTTATTGCATTTGGAACATCATAGATGTAAAACCTACATTCAAAATTCCTTATATGTGTATGGGAAATTATGGACTAAAGGGAAGAAAAAATTTCTTTAAAAGATATTATGGACATTTTTAAGTGTATGTGTTTAAAGGTGAGTGAGGTAAAGAAAGAGTAATTGAATTTGAGTTGCATGATATTATATTCTTAGAGGATGAATTTTTAAAGAAAGAAAATATAGCACAAAAATTATCTCTATACGAGATATCAAATTAGGCTAATCTAGTATGTCAAGCCCAATTGGGGTGAAATGCATCCAAATGGGAGAAAATTTAGGAGACAGCGAATTGGTTTCATATGAATGACAATTGCAGCCAAGTGAGAGTTTCCTATCATTAGTTGATTCAATTAGAGAAAAATGATAGTAAAGAGATATGTTTCTCAATATGTTCAATTGTGCTTACAATGTGAGTGGATAATTTCTATATGACTTTATTTTTTCATGTTGAAAGGGAAAACTTTATAGTAGTTCTAAGAGAAGCTTAAAAATGTGAAGGGGCTAACCTAGTCCTCCTAAAGACAAATGGATTAAAGAAATAGAATAAAAATTAGCTTTAATAAGCTTGATGTGGGACTATGACTTGGTTAATCCTCTTATAGCATGCAAAGTCATCAAGAACAAATGATTTCTCAGATGTTAAGCAAAAGAGTAATAGTAACTTTGAGAGATACAATGAATTTCCAGTGGTAAAAAGGATATACATAGTAGGAACGAATTAACTATGAAAAGATCTCTCACCTGTTGTGAGGTTTATGTTAGTTTGATTATTTCTAGATTATTGGTTCTAGACGATCCTAAGGTTGATTACTCTATCTCGAGTTATAATCATTAACCCTAAATCATAAAATTTAATCAAAAAATGGAAGTTGCAATCTCTTAATTAACAACCTATCCAAAACCCTAATTAGTTCTGAAGTTCTATAATAAACTACCAGAAACCTATATAAGATTTCTCTTCGCATAATTTACCGATTTGATTTAATTCTAATTTTGTTAAATCACCTAACTCTAGTTAGCCCAATTTAATTTTTTTCATCTGATTCACACTCTCATTTTATTATTGAATTATGCAATCGTGGAATTAAATCACAATAAATCTAAATAACATATAAACAATCAGATTTCATTAATTCAAAGATAAAACTCTGAAGGTGAGTTTAGAACCTTCTCAATATTCAAAAATCCTATCATAAAACTATTATTCCAATTCTATACAATAATAAAACTGAAAATAAACATAAAATACGATCTAAACGGATGATGGGAGGTAGCGACATCGGGAAACTCCTGATCTAGGAAGAATGTCGAGTCAGATTCTTCTCCTCTTCTCTTTCTCGATCTCTCGATAAATGCTTTTTAGGGTTTCTCTAATAATGGCCAATGCAAAACCACTTTGTCTTGTTATTTAAATATTCTTTGTGTTTTAAGCAAACCTAGGGTTTTTTTGGGGTCCGAAAAATAAAAAAATCCCTCGAAACATAACGTTTTTGAGTGTTTGCGGGTCTGCCTTGTAGGCCACGATTGTGGGCCACATTTGAGCCTTTTGTCACGATCGTGGCATGCAGGCCATGATCGTCGGCCATGTTCTAGACTTCTCTCACAATTGTGGCATCTGGGCCACAATCGTGGGCCAACTCCATTATCTCACCCCGAATGTCACTGAAACTTTTCCGTTCTTTGATGTTGACCCTGAAGCGCTAACAAACATATCAAGGTACCTCAAAAATATAATGTTTAAGCTCAAAGACTGGCACTAACCTATAAAACACTTAAAAAATACATAATTAATAAACTAATACAATTTTAACCTAAACGAATGAATTAACAATTAAATACATATCAAACTAAGCCCCAAAATACAATGCAACTTACACTTATCAACATCCCCATACTTAAACATTTGCTTGTCCTAAAGCAAACAAAATAACAAAGCGTATAATGCAAAAATGAGACAATGGCTTCAACTTCATAAATAAATTTAACTTGAAACAAAATCATTTAAGTTATTTCTAATCATTAATATGGAAAATCTAGATTTGGGGGCTCTGGATCAAACGTACTTATTAATGAAAATCAAAATGTCATGTTACTCACCCTTTTCAATCATACGCACACATAAATAATTCTTTGGTCATTCAAACTCTGTAACTACTGATTGAACCAGATTTATACTATGAATTGGCCCTGCTTTCTTAAGTATTTATGCATTTGCTGACTCCTAATTCA
>JAOSBN010000006.1:21154836-21189567 GCA_027563595.1 Erythroxylum suave
CCTCTATAAAAACAGTGTTTGCTTTCTTCCCTACTCTTTTTCATTTGTTTAATTTGATTGTTTATTGTGTATTAATTCCGTGTTTTTTGTAGAACTCTGCGAAAAAGTTTTGTCGATCTATTCAACCCCCCTTCTAGATCGTTTTCATTCTAGAGTGAGCTCCTAGTAGACAGGATATTGGAAGTGTATGAACTTCGCCCACTGAATTCTTTTTGCTAGGTTCTCTACCCTATCTTGCAATTCTAGCCTATCAAGTGTATCAAAATTAAGATATTTCAAGACTAAAATTTGTTTAGAGTTAAGGGATTAGAAACAAATACTTCCTTCTCTATGTAAATTAGGAAGTTGCTCTGAAGTTCACTGCCTTGTTCCTTCTCCCTCATTCCGAGACTTGGTTTCATCCCGATGATTGATCGCGCTTTACTGACTGCTTAATGTGTGACATATTGGCTTGCAAATAGATGGAGTTGGAATAAAGTGGAATTTTGGAATTTGGTTAGAGAGAAGTGAGAGTGTTTGGAGGTTCTAAACTTAGAGAGATAAATTTAAAATGAAAGGGAGTGAAAAAGTTTAAGTAAGAAATGAATAAATAGGTGAATGAAGGGTAAACATATCAATCTACACTTAGACATCCTTAATAATCCCCTTTGGCCGATGAGCTGTTTTGTCCGCTAGCTTCATTAACATCTTTGTGGGTTCCAACTCTTCTAACCCTAATTTTTGACTAAAAGTATAAGGAATTATATTGATACTCACTTCTAAATATGCAATTGCACTATCTATTTTGACTTCATTGATATTACAAGGGTCCTCTTTCTTTTGTGCTATATTCAGGTTTTCTTCTACTGTGAGCTTCTTAACCTTCTTCTTGATTGATTCCTTTCCTCATTTGTAGATGTTTTGTTATATCCTCAACCTTGTTTAATTCAATCTCCTTAGAATTGCTCATCACCTTACTTGAAATTGACTTTTACCTAGCAAGAATAGGGTATGAAAGTTCAGGTCGAGGTTCCTCGATTGACTTAATTATGAGCTCACTTGGAAGGGTTTACATAATTGCTTGTTCTTCTCCATTATCTTTGTCTTTCATATGTTAGAGTTTCTTTCGTTGGGTTTGAGTAATGGCCATGATCCGTTCCTTTAGGTTAGGCTCGGTATTGCTTAGAAGGGTTCCTACACTCGGAGTGGAAATTGCCTCCACTAATCGACTTGCTTGGACCTCCAGATTTCGTATTGAAGAGGCATGGTTCTTAGTGACTTGCTCGAACTTGCTTTCAAACCTCCTATATGCATCCTCCATGCCTCCAATTTTATCTAAAATCCTATCTAGCTTGGACACCTTGAGCTCAATTTATCTTGTTGGAAGCCTGGTTGTCCTGAAGGTCTGAACTATCCCTTAGCATTACTCATCCATGAGAAGTTAGGGTGATTCTTCCACGCAAAGTTGTACGTGTTGAAGTAGGGATTATTTCCCCCTCCTCATCCATGTTAAGCTCCCATATAATTAACTTGCTCCGAATCACTATCCTTCATCAAGAAGCAGTCCATTGTATTATAGTCCATCTGTCCACATAGTTCATAATTTAGTTGCATGACTTTTACCGAAGTTAAGGACAAAGGCTTCACATTGTTGATTTGTCGAGCTAAAGCTTGTAACTCTATCATTTGATCAACAGTGACAATTCTTTTTGTTTTCAGAAAGTAATGGTTTGTCTACTCCACTCGTTCATCTATAGGCAGCTATTACTTGCCATCTCCTCTATCAACTTTTCTGCTTCATCTACCATCTTTCTTATCTTTGGTTCGTTCTATGATCTAAATCTTACTAAAAATCCTTGGCCATTTTGCTTTTGTAGTTTCTTCTCCTTCTTTGTACCGAGCTTTCCTAATTGATTATTCTAATCGAGTGATATCTAATACTAAGGTTTCAGTTGCATGACTCGAACTTCTCGTGACTCTTGTGTTTATTTAGAAATAGAAAGAAAGAAAGAACATTAAAAAAAATAACGAAATGCCTTAAATTAAGGAATTAAACTAATTATCTCCCTAACAATGATGCAAAAACTTGATTGGGTGTTTGTTGTGTGTAAGTTTTAATAAATAACCTCGATAATCTGCAAGCGCATGGTTTGTTACCGTAGTATCTAAGGTGTCCCTCCCATGAGGAGGGATAATCTAATCCTAAAATCTAAGGCCAGGAATCGATACAAAAATTCAAATTGCACTAAACTAAAAATGAGAAATTAATTTAATAAATCAAATCAATTTAAGAATCAATCATAGAAATACTATTACTAAGAAATTGCAACATACTTAAGAATCAGCCTAAGGAAATTGTCAATTGAGAGAAAGGAAATTTTACTTATCCTTAATGCTAACCTAACTGATTATGAATTCTAGATTGTTGGTTCTAGATCAATCTAAGGTTGATTACTCTCTCTTGAGTTACAACCATTAACCCCAAATCATTAACCTTAATTAGAATATGAAAGTTGCAATCTCTCAATTAACAACCTATCCAAAACCCTAATTAGTTCTGAAGCTCTCTAATAAACTACGAAAAACCTATGCAAGATCTCTCTTCGCATAATTTATCGATTTGATTTAATTCTAATTTTATTAAATCATTAAACTCTTGTTAGCCCAATTTAATCGTGTTTCATCTTATTCACCCTTTCAATTTATTATTGAATTATGCAATCACAGAATTAAATCATAATAAATTCAAATAACATATAAACAATCAGATCTCATTAATTCAAAGATAAAACTCAAATGGTGAGTTTAGAACATCCTTAACATTCAAAAATACCATCATCAAACTATTATTCCAATTCTATACAAATATAAAACTGAAAGTAAACAAGAAATACGATTTGAATGGATGATAGGAGGCAGCGATGTCAGGAAATCCCTGATCCGGGAAGTACGTCGAGTCAACTTCTTCTCGTCTTCTCTCTTCCTTCTTTTCTTTCTCGATCTCTCGATAAATTCTTTCTAGGGTTTCTCCAAAAGTGGCTGATGTAAAAGCTCTTTTATGCCTCTTTGTCTTGTTTTCTAAATATCCTTGGTGTGGTTTTTTAGAGGTTCGAAAGGTTCAAAACATCCCTCAAAAGTTGACATTTTAAAGTGTTTGTATGTTTGCCCAATGCAGGCCATGATCATGGCCTTGTAGGCCACAATTGTGGGCCACATCCAAGCCTTCTGTCACGATCGTGGCATGCAAGCCATGATCGTGGGCCAAGTCCTAGGCTTCTTCCATGATCATGGAGGGCCAACTTTAGTGCTTCTATCACAATCGTGGACCATTGTTTCGAGCTGAATGTCTCCGAAACTTCTCTGTTCTTCGATGTTGAACCTAAAACACTAAGCAACACATCAAGGTACCTCAAAAACATAATATTTAAGCTCGAGGACTTGTCCTAACCTTTAAAACACTTAAAACATAAATAATGAACAAACTAACACAATTGTAACCTAAATAAATACTAAATGATTGAATTGAAAGTTAAATACATATCAAACGAAGCACTAAAACACGAGGCAATTTACACTTATCACTTTAGAGGTTAAAATGGATCTTGATTTACATCTAGTGGATGTATTTATTGTGTTCTTAAATGGAAAATTAGATGAAGATATCTATATAAAACAAGTAATAGGTTTCTTTTAGATACATATAACCTTTTGGTTAAGATCACCAAGGATTGTTTAAGAAGATCACTGTCACTTTAACAAGCTACATCACATTTGAACAATTTCATATACAAGATTTTGAAATATTTTGTAATGTCTATTGTTAAGGGTAATCACATAAGTAATAGGCAATATCCTAAGACTTTATAAGAAAAGAAAGAGATAAATATCGTTCTTTATTCAAATTCAATTGGTAATCTCATGTATACTTTATATATTATGAACAAGACAATTGATTGTAAATCATATAACCAAGCTGATTCTTAAAGATGCATCATTAGGATTGCATATGATTTAGATTTTCAGTTTGTTTTCACTTCCTCTATATTTATATTAATAATACTTATTGTTAATGGTGATGATTTCTTTAATACAACATACATTTAATTGAGTATTAAATTTTAGTTGGGTTAATTACTAAAGAAAGCCCAAACTTTCTTCAAGTTTTCAATTATAGCTCGAACTTTAAAAAGTAGTAATAAAATGCCTAAAATTTCAATTTTTTTCAATTCTAGCCTAACGTTAGACTCACCATTATCTTTTTTAACATGGCACAACCATTTGTCGATGCCCCTTACTAATCAGACGCCTCAACTAGTTTGGGAGAAGATTGTTTGATTAGCAAAACAACGTTGTTTAGCTTTGATAGTAAAATGACATCGTTTTAACTAAAATCATATGAAAATTCTTCTGCCTCTCTTCTCTGTCACACAACGCTAAAAATGCTATAACCTAAAATCCCCCAAACCCCTAAAGTTGGAGCTTCTTCTATTGTGCGTTGGTGTTTCTTTTATCTCTGTGATTTCTTCTTCAGGTAAAAACTGAAGAAACAGTTGTTGACTTCTTATGGCACCGACTAGGGTAGGATGGTCTTCTCTATCGCTATCCTTCTTTCTGCTCTGACTAGAGTAACTGAATGCATGATGGTCGACTTGCATTTCATTTTGGTGTTTAATGAAAAATATGATTTCTATTTGGCTTACTTTATACTCTAATATTTAATATTTAGTTCAACTTGCATTTCATTTGGTAAATACTGAATGCATTCCCTTTGGTAATTACCGAAAAATATGATTTCTATTTGGTAATTATTAAATGCATTCCATTTTGTTTGTCTAAAATTTTTGAATGTAGTTTCTTATTTATATGTTGCGGATACAATCTTTTTTTAAGTGGTACATCCATAAAATGACTTATGATCATTTCAGTAAGTGAAGCTGTTAAGTTGTGAAGTACTGTGAAAAAAATTCAGCAAATTTATAAAGGTATGTTTCTAGTGTCTTCACTTCACTTCAGTTTGTATTGTCCTTACATCTGAAAATGTGGGTGTATTATTCTGATGCAATCATACTAACCTATTTTTGTTCACTGTTAGTTGTTGATTCTTTTTTTCTCCTTAGTTGTTGATTCTTTTTTTCTTCTTGTAGTATTTATCGTTTCATATTTAGTAACAATTTATCTTTTTTGATGTCGGTTAATTTTGAATTTCATTATGGAGTGTTGGAAAGGCAAGAAAATAAATATGTTGGGGTAGGGTTAAAAGAAAAAAGAATATGGGTATTGATGAACTAATTA
This sequence comes from Erythroxylum suave, assembly GCA_027563595.1. Classification (NCBI taxonomy): domain Eukaryota; kingdom Viridiplantae; phylum Streptophyta; class Magnoliopsida; order Malpighiales; family Erythroxylaceae; genus Erythroxylum; species Erythroxylum suave. Next base: position 21,160,108 of record JAOSBN010000006.1, read on the forward strand.
TGCTAGTTCTAAAAGGGATTTCTAAAGATAAAGGACATAGAGTAATCTCTATGTTTTACAAATTTCCACATGAGTCCATTAGAACCTTGATGGAGTTAGGCTTAAAGTATGACAGGGACATGTTAGATATGTTGAAAAAATTGGAAGAATTGAATTTTTAGAATGTTGAAATATATTATGATCATGGTTATGAGAATCCTGCGACAGATGGTGAGGAGTCAAATTTTGATGATGAATTGGAGCAAGATGCAAGGCTGTTCATGCTGAGTTGAACAAGATGAGGACTTCAATATTATGCAGGATAATGATTATGGTGATCATTTAGTTGATGAGGATTTCTTTGGAACTGATGATGAAGAAAATCCTAGAGTATATGAGAGGAGGTGTATGAAGACTTCGTAAAGTAGGTTTGAATTTGACAATGCTGTCGATGGTGTCGGTGGAAGTGAAAACAATTTCAATGAAGTTAGTGATCATTCGAATGATACTGGAAGAGTAGGAAGAAGTTTACATTTTGCTAATAGTGATTATGATGACAATGATGATGAAATTCAATTACCAGTTCCTAGCGATGATGAAGCATCAATACCAAAGAAGAAATACATTAGTTTTAATCCAAAAATTCAAATGAATAATTTAAAGTTTGAAATTGGAATGAAGTTTAAGGACGAGAAACAATTGAGTGAAGATATAAGGAAATATGTAATTATAGATGGGTATAATGTTTCAATGGCGAGATCTGGTGTACGAATGGAAGCAATTAGTGATGCATATTGTCCTTTTCGAGTTTATGCTACCTTGGCTGGAAATGAGAAAACATTTATTATGAATAAATTTGAAGACACTCATACCTGCAGTAAAGTATAGAGGAATTAGCAAGCTAGTGAAAAATGGATTGCCAATAAATTCATAAACAAGTTCAGGAGGACCCCTAATTGGCCTATTAGTGAAATGATGGATAATGTTCAATCAAAATATGCACTAAAGGTCATTAAAATTCAATGTTATAAAGTTAATTGGGAAGCAATTACTATGCTTCGGGGATTAATGGAAGGTCATTATGTGAAGATATAGTCTTATGGACACGAGTTAATGCAAGTTGAAAAAGATAGAAAGTTTATTATTGAATGTGATTTTGATGAAAAAGTCAAGAGACCAATCTTCAAAAAAATTTATATGGGTTTCAGTGCTTTGAAGTATGGATTTCTTAGTGGATGTAGGAAGATTATTGGGTTAGATGGATGTTTTCTGAAAACTATCCTTGGTGGTGCATTATTATCTGTTGTTTGTCCTGACAGAAATAATCAGATGTTTCTTATATGTTAGTTTGTAGTTAAGGGAGAAAACTACCAAACATAGAATTGCTTTTTGACCATTCTTGTTGAAGATCTATATAAAAGGGGAAATTTATGGACTTTCGTAAGTGATCAGTAAAAGGTAAACTTTAAATATCCATATATCTTATGTTCATTTGTTTATGTGATCATCACTTAATTAATTTGTGTAAATATTTGTTTTATAAGGTTAAATGGAAGCATAAAAAAACTTGGTTCCAAAAGTTGAACGTAGAAAATGTGTCCGTCATGTATATGCAAACTGGTCTAGTGTTTATAAAGGGCAGACATATAAGACTTTATTTTGGAAATCGACGAATTGAACAATGCAAGTTGATTTTGATGAGGTAATGGAGGAGTTGAAGAGCTTGTTAGCGAAAGCTTATAGGGATTTTAAAAGTAGGAATCCGAACATATTTGTGAAGGCCTTTGTGAGCACAAGACCAAAGTATGAAATCATACATAATAATATTTCAAAGACATTTAATAGATTCATTTATCAAGCTTGTAGCAAAAGCTTGATCAGTATGTTAGAAGACATTTGAGTTTCTTTAATGACTCGGATACATGAAAAAAGGAATATGATGATGAAGTGCAAAGATGAGATTTTTCCTAGAGTGAGGAAGAAAATAGAGGTTGCACAGTGTGATGCAAGGCATTGTATGCTCAGGACAAATAAAAATTTGAAAATTAAAGTTACTATCTTTGCAGACAAGTACATCGTTAACTTTCTAGTGCAAACTTGTCAATGTAAACTATGGGATTTAATCGGGATTCCATGTAAACATGTTATGACTTGCATCGATGCTTATGTGAATCAATGTTATTAGCATGATTCTTATTTAAAGACTCACCAATTTGCTATAGAACCTATTAATGGTCCTAAGTTTTAGCCAAAGACTGAAAATGTTCATCCAATATTACCTCAACTGATTAGGAAGATACCTGGAAGACCAGAAAAGGCAAGAAAAATGGATCACACTGACGAACCTTCCAATCCTAACAAATTGACCAAGGTTGGAGTAGTTATGAGATGTCATCATTTCCATGAAATTGGCCACAATATAAAAGAATGCAAAAATAAGAATCAACCTCTAAGCCAACCTGAAATTGTTAAGGTAGATATTTTAGTTGTGTAACAAATTTATTGTTATTCATCAAGTATTATTAACTTTATGTTTATCTTCAATGTATATAATGCAGTGAAAAAGAGGAAGGGCATCAAAATCAGTATCTGCTTAACCCCCCTTCATCCAGTACTCATAGTGGTTAAGTAGGTAGATCGACGCAATCAGTATCTACAGGATCAAATACTGCATCTTCTATATTATGAAGAGAGACAATAATGGTTACTTAACTTTAAGTATAAAATTTGAGTTGTTTTTTTTAACTTATATAACATTATAATTCTTTTTTTATAGGCACATTGAGGATATGAAGTAATATTTGGGGAAGTTTCTAGGAATACCTACTTTACAATAAGTTATTTAAATTCATGTTTATACTAATTAGATGTAATTATAAGGGAAATGATAATATTTACATAATTGATTGCTTATATTTCATAGAGGGGTGAGGGTCAACGTCAAGTGTTACAACCTCCCAATACTAACATAATAGCAAAACAAGTTTCCCAAAGTACACTTGCTAATACAACTTAACCAAAGAGAAGGACCAAACTAATGGCTAAAAGATTTGCTACTAGGAAATTTTCATAGTTGGTGAGTATTGCTTCATTACTAATTCAAACATATATATGTACTGATCCTGAATCATTAGACAAATATTGTATCTTATTATAAAGCCTTGCTTTAGTCAGGGCAGTTTTAATGTATTTACTAATTTTTTATCCCTCAGTGGCTATAGAAGTAAGTTGTCTTATATGAACATATAACCATCCTATAATAGTTACTAAATATTAAATATTTATCTTCATAAAAATAATATTTTGTTGTTTATAGTGTTATATAAAGACATTAGTTGAAGTGTGACAAAGTGAAAGTCTTTCTTTTACCTAAGTGGAAAAGATTTAAATTTTTTTCTTTCTAGAAATGTTATTTAATAAGCCTTAAAGTTATGAAGAGATGATATTCTCTCATTCTCTCTTAACACAATCGCATAAATATTTATATTACTTGAATAGACATGTCCTCTTATTTCCTTGTTATTATAAAGAAGCTTGAAAAGAAGAGAATAACGTGTGAAGGCTTATGGCAGTACTCATACGGAGAGTTCCATAATGGGTTTGGCAGCCCTAAAAGAAGAAAAAATCATCATATACCTTCCTTTACGCTACTAAAAAACAACTAAACGAGAGGATAAGTAATTATGAATGATAAAATGTAATTATAATTAATAGATGGAATTTTGTAATAATTGTAGTTACTTCTACAATGTAAAATTTGTAATAATAGCAGTTTCCTTAATAATATGAAAAACTTACGACTGAATATTAAAGTGGTAGTGATTGAATAAAAGATAAAAAGAGTCACAATAAACATAATAGTTATATTTGCTCTTTTAACTATCACAATTTTTCCATTTTTCTTGTACTTACATCTGACAACTAAGCTATGAATTGCATTGAACCTACAAAATAAGGATATAAACACAAATATTGGGACTTATGACAAATTTGCATCATGCAGATAAACTTTTACACATACTTCTTGCGAACAACAATATATCTTCCAAACAGGACTCTTACCCCAATGCACAAAATTTGTTTGACATATATTACCACAAAAATAAACTTTCATCTCTTTCACAAATACCAAGTACTTACAAGAGACCTTCATTTTAAATATTGATTAACATTAATTTATACGATTGTCATTGCTACAAAGAATAACTGAATTACTTACTTTCATATCATCACATTCATAAAAATGTTGACCAATGTTAGGCTTACCATTTGAAATCTATAACTTCATCAAGGCATTACAATTGGAGTAATTTATATTCAACATCTGTATTATATATAGAAACATCAATATTAATTATATTTGAATACAATTAAATTGTCATATATAACAAATAATATATGTTACAATTATTTTACCATTGAACATATTGCTTTCTCTTCGCAAAATTGAGAATATATCCTTCCAACTTCTACTACACTATCAAAAGAACAATAAATAGCACCCTTGAATCCATTAACAACACCTTAACACTCTTCCCATGAGAAATGTATACTAGGTGCATACCTAACAAAAGCTACATATACTTTATTTCTGCCTATAAATGGTTATCTTGTTATAATATCATCGTACAAATATTTAATTACTACCTTAAATGCAAGACTACCATGATTTCTTTTCATAAATTCACCTAAAAAAGAATTAAATTTCTAAACTGCTAGCATAATATCCCTAATATTAACATTTTAGCTAAACTACCGTTACATTTACAAAATGAAAGACAGGAAACTTTTTGCCTGCAAATTGGGATGAAGTATCACATAATTGAATATTTAGGCTATGGACTATGTAATGTCATATTTTTTAGTAATTACCAAGATTTATATAGTTTTTATACAACACAAAACAAAGTTCAAAGTATGAATCAACCATCATGCATTTAGTTATGCTACTTTTTTTTATTCGATGTACATTTCATAATAAAAATTAAGCATATGAGTATTTAAGGTTTCTATTATTCAATTTGCTATGTATATATACAAGTCAATCCTCCTTTTCAGTAACAAACAAATCGTACCTTATCATAATCCAATTTGAAACCTAGTACCGTAGCACAATACAAGTCAATTTTCTAGAAGCATAAATCCAATTTGAAACCCTATTCAAACAAATTGGATTTGTGCTTTCGGAACCCTAGCAGACTACATATTCAATTTTCTAGAAGCACAAGTTATTTGTGGACAAAATGAAATGCAAGTCGACCATGATGCATTCAGTTATTTTAGTCGGAGTGGAAAGAAGGATATAGAGAGAAGACCAATTATACCCTAGTCAGTGCCATAAGAAGTCCAGTGACTACTTCTTCAGTTTTTACCTGACGAAGAAATCATATAGATAGAAGAAGCACCAACGCACAATAAAAAAAGCACCAACTTTGTGGGATTTGGGGGATTTTAGGTTACAGAGTTTTTAGCATTGCATGATAGAGAAGAGACACAAAAGAGAGGCAGAAGAATTTTCATATGATTTTAGTTGAAATGACGTCATTTTGCTATCAGAGCTAAACGATGTTGTTTCGCTAATAAGACAACCTTATCTTAAACCAGTTGGGGTATCTAATTAGTGAGGGTTGTTGACACGTGGCTGTGCCATGTCAGTGTAGATAACGGTGAGACTAACTTTAGGCTAGAATTGAAAAAAATTGAAAATTTGGGCATTTTATTGCTACTTTTAAAAGTCGGGCTATAATTGAAAAATTGAAGAAAGTTTGGAGTTTTTTAGTAATTAACCCATTTTAGTTTCCAGGATAAATTTTAGAAGAAATTCATTTTTAAAAATGTGTGGAATGCTTGATTTTAATTTGAACCTTCAGTTCTAGAATGAATGTTAGAATGGATATTGAACATTCAACTTTAAATGAAAAGGAGCATGTCAGAAAGATATGAGATACCTTCTCATATAGATATTTGCCTCCATTATTTTGTAGGAAGGGGGAAGAGACAAGTATTAAGAAAGAGAGCTCAAAGCTTGAAATGCTAATATCGGTGAGAAGTATACAAATGGCTAAAAAGGTGTTATTAGTAATGGTATATTCTAAGAAAATGATGCATTCACCTAATCTATTTTAACATACAAAATATATATATTAAAGGGTGGGTTGAATGAGTAAATAAATAAAGTCAAGTTAGCTATTACGTGTGCCTAAACTGTCATCTATACAGTATTATAAGGTAAGATATACCTCTGATAAAAGAGAGTAAATATTGTAATAAACAAATCATACCATGTTTGCATATCCAACCAATAAGAATAATATAAGTTATATTATCAACTTATATTGTGTAAGGATCCTTGAGGTTATGTGAACCTAAATTAAAATAACCTTTTTTTTAACCTATGTTCTAATTTGGTTGTTATCTTAAAATATTGCTAGAAAATCATGAAAGATTTTATATAATAGGAACATTTTAAAGAAGAGAGTTAATTTGATTTAAATATTGAGAACGATGAAGATTATTATAAATCTAAGTTCATATCAAGATATATTCAAAAGGATCTACCTTTTATATAGAAGGTTGTAAAAAATAAAATATTTATATAATGAAATTGAGATAATGACTGATGCAATGATTTAAGATATAATATACTAAATTTGCTCAAAGATAGATCCATTAATTAAGATGCCTAATATTCCTACCAGATATATGACAATATCCTCTTATTATATCTCTGTTGCACAGGTTAATTGGCAAGTATGAGAATTACATAAAATTTTAATTAGTTAATTTCATCATATATGAGTTAGAGATAATGGGGAAACATACATAACAAGTTAATTTAAATATTAAGTACTTAACTCCTAAATGTTTATTTTCTTAAGTGTTATATAAAATATAATTTTTAAAAAGATAATAATAATAATTTGAGAGATAATGGAGAAACATACATAAGAAGTTAATATAAATATTAACCACTTAACTCCTAAGTATTTATTTTCTCAAGTGATAGAAAATATAATTTTTAAAAAGATAATAATAAGAATTTGAACGGAAGAAAATTATATTAGTCTTTTAACTTATAAAAAGAAAAATAAAATTTATAAGTGATTTATATTTTAAAAATTGCAATTTTCAATCTTATTTTATACTTTAATTTTTCTAACAATTTTAATTGTGATTTAGAACTCTAAACTAAATAAATAATCTATTTTTTGTAAATAAAAATTTTTCCAATATCATCTAATTGAGAATCTCTTACATAAATTTTAAAAGATAATATTGTCACTATGCATTTCTTGTGAAGCTAGGGACGAGACCAAAAATATCAAACTTTTCCAAGATTCACAACGACTCTCTCTACTTACCTAAAACTAAGGCAACAGGAAAAACAAAAGATAATCGAAGAATAAGTAATATAATATTGAGATCTACATATAGCTTTGTGATAAAACAAACACATGTAAGGGGGGGGGGGTCAATTGCGTGTGTCAATACAAAATTACAAGTACTTTTAACTCGTATAATAGATAGATTACAGTTAAAGATTAAAAATAGGAGCTTGTCAGACAATAGAGCCTATTAAACAACAAGAGCTTGTTAGGCGATAAAGCTTAATACACGACAGGAGCTTGTTAGATAATATGAGCCTATTAAACGATAAACCTAAAACAATTTTAAACATAAAGTGCCTGTTAAAATGAAAGGAACCTCTTGCAAGTTGAAAATAGAAGGAGCCTATTATAAAAGTGAAGGAGCCCCTTGCTAAAATGAACACAAACATACAATATAATGCATTGATTTAAAAGCTAAGAGGAGAGAAAGGATGATGCAGTCGATTTATATTGGTTCGACTTATAACCCAAGCCTACGTCCAGTCAACAAGTATATAACTTGAGTGCTTCACTAAAATAGCAAGTTGTAATTTGACGAGCCTCTTCAAACTCACAAGTACATTTTTTCAAGGTTCTTCAACCTTCCATAGTAGCAGTATTTTTCTAGCCTCTACAAGCTCTCAAAAAAATTGTATAAATTTTTTTTATAGTTTTTTAATAGAGTGATATCCCTTTCTAAAGCACAAAGAGTTTGATATAACTGTCAAGAACATTAATGCTATAAGATAGTTTGCAAGTCTCAAATATGTGTTTTGTGTGTCTTTCAAATGCAGTGGCTCTTCCTTAAGTATATATTTCCTTTAACTAGTCATTGCTTAATCTTCGATATTATCTCCATTGAGATCTTTGATATTTAGATGTTAACAAGAACGTTCTATCAAGGCGTTTGGAGCTGATTATTTAATTTAGTATGATCTTTCTTGGATATCATGGAATCATTTCTAAAAAGGTAAGTTTATAAAGAAGGTTCTTACAAGAAAGAAAACAATTATTCCATGATTGTATTTCTTATTTAAGAATTATACTGTTGCCTATATAAGGAAATAAATCCAATTTGAAATTTGAAATATTATACAGTTATCATCAAAATCGTTAATCATAAACATTGACCTAACAATCTAACCCTTTTTAATGATGACAAACAGAAGATATATTTTCAAAATTTGACTGTAAAAGAGTTTTGAGAGGTACATGTAAACTTGTAGTTATAATTAGGAGCATGACTTTTAAAGGACAAAGCCTATCATTTGTTTATCACATATTTAAAATCCATAAGTTCAGTAATATTCGAGTAGAGTATATCATCAATAGTAAATATATCATCAAGGCAATATTGAAATCTAGTGAAGAATTTATCTATTTCTCCCCCTTTGTTATTATCAAAAAAACAAAGGGAAAGAGTAATTAAGGCATTAAATAAAATCATAAGGGGTGAGCTTCCTATCCGATATCTAGGTGTTCCTCTTTTAACAGGTCGATTAACTAAGAGAGATTCTATTCCCCTCTAGGACAAAATTGATTCCAGAGTTAACAAATGGACTCTTAAGGCCTTGTCCTATGATTGTCGACTTCAATTGGTAATCTCTGTCTTCTCTACTTTTCAGGTCTGCTTGGCTAGCCTTTTCTTACTTCCTGTCTCTATCATTAAAGAAATTGAGTACAAACTTAGGACCTTCTTGTGGTCTAGCAAGGTTGGGTCAAATACTTATATAAAAGTTAAATGGTCTGACATATGTAGACCTAAAACAGAGGGGGGGTCTGGGGATTAAACATTTGTCTACTTGGATCAATGTCTTGTTAGGTGAAAGAATTTGGTTTCTTTTAAATGATAAGGAACATCTGTAGGTAAAGTTGGTCCACACTATTATTCTTAGAAGGAACAACTTCTAGTGTGCCTAACTGTCTTATAATAGTTCTTGGAGCTGGAGGAAAATTATTCAGGTTAGGGATATTATTGGGAACCATTTCTGATTTAAGATTGGCGATGGAATTTCTACTTTCTTATGGCAGGATCCTTGGCACCCTAGAGGCATCCTTAAGGATATCTCTATACCTAGAACTATCAACGGATCAAACATTTCAATGAATGCAAAAGTCACTGATATTATTAGAGACAATATGTGGTGCTAGAAAGATGCCACAATTGAACTCATTCGCATGCTCGAACCTTTACCATACTAACCCGATTGGTCTTAACAAGATCGATTAGAATGGACTACAAGCCTTGCAAGAATTTACGCCAATGCTTCAGCTTATTCCCTGATGAGACCATCTTTACCGAAGGTACCTTGGTATCTATTAGTGTGGCATAATGGTACTAACCTAAGGTATGCCTTTACTTTCTAGTTATCCTTAATAAGTTGCAGACTAGGGATCAGCTCCTTTATACTTATATTCCTAATTATTGCTCCCTGTGCTACTTGGATAATGAGTCTACCAACCACCTCTTTTTTGAATGTTCCTTCTCCAAATCAGTGTGGTTACATTGCCTCAACCACTTTTAGATAAACATTCAACACCTGCAAAACCTTCAATCCGTCCTATTTGGTTTAACCACCTTCAAATCCACAGAAACATTGACCTTACCTTTTTACCATCCTTCTTTCTGTTACTATCTACAAGTTATGGTCTGAAAGAAACCTTAGAACCTTCCAAAGTGCTACCATGGAAGTAGGCAACATTACTACTAAAGTGATCTTCCTAATAATGGAAAAAGTCAGCTCAAACACTGTGAGAAGGTAAATAGAGGGTTTTGGTTTGTTTTCTTGTTACTTCTAAGTTATTTTGCAAATTTGAAAATTAGATTGGAAAGAAAAATTTAGCTCACTCATTGATAATATTCCTCTAAGTGTCAGACATGACTTTCATTATTGATCAGGAAATGAACGGATGCTCACCCTCCGTCCCTAGTCATCAGAGGAGTGGATTATTAAGAATTGTGTTGTTTGTTGCTTGAGTCTTTAGCAGGCATTGTTGTATAATTGACTAGAAGATCATTAATATGATTTCGGTGTAAGCAATGGTTTATCTCACCCTTGTATTTATTTTGTTGTGAACAGTTAGGATTCCTTAGGCTTTCTTAGTAACTCCTTTAGGATAGGTAACCGACTGCCATCTTTAGCAAACTTTTGTTGTACATAAATTTTTTAATTTATGTCATTATTGATTTACCAAAAAAAATCATAAGTATTTAGAAATATAAAGTCCATAGCCTCCTCTATATTAGTGTCAGCAATGTCCCACTTGTGACAGGGAACATCAATTTTGCCAACTGGAATTGCACCCAGAATGTTTACTAAGACTTCCTTTGTAACCAAATCTCGCACTTATGTACCCACGAGATGATTGCTAGCTTCTCATCTATTTCTTCTCTTCTTATGTGTGTGTAGAAACACCTTACCAATTCATCACACACTATTTCGTCTAAATTTAAAAAGTTTTCCCAACTAATAGTAAGAAAGAAGGGTGTGATGAGAATATCGATATCATCGAATAGCTTGGGAGGCACGAAGCATCCTGCTACCACCTTTCTCTTTTGTAGCGTATCTTCTACCTTGCTTCCATTTCCATTGATTGGAATAACTCTTCTGGAGATGAGGCTTTTCCCTTCTAAAGTATAGTGAGTTTCTTTGATTTATTTCTCTTGGCTTTAGGGATTTCTTCAGATAAGGTTTCTTCAAACGCTGCTTCATCCTTAACAAATTGGTCCTCGATCTTTTCTTCGACTAAAGGCACTATGGCTTTTCTTATTTCTTCTTCTTTTCTTTTCCTTGATTCTTCTTCCTTTTTCTTTTCAGCATCAATGAATTCTTTTTATTCATAAATTTTCTCAGTTTGTTTTGCAAGACTTCCCTTAATTTGTGATTGTCTAATCAACCGAGAATGTTCGTCATCTAATCTGATACTTGGGGATTATAGGAGATAGGTTCAATAACATGAGATTAACCATGACTATCAGTAGAAGTTAGGGTTTCTTTTGTCCTTTTGACTTGGTTCGTGCCATTGTAAGAATAATGGGTGAGGTTTAGGAAGTTTTGGGGGAAAGAAACATAGAGAGGGTAGAAAGTAAGGTTGTAGAGAGGAAAAGAGTGGTTCTTCAAAGAATAATGACGATAAGTAGAATAAGGAGATCTATTTTTGATATATTAAGTGATTCTTAAACTTTGATCTCGTGTGAAGATGAATGATCATACGCTAATATAGGAAGCATGATCGTCTTTGTATCTTCTGTCTATCCTGTACAGCCACTTATCAAAACTGTATGCGCATTTTTTAAAAAGCAACAACATGAATGATTTTCTTTTTAGGACAAGTGAAATATGCTCTATTCAACCAGGGAGTCTTCTAAAATGAAAGGGGCCTTCTAAACTTGAAGGAGCCTACTAAGCTAAGAAGAGGCCTCAAACTTGAGAGGAGCCTTATAAAGAAGAAGGATCCTGCTAATGTTAGAAGAGAGAAGTAGCATAGGAAAAAATTCATAAAGAAGTAATATCAAATAGTTTGCACATACCAAGTTCATTTCTCAATAAGAAAAATCTATCTTCGGAGAGTGGCTTAATGAAGATATCAACCACTTGGTTTTCAGTATCAACATGAAAAAGATCAATGGTATCTTCTAAAACATGATCTCTAAGAAAATGAAGCTTGATTTTTATATACTTAGTTCTAGAATGATGCACACGATTTTTTGAAAGATTTGATACGCTAGTATTATCATATAAAATAGGAATATGGTTAAAGTTCATAAGATTTGAGCATAACAACTAGAATCTACTATATATTCCACTTCTGTTGATGAAAGTTTTGTGCAATTTTGTTTCTTGCAAGACCAAGAATCTAAACATCCTTCAAGAAATTGGCAGTGACCACTTGTTCTTTTTCGATCAACTTTATCACTTGCATAATCTACATCACAATATCCAACTATGTTAAAAGAGTTAGTTTTTGGATAACATAATCCAAAATCCTTAGTTCTGCGAAGATATCAAAAGATCCTCTTGACTGATTGAAGCTAAATTTCTTTTGGATTTGATTGAAAGCATTTGCAAAGACACACATTAAACATAATGTCTGGTCTTGAACTTGTAAGATATAGTAGTAACCTAATCATTCCTCTATATTTTTTTCATCTATAGCCTTGCCTTCTTCATACTTATCAAGTTTAGTTCTATTATATATAGGAGCACCTATTAATTTGACATTCTTAAAATGGTACTTCTTGATGAGTTCCTTTGTGTATTTGTCTTGGCTAATAAAGATTCCTTTTTTTGTTTGCCTAATTTGTATTCCCAAAAAGAAAGATAGTTCTCCCATCATGCCTATTTCAAACTCCCCCTACATTAATGCTAAGAATTCTTTATAGAAGGATTGATTAGTAGCACTAAATATTATATCATCAACATATATTTGTATTATGAGTAAATCATTCTCCTTTTTCTTAATAAATAAGGTTTTATTTTCCTTTCCTCTTTCAAACCTATTTTCAAGCAGAAAAGCTACTTAACCTCTCATATTATGCTCAAGGAGCCTGTTTTAGACCATATAGGGGTTTAGTCAGCTTCATCATGTGATTAAGATGTTTTTCATCTTCAAAACTTGGAGGTTGCTTAACAAACACTTCTTCATTAGTGTATCCATTTAAGAAAGCACTTTGGACATCCATTTGGAATAATTTAAAGTTTTTGTAATCGGCAAAGGCAAGCAAAATTCTATTTGATTCTAGTCTAGCAACATGCACATAATTTTCATCAAAATCAATACCTTCTTGTTGATTATAACCTTGAGCTATAAGTCTAGCCTTGTTTCTTACCACTTTATCATTTTCATCTAGTTTGTTTCGAAATACCTAACAAGTTCCAATGACTGACTTGTTTTAAAGATGAGTTACTAGCAAATTTTGTTTTTATCAAATTGATTTAGTTCATTTTTCATTGCTAAAACTCAATTTTCATCAGTAAAAGCCTCTTCAACGATCTTTGGTTCTAAGTTTGAAATAAGGGCAACAAAGTTGTTCTTAAAGGAAGATATGGTTCTTAGACTTTTAGAAGGGTCTCGTAGAATGTATTGATGTGTATCTAGACCACTCCATTCTCTCAATGTTCTTCTTTGCATGGGCTCTTGCTAAGAGGAAGGAACCTGCTCTGTCTTGCCTTCAGAAGGACCTTATGGATTTTTTGGTTCCGAAGGTACTGTAGTTAAAGTTGATGTACCTTTAGAAACCAGGGGATGCCCTTTGTCATATAATGCTATTGTTGAAGGTAGAACTTCATCAAATACTACATATATTGATTCATCTATCTTTGTTCTTTTTTTTTTATAGACTATGAATCCTTTACTAACGGTACTGTAGCCCAAAAAGATAACTTTATCATATCTCCCATCAAACTTTCCAACGTTGTCATTCCTTTATTTCGAATGAAACACTTATAACCAAATGCTCAAAAGTAAGCGGCTTTTTCATTTCTTCCTTTCCACAACGCATAAGGGGTATTTTAGGTCTTATAAGACACCTGACACTTGTTGAGTATATAACAAGTAGTGGATACCACTTCCCCAGTAATTATATAGGGTAGGTCACTTTCACACAACATTATCCTGGCCATATCAACTAGGGTCATTTTCTTTCTCTCAATGGCACCATTTTGATGAGGAGACCTTGGGCAGGAATAGTTGTGAGTCATACCATCTATCATAGAAATCTTCAAACCTTTGGTTGTCAAATTCTCCTCCATGATCACTTCAAATTGAAGTAACGTAGTATCCTTTTTTGATTTGAATTTTTTTGCAATACTTCTCAAAAACTTCAAAAGCATCATCTTTATTTGATATGAAGTAAACCCATGTAAACCTAGAATAATCATCCACTAAAATAAAATTGTAACGTTTACCACCAAAACTTTTGAGTCCTAGTGGGACCAAATAAATCCATATGCACGAGTTCAAATGGTTGTTTATTAAACACAATGTTTTAGGAGGAAAACTACTTCTAATTTGTTTTCCCTTTTAAAAAGCCTTGCAAACCTAAATATTCTCGAATGTCAGATCAGGTAGTCCTCTCATTAGCTCATTTTTAGACAATTTTGATAACAGGCTCATGCTAGCATGTCCAAATCTTCTGTGCTAGATAAACAAATCTTTTTCTGTAGAAACAAAACACTTAACCCTTTGTGAAGACATGTCTTATAGTTGAGCGCAATATATGTTCTGATTTCTAGGACCAATAAATATGACATTATCATTATGATTATTAACTATCTCATAATGAGAAGCATAAAAAATGACCATACAACCTTTGTCACATAACTGACTTACACTTAATAAGTTATTTCAAGCCATCAACATAAAGGACACTATTAATAGAGGTAGAGTCAGAATAACCAATTCCGGTGACTTTTGTTTTATTTTTGTTAGCGAAGATGATATTACCTTCGTTTTTCCTTTCAATATAATTGAAATGTGATATTTTACTTGTCATGTGTCTCTAATAACCACTATCAACTATCCATTGATTTTCATTAGTCTCCATTTTGAAGCATTTTTGTAGAAAGTATTATCTCATTTTAGGACCCAAAATTTTTTGGGCCCTTTCAGGTTAGTAACTTGACCTTTCAGTCTCTAAACATACATTTGAGATACTTTCTCCATTTTATGAAAGTTACAAGAATGAATAATGTGACCATGTCTATCACAGTAGAAACATAAAACAGATGAATGAGAATTTTTACCTATATATTAAGTTCTTGCTATTTTGATTATAGCTACTATTAGATTTAATAAAGAAGTTCTTATTTGGCCTAACATTATTATTTTCATTGTAACCTATTTTAGTTTTATCAGAAACACATTTACCACTACCAAGTAGAGCATCAAGGTTGTTCCTAACATCAATGAACTTCATAAGATCTTTTTCTGTAGATAAGATCTTTCATGCACATTTCTATTTTTCAAGTTCTAGGGTAACAATTTTTTCTTCTAACTGTCTCACTTTATCATAATCATTCTTAAGTAACTTATTTTCCAACTTACCTACTCATTCTTCCAAAGTTTCCTTTTCAAAGACTTTTTGCTTATAATCAACATCAAGAGACAAACATTTGGTCACCAAACTCTCATTCACAGATTTTAATGATATTATCTTACTCTTCAGAGATGCATCATTGTCCTAATACTTCTCGAATTCTTTGAAATACTTCATTGTCAACTGTTTATATAGATCGTACAATTTATGATATACATTTTTCAAGTCATCAACTTTAATTTCAAAGATAGAGTAACATACCTCATCATCTCCTGATTTAGCCTTAAAACAAACGTTCTTACTTCTTCTGGATCTTCTTCTCCAAAGTTTTCAGAATCCTAATCTGACGAGATTATAATCATCACTTTCTTTTTGAGTTTTTTTTGACTTGTCCTTTTGAAGAAGAGGACATTCAGTTTTTGCGTGTCTAGGCTTCTTGCAGTGATAACATATGATTTTATTGTTTCTTGTACTGCTATTGCTGCTGTTGCCTTTTGATAGAAACCTATTGTTCCCAGCTTTCTTGTTTCCTTCTCTTTTCTTTGACAACTTCTTTTTATAGAAGGGAACATATTTTCTGACCATGAAGTTGAACTCATCATCTCCATCTATTTTCAACTCAGTATCACTTTCATCACCATTTGATTCATCAGTGACTTTTAGTGCCATTCCTTTTCTGTAGGAAGATCCTTCATTTTACCTAAGTTCAATTTCATATATCATCAAATTTCCTTATAGCCAGTCGAGTGAAATAGTGTCTAGATCCATTGCAGTTTCTAGAGTTGTCACCTTAGGTCTCCATTCCTTTTGTAGTGATCTTAGAATCTTCGTTACGAGCTCATCATTGGGATATATCTTTCCCAAGTTCTTTATGGCTGTGATGATGTTGATGAACCGTCCAAAGAATTCATCTATAGTTTCTCCCTGTTTTATGTTAACAGTTTTGTACTGACGGACTAAAAGGATTATTCTATGTTTCTTTACCTCATTCGTTCCTTCAAAGGTGACTTATAGTTTACCCACATTTCTTTTGTTGTAAAATAGTAGGATATCTTGTCATATTCTTGTAGAGATAGCACACATATCATACGGTGTTTTGCTTTAGAGTTTAGCCGTGCATTTCTTCTGTCAGCATCAGACCATACTTCTATGTTTTTTATATTGGGACTTGTAGCTCCAACTTTGATGGCTTGCCAGACTTCAATATCTAGAGATTGGAGATAGATTATTATTCTCTTTTTTTGGTATGAGTAGTTGTTTCTATTGAAGGAAGGAGGGTGTGAATTGTGTGTGCCAAAAAAATTTACAAGTACTTGCAATTTGTATAATAAACAGATTCCAGTTAATGCAGTGGCTCTTCTTTAAGTAGATATTTTCTTCAACTAATCGTTGCTTCATCTTCAATATTATCTTTGTTGAGATCTTTGATATTTAGAAGTTAACAAGAACGTTTTGTCAAGACTTTTAAAGCTGATTATTCGAATTAGTATGATCCTTTTGAATGTCATAGAATCATTTCTCAAAAGGTAAGTTTATAAATAAGGTTTATGTAAAAAAGAAAGCAATTATTCTTTTATAATTTTACTTCTTTTTTAAGAATTATACTATTACCTATATAAGGAAATAAATCTAATTTAAATTTTGAAATATTATACTATTATCATCAAAATTGTACTCATAATCTTTAAACTAACATGTTATTGTTAGATGATGACAGAGGCTACCGACGTGGCCATCAAAAGTTGGCATACAGTACTAACAAACATTTTACATTATGGAGATGCAACACTTCTTTTTATAAGGACATGATCCTCTATACCCCTTCCCCTATCCCATTGAATCTCAGTCATTCATTTATGTGGGACCCACCATAAATGGATGGCTGAGATTCAATGGGACAGGGTAGGGACAAGGGAAGGGGGACAGAGGATTTGAGAGCCGTTTCATAAGAAGCTAAGTTCTGGGCCCCCAAAATGGGAAGTGGTTGGACGAACTCCTACTTTATTTCAAATAAGCAGAGACAAGCCAGGTCTTGTTTTTTCAGCTAATGATCACACTCTTCTCTTATTGGAGTTGGATTAGGGAATGTACAGGTATGGGTATGGTCTGATATGCTCACTTGTTAATGAGAACAATGCTCTTAAATGGATAATAAACTAGCTTCATAAAGTCAAAATTAAATATTTATAACGGACCACAACTTTTATTTTAAATTAAGTTAGGAGTTCACAACTTCCTATGGTCAAAATTAAATATTTATAACAAACCACAATTGTTACTTTAAATTATGGTTGCGTTTGGATTTGCAGTGCGGTAGGGATAAGTACTTATCCACCGCAGTTTTTAAACACAGTCACACGTTTGGATTTGCAGCTGATAACAAGAGGTTGGAAAAATTGTGATGCCACTGCAGAAATAGATAAACAAAAAGGGGGCTGCGGTAGGAAATTGCTTATGCGGTAGAAATTTTACCTTCCAATAATAACCTCATGATATTTTAGTATTTTCCATTATACCCTTAATTAATAGAAGGAAGTTTTTGTCAATAGTTTTTAAGTAAGGTGGAATATTTTATTTACTAAATTTATTTTATTTATATTTTCTCATTTTAATTTAATAATTTAATATTTATAATTTGAATTTATATGACTAATAATGTATTTTTTGAAACATTTATTTACTAAATTTATTTTATTTATATTTTCATATTTTAATTTAATATTTAATATTTAATATTTTAAATTCATATAACCAATAATATATTTTAATTATTTATACAACAATTAATAATTTATTAAATCAATAGGTTTTTTAGTTATTTTATCTCTATTCAATAACCTCAATCGTGCTTACCAAACACCTATTTTCACGTTTCAGCAGTTACCAAAGTAGAAATCTCAAATACATAAGTACTTATTTTCAACTGCCACCGCTCCTCCAAACCAAGCCTAAGTTAGGAGTTCGAATCAACTTATAGATAATAATTTTACCGGAGGACGCAAAGTTACCAACTAGCTCGAAGTCCATGGACTCTTCCAAAAAGACCTCAATGGAGAACTCAAACCCTTAAGCTCTAGTACTAGATACCGTACGGAAGTCTCTCCTACCAGCAGAAGCACCCTCTGGAAAACAAACGTTAGATTTCAATAACATAGCCTTGTAGGGGTGAAGCTTATCAACTAAGATTGTTCAAGGAATGGACAAGAGGATCGCACCATAGATAACACGGAAAAAGGCCCTAAACTCATAAGAAAGAATCGTCGCATCACAATGGGGATGTATTCAACGAAAAATTATGCAAAACATTTTCAGTCAAATGATAAAAGCAATATGAAAGACATATATAAAGCAACCATGTGTCGTTAGGCTTTGGTATGAATTGTTCAAAGAGGGGGGGAGAGAGAGGGAGTGGAGAATCCCTATGTACTCAAAGTTGGCATGCAATCCAAATCGTGATTAACGGTTAGATCTTGCATTGAACAAGATATAAGCAAGATTCAGATTCCAAGGAAAGCGCAAGTCATTGATGCGCTTTTCGCTTTATGGACTGTCTAAGATTGTAGACTTCACCTCTTTCCCTCCCTTTACGTGTTGCAATGAAAATCCAGTCTTATTTCAGATAGCCTAATGTGCCAGATTACTTTAGTCTCTTCTTTTGAATCGATCAAACAAAATCAAACGAGAGGTTAATATTCTACGGAAAGAATGAAAGATAAATATAAAGAAACGAACCTTTTTCTTGTCGTTAGATAAGAGTGAATTTAGATGCATTCAATTGAGTTCTGAAACAACAGACATCCTTATCTTGACGGAACAAATTTTCCTGACACATAAATTGCAAATTCACATTAAGGAACTCATGATAGTAAATGATAAAGCAAATAAAGGCAAGAAGAGAGTAGGGGCTGCAGTATGTGTGTCAAAAAAATTTACAAGTACTTTCAATTCGTATAGTAATCAGATTTCAGTTAAAGATAAAAAAAAAGTAGAAGCATGTTAGATGATAGAGCCTATTAAACAATAGAGGCCTGTTAAGTGATAAAGTTTGATATACGATAGGAGCCTGTTAGGCGATAGAAGCTTATTAAGCCACAATATACCGATCTAAAACACTCAACACATACATCAATTCAAAGCAATCCAAAACAGTCATAGAAACCAACTCATCAATACGCATTTAGAAACATACTAGAGCGTCCATTTAGTAAACTTTTTCAATCCCAAAATCTTAACCAAATACCAGCAAAATCAACACAACACAAACAAAACAACATAAAAGGAGAAGAATTTCACAACTAAAAATATGCCAAAAATTAGTCTACCTATATTGTCATTTAACCAAATCACAAATTTTTTAACTACACCTCTAGATTCTACGAACTACTTGGTATGGAGAAACTAAATAAGAGCTATTCTCATTACCTCAAATCTAGCATATTAGACGATAGAGCCTATTAAACAATTGGAGCTTGTTAGGCAATAAAGTTTGATACACGATAGGAACCTGTTTGGCGATAGGAGCTTGTTAAACGATAAACTCTGTTAAACAATTTAAAACAGAAGGCGCTTGTTAAAATGAAAGGAACCTCTTGCAAGTTGAAATAGATAAAGATTCAGAATCTCAACCACAATATATATTATAATTTATCATTATTTTTCATATGCCTAAATCCTAAATCAAGTATGTTATATCTTTTATTTATTCTATCATTTATTTTATTTATCCTTATCACTAATTTGTATATTAAGAAACATTCCTCAGTTAATAAAAATATAAAATGCAACATTCTTCCTCGTATTACTTTGTTCTTTTAAGGTATCAGAGCCTACTCCCATTTTTTTTAAACATTTGGCTATTTTTTTCAGTCAAACCACAATATACCGATCCAGAAAACTCAATAGATACATCAATTCAAAGCAATCCAAGATAGCCATAGAAACCAACTCATCAATATGCATTTAGAAACACACTAGAGCCTCCATTTAGTAAACTTTTATAATCCCAGAATCTCAACCAAACGCCAGCAAAATCAATGCAACACAAACAAAACAACTCAAAATGAGAGGAATTTCACAACTAAAAAACATGTCAAAAATAGTCTACCTATACTGCCATTCAACCAAATCATAAATTTTTTAACTACACCGTTAGATTCTACGAACTACTTGGTATGCAGAAACCAAATACAAGTTATTCTCATTACCTCAAATCTTATTAGACATGTTGATGAGAGCATTTAACCTCTGAGAGAAAAATTGGATCCCCAATCCATTGATTACATAAAATGGAAGAAAATCGACCAACTGGTTTACTACTTCCTCACCGGATCACTCTCTAGCTCAACTACATGACTTGCACTTAGACATATCATGACTTATAATCTCTAGCTAGGACTTGAAGACCCCTTCATGCTACAGTCCACGTCATAAGTATCTTTCCACCGTAGAAAGCTTCACACTCTTAAAAAGGAATCTAGCTCCACCATCCACTACCTCAGCATCATTTCCACTATTGCTGAAGAAGTCACTGCAATTGGAGACTTAATCTCAACTTATGACTTTGTTCATTTAACCTTAAAAAAACTACCTACAGAATTCTAGTCATTTGTCATAATAGTAGAAAATTGCAACATCGAAATTACCTTTGCAGAGCTTAAAGCCAAACTTTTGCTCTATGAGTAATGGTTTATCTCCTTCCATGTGCCACCTCCATTGGATTCTGCATTTGCTCCCTTCTCTAGCACCAATCGCTCAACCTATGGCTTACATGGCAAAGGTGGCGATAAAACACTACACGGGAGACTCCTAGCTACTAATTAGGACTTCCACATTGATCGGGTGTTTAACAAGTGTAAGTTTTAATTAATAACCCTCGATAATCTACAAGTGCACTATTTATTAGCATAGTACCTAAGGTGTCAATCTCATGAGGAGGGATATTCTAATTCTAAAATCTAAGGATAGAAACAAATCACAGAAATTCAAAATGTGTGAAACTAAAAATGAGAATTTGATTCAATCAGCCAAATTAAGAATCAAACACAAAATATTAATTACTCAACAGGTGTAACATAAACAAGGATCAACTTAAGGAAATTATCAATTGAGAGAAAGGAAAATTTACCTATCCTTAATGTTAACCTAACTGATTATGAATTGCCAAATTATTACTTATAGATGATCCTTGGGTTGATTACTCTCTCTCATGTTATAACCATTAACCCTAAATCATAAACCTTAATCAAATTATAGAAGTTGCAATCTCTCAATTAACAACCTATCTGAAACCCTAATTAGTTTGAAAGTTCTCTAATAAACTATCAGAAACCTATGTAAGAACTGTCTTTTCACAATTTACCGATTTGATTTAATTATAATTTCTATTAAATCAACTAACTCTCATTAGCCCAATTTAATCATTTTTCATTCTATTCCCCCTCTCAGTTTATTATTGAATTATTCACTTGTAAAATGAAACCACAACAAATCCAATAACCATAAAAACAATTAGATTTCATTAATTTAAAGATAAAACTCTAAAGGTGAGTTTAGAACATCATCATCATCCAAAATCCTATCATCGACTATTCAATCCAATTCTATACAATGATAAAACTGAAAATAAACAGGAAATAAAATCGAAATGAAGGATAGAGGTAGTCGGGAAATCTCCTAATCCGAGAAGTATGTTGAGTCTATTTCTTATCCTCTTCTCTCTTCCTTTTTCTCTTCCTCAATCTCTCAATGAATTCTCTCATGTAAAGCTTTCTTTCTCTGCTTCTTTCTCTTCTTTTTATATCCTCTTGTGTTTTGGGTAACCTTAGGGCTTTTTCATGGTCTGAAAGGGTCTGAAAGGTTCAAAAATTTCCTTAAAACTTAACGTTCTTGAGAATCTGTACGTCTGCCCAATGCAAGTCATGATTGTGGCCTATATTTAATCCTTCTGTCACAATTGTGGGTCGTTGTTTTGGCCCAAATGTCTTTCGAAACTGTTTCCTTCGTTCTTTAATATCGACCTTGAAACACTAGCAAATACGTCAAGGTACATCAAAACCACAATATTTAAGTTCAAAGACTTGCATTAACCTATAAACACTTAAAATATAAATAATTAACAAACCAATACAATTCTAAAAATTGAAATAATTAACAAACTAATACAATTCTAACCTTAACACATACTATATGATTGAATTAACATCTAAATACATATCAAACTATGTCCTAAAACATAATGCAATTTACACTTATCACACCTATGGGCTAACCAATTTAAAAGCCAATTTAATGCATCCTTTAATGCATCAAATTCTGGCCTATGTAGTTTAGTGAAACCTAACCTTTTTATCCCTCTTCCAATTGCATTCAAGCCCAATCCCAATTCCAGGCGCAAACCCAACATAACCCCTCTTTTTGTAGGTGTAATTTCAATAATAAGTCACCTACTTAATGTTAAATTTGTTCGAAATGGTGACACAATGTTGCTCACTGTCATTTTCGTTACTTAGAATCTCATTCCACTAGATTTTGCCATACTATGAATAATATACCATAGCCTTCTCTGCTATAATATCCAACCCGATCATGATCTAATTGTCTTTAATACTAATAATGTTACTGAATAGTTACTAGACACTGGCACTATTGCTCATATGAGTCCATATTTTCATATCGTAGAATCCATCATGCCATATGAAGGATCTAATCAAGTCATTGTTAATAATGAAAAAACTCTTCCTATTTCATCCACTAGCACCTTATCCTTCCCCACCTTTTTCTAAACTCTTCACCTTTATGATGTATTGATTATTCCTCACATTAATACTATTATTTTATCTATTGCAAAAATTTTCACTGATAATTCATGTGTCATTGAATTTAATCTATCTTGATATATTTCAAATCCAAAGTCCCACTTCTTGTAACCCCATCCGTAGCAACCTCTACCCAATGAAGATTTCAATGCACTTCATAAATTTAGTTGCTCTTATGGCTGTCTCAACTTTAATAAATTTGTGACATCAATGCCACTTCATAATATCTGATTAGGTCATGTTTTATAATCTAAAAATGTAATCAATCCATGTACTTCTTGTCTCGAAGGAATAAGTGTTCATCTTTCCTTCCCCTTGTCTTCTCGCATTTCTGTCAATCCTTTACAATTAATTCATTGTGATATTTGGGGTCACTCCCTATCTTTTTCCCACTTTGGTTATCGATATTTTATTATCTTTATGGATGCCTTTAGTCATTTCACTTGGATTTTCCCTCTAACCCACAAAAATCATGCTTTGATTTGTTTTCACAACTTTAAAATCACCACTGAAAGTGTCTTCTCTATTACCATACAAACCTTTTAGTATGATGGAGCTCCTTAACTCACCAAAGATGCCTTGGTCATTATATTTTTTCCAATGGTATCACTCTTCACATCTCCTTTCCCTATACACCCAACAAAATGGTCTTGTTGAGCGAAATTTGCTCACATAACTAAAACTAGTCTCATCCTTCTTATTTATGCCTCTCTCCCTATGTGTCTTTGTACAAATCATTCACCACCACTATTTGTCTTAATAATCTCTTACCCACTTTTGTTCTTTATCAAAAACCTCCTTGTGGTGTCCTATATTGTACTAAACTTGACAATACTCATCTTTAAGTCTTTAGCTGTGCCTGTTTTCCTTATTAGACTCTTGACATATAGACAAAACTATACCAAAGTTTGTATAATGTGTTTTTTTTAGTTATATCGCCCAATATAAGGTTATCAATGCTTTGATCCCATCACCACTAAGCTTTATTCCCTGTTATGTCTGCTTGCTTGAGCATCTCTTTCCTTACAAAAATTTACCTATGTCATCCTTAACCTAACCTTCCCCCTCTCCTATTTCCTACCTTTACCTTTTCCCCCTCTACCCTCTACCTCCTCATCTCTCTTACCATAGCCACATCACATCATCCTCCTTATCCTATGATAACATGTACGCGAAATCATACATATACCCCTCATCACTTTCTGATTACAACACTTACACTCTCACCACCTAAAATACTCTTTTCGATCCCACATCTTTTACTCAAGCTAATAAATTTCCTTACTGGTGCCAAGTTATGTTTAAACAGTTTATCACTCTGCATCGCAATGCCATATGGACTCTTGTTCTTCCCCCATCAAACATAAATATTTTCGGCTATAAATGGGTTTTTTTTGCACTAACAAAAATCTTGATGATTCTCTAGAATATTACAAAGCTCGTCATCAAATCCCAAAAGTTGATTACACTACCACTTTCAACCCTATTGTCAAACCCTACAACTATTCACATCATCATTACTTTAGCCATGTCCTATAATTGGCCCATTCGCCAACTTCTTGTTAATAATGCCTTTCTTTATGGTTACTTACAAGAACATGTTTATATGTCTCAACCTCTTAGCTCCACAGATAAATACCATCCTTACTATGTTTTTAGACTTTATAAAGCCTTATATGATCTCCAATAAGCCCCTCTAGCCTGGTTTCATTGCTTAAATGAAAAACTGCTTGATTTAAAATTTAACCCTCAAAATTTAATACATCTCTCTTCATTTATAAAACCAACTCTCAAATAACCTTTCTTTTAGTTTACGTGGATGATATTTAAGTAACTGGTTCTTCATTATAATAATGATCCATGATCTCAACTCTACCTTTTCTAGTCCAATTCATCGCTTTCTTGGTATCGAAGATTAAACCACTTCTCTTAGTCTTCTTCTTACCTAAACACATTATACCAAAGATCTTCTTTTTTGAATAGATTTTGATAAATCTAAGCCCGTTCATACAACCATCACTCTCTCACTTCCCTTGTCTAAAAATCATGGTGTTCTCCTTTCTGATTCTACTGAATATTGTAGCATTGTTAGTACTATTTAATATCTTTGTCTCACTCGTTTTGACATTTAATTTGCTATCAATAAGGTATCTCAATTGTTACAATGTCATATTGACATTCACTACTCTATAGTGAAATAGATTCTACGATATCTCTAGTCCACACCCTCTTATGGCATTCACTTCACCAAATCTCTCAACCTTTCTTTAGAACCCTTTTGTGATGTTGATTAGACTGTTTGTCTTGACGATCGATGATTTATATCTAGTTATTATGTATTTGTTAGTCCTAATCTTATTTTAGTGAGTGCTAAGAAACAACCTACTGTTGCTTGATCTAGCACTGAAGCTGAGTATTGAAGCATTACTCTTGCTTTTACAGACTTATGTGGGATTATTACCCTTTTTGGTAAACTAGTTTTCACTAGTCTTTCACCTAGCCTCTGGTGTGATAATCTCAGTGCTACGTTTCTACCCTTAAATTTAGTTTCTCATGCTCATACAAAGCATATTAAAATTGACAATCATTTTGTTTGTAATCTAGTCGTTAGCAAAGCTCTACTCATTTGACATATTTTTTCCTTTACTCATATTGCTAATATTATGAATAAAGCTCTATCTTCTTCAGTATTTTAACAACTTACAAGATAGGCTCACAATCTCCTCCTCCATTAAACTTTAGGGGGGTGGGGTGATAGAATCTCAGAATCTCAACCACAATATATTGTATAATTTGCCATTATTTTTCATATGCCTAAATCAGGTTTGTTGTATATTTTATTTATTCTTATCATTTATTTTATCTATACTTATCTAGTTTTCATCATGTTGTATATTAAGGAACTTTCCTCAGTTAATAGAACTAAAACATACAACATTCTTTCTTTATATTAGTTTGTTCTTTGAGTTTGGACATGAATGCTGACCCATTTGGTTTATTACTATTCATTGAACCAAAGATGTTATTGTCTCCCTAGGTTCCCTTAGATCAAATGTGCCTTAACTTTTATAACATTGCTCATAACTAGGAATCCAAGTAATATCAAGGTCAATTTTGTTATGATCGATAACATGAATCATGACTAGGTAGTATAATTAGTTAGATAAGTAGACGGTCCAAAATCCTAGCTAAGAATCTATTTCTTTGAATTATTCCAAATTCTAATTTAAAAAAATTCCAAAACAAGTCCAAAATCATTGTTGAATTTCAATATTTAAGAAAACATGGAAAAGAGCTTTCTTGTCAAAGAATCGATATAAGCATGCATCTGCGAAAACTTTTATGGATCGATGAATAAACAAAGACAAACCTAAACCAATATTTTTGCAATGTGCTTGATAAAAAGTTTATTCCCTCTCTTCCTTTATATTCTTCTGTAATTTCTTTCTTCAATGGTGTAGAAACAATGCTTTTCTTGTGTTTGCTTTTAGTAACCTTGTTATACTTAAGATACATATGACACAACTTTATATATGTATCTGTTAAACATAGGTTAGTTAAAGAAGAGAGGGAAATGGTCTTGGACCCATTTGAGCCTAACTCTTTGAGACCTAATAACCATGATCTTGGGCTCTTTCTATTAGACTCAAATTTATAAGTGATATGGGCCACTAAAATATCTTACAATCTCCCACTTGGTCCATGTTACGACTTAATGATTCAACAATAAAACTTTAAGTGCACACAATATATTGAATCGATCAAATCATCTTTAAGTAAATTAAGATGATGGGGTTACGACAGTTACAAGTTATACTACATGATTCCCTCCATGTATCATATAATCAACTCAACTTATATAATGTTAAGTGGGTAATTCTGTAATTGTTATCTTACAAAAACAATTATTGTATTCAACATAATATGGACAACAAGTAAATGAGTAAAAACAAATGTGACTGTGATTGAATTCACAAGTGTTCTGACAATTCGAGCAAGACAGTTATATATATATACATATCGGAACTCTATGCTAACAAGGACTTATCTATAATGCCCATTCATTCAACATGGCCAGTAAATGTTTTGGGTGGAAGCCTTAGTTAACGGATTCACTATCATTAGAGAAGTACCAATATGTTCAATTAACACTTTATGTTTTTACACTTCTTCTTTCAGAAATAAGTACTTTAAATTCATGTGTTTCGCATCCTTTGAATACTTGTAATTCTTAGAAAAGAAAATGGTTGTGGAATTATCATAATAAATTCTTAATGGTCTAGCAATACTATCGATAATACTAAGACCGAAGATAAAGTTTCGCAACCACAATCGATAAATTGTGGCCTCAAAACACACCACAAATTTAGCCTCCATAGTGGAAGTAACATTGACATACTGCTTTCCACTTTTCCATGTAATTGCTCCTCCAGCTAATGGGAACATATAATCGAATGTAGATTTTCGTGAGTCTACATAACTGGCATAGTTTGAATCCAAGTAACCTATCACTTCGAGATGGGTTGATTTTCTATATTTAAGCATATAATCCTTGGTGCCTTGTAAATATCTAAAGAATTTCGTTGCAGCTTTCCAATGGTCCATTCCAGGATTGCTTTGATATCAGCCTAGCATTCCAACAGTGAAACTGATATTTGGCCAAGTGCATATTTGAGCATACATTAAGCTCCCAACTACTAACGCATAAGGAGTAGAGTCCATTTCCTTACGTTCCAAATCATTTTGTGGACATTGCATTTGACTAAATTTGTCCTCGAATTGGAGCTATCCCTGAGTAACACTTTTCTATTTTAAATCTTTCTAATATTTTCTCGATATAACCTTTCTAAGATAACCTTAATAATCCTTGTGATCTATCATGGAATAGTTTTATTCTGATCACGTATGATGCCTCACCTATATCTTTCATTTCGAAATTATTAGAAAGAAAATTCTTAACATCATGTAACAAAACCATATTATTCGCAGCAAGAAGGATATCAACAACATATAGGAATAATATAATGAACTTGTTCCCACTGATCTTCATATAGATACACTGATTAGTAGTGTTCTCTACAAAACCATAAGACGTAATGATATCATTAAAATTAAGATACCATTACCGGGAAGCTTGTTTGAGTCCATACATTGATTTTTTTAATTTACACACTAACTTGTCCTTTCCTGTGGTTTTAAAACTTTCTAGTTGATCCATGTACACTTCTTCTTCGAAGTCACCATTTAGAATGGTGGTCTTTACATTAATTTGGTGAAGTACTAAATCATAATGAGCCTTCAGAGCCATAACAATTCTTAAAGAATCCTTCTTTGAAACTAGAGAGAAGGTTTATTTATAGTCAATACCAACCTTTTGAGTATAACCTTTGGCAATAAGTGTAGCTTTATACCTTTCAATGTTGCCTTGTGAGTCATGTTTTGCCTTAAAGACCCATTTACAACCCACTTTCTTTGCACCTTCCGATAACTTAACTAATTCCTGGACTTTGTTGTCATCCATTGATTTCAACTCTTCTTTCATAGCATTGAACCATTTTTCAAAATTGTTACATTCCATGGCTTATTTGAACGAGATTGGATCTTTATCAATTGTTGGGCCCCAATTTCTTTTAATTATCTTAGTAGGCATGATGTGAATATATGTTGTGGTCTTGTTAGGTAGATCATTTTTAATTGGAGTTTAATTATATTGTCAAGTTTAGGAGGATTTGTTTCATGGATTGATGGAAATTTGAAGTATTAAATGGAAGAATTAAGATTAAGTTAGAGTATAGTAGAAGAATTAAGAATGCATAAGGGTATTTTGGGTGGACTACTTAAGGTTAGAAGCACTAAGGCATTAAAGGAAGGGTAAGGTGGACATTCCTCACCCATTAAGGGTAAAATGGGAAGAGGAAAATATTGTCTTGTAAATAAGAAGACCAAAAATGTGAAGGAGGGAGAGAAAATCAAAAAGTAAAAGAGAGAGAAAGAAGAAGAGAGGTTTCGGTGAAGTAAAAAAGAATAGAGCTTTGAACTAGGTCACAATTTTTCTTAGTCTTAAAGAGAGGGTTTGAGGTTACTCAAGAAGGGAAAAAGAAAGAAGAAGGGAAGAGCTTTCCTTAAAGCTAAAAATCTCATTATTTGGTGAAGATTCAAGGTAAGTCGATTTTAATCTGTTGGAATTTTGAAGGGTTTTTGGTTCAAAGAGCTTAAGAAATGTATGGGTTTAAGAATTCTAGGATCCATATTAGTGCATGTG
>JAOSBN010000006.1:21189667-21232361 GCA_027563595.1 Erythroxylum suave
TGATGAAAGTCAAATAATAATAATAATAGAAGTGTGTGAACTGTTTTGATGAGTTTATTAAGTGCGCAGATAAATGTTTATAAGATGATATGAAGTCATAAGATGATATAAAGTCATAAGACGATGCGCATACATAAGACGATGCGGAGACATAAGATGATACGAAGTCATAAGATGATACGAAGACATAAGACTATACGAACTCATAAGACCATACCAAGTCATAAGACGATGCGAAGTCATAAGACAATGCACAGACATAAGACGATAAGAAGTCATAAGATGAAGCGAAGATATAAGATAAAGCATACAAATCAAGTGAAGATGATATAATCTATAACCATAGTTAGTCAGTTGGAGGTGGTTACAGGATTCAACTAATAACAGATCTTTGAAGATTCAACAAGCGATTTTTTTTTCAAGAAGACTGTTGATGAATTAGACTATAAATATCAGTGTAGTCGTAGACAAAAAAACTTTACTTACTTTTACTTACACAAAATAACTTTGTGATCAAGTGAGTATGCAAAAAAATCCTGAGTGAAAAGAAGGAAGACAGAGATAAAGAACACCTGTAGCATGAGTTTAGAAAAGCTCAAACAATATCTTTTCTAATGAAAGGAAGGCTAGAGCATGAAGAGGCTAAGATAGCAAATAAAGAATACTTTGTGAAAGAGACCTGAAGAGGCTCTGAAAAAGTAGAAATAATACTTTTAAAGTTGAAGAGATAGTGAAATCCCAGATAAACTCTGAGGACTGGACGTAGCCCAAAGGTTAAGGGTGAACCGGTATAAATCGCGGTGTCATATTCTCTAACCCTTATCTCTTTAATTTCTTGTTGTTAGAAGAAAAGATATTATTTCCACTGTTGCATTACTCAAACAAATTAAGTGTGTTGTTTTGTAATAGTCTGAGTTTTCCAAAAAACCAAGAAGATTTTAAAGATAACTATCTTGGACGATTTAACACAATTCAACCCCCCCTTCTTGTGTATTTTACGTATTATATGTAATTTCTATATTAACAAGTGATTTACTTTAGTTGGTATCAGAGCTCAAGTTTCTAGGAAGCACTGTTATAAAGTGAGGACAAAGATCCATGGCTGAATCATATGTTTTTATAGTTGAAGGTACCTCTGTCTCAAGACCCCCTGCATTTAATGGCGAAGACAATTATCATTGGAAGGACAAGATACGGCTCTTCATAGAATCTACTCACAATGATCTTTGGGATATTATTGAAAGTGGTCCATATATTCCAACAGACTAAGAAGGGAAAAGCATCTCTCGTGAAAAATGGTTAGCTTATCAGAAAGCTCATGTTTAATTAGACTTATGGCCAAGTTCTTTTTAAGTTGTGCTCTAAGCAGAAGTGAATATGATAAGGTTCATGAATACGACTCTACAAAGGAAATGTGGGACACATTAGCCATTGCACATGAAAGCACAAACCACGTGAAAGAATCTAAGATTGGTATTCTTGTTCATCAGTATGAGTTGTTCAAAATGAAAGATGATGAGTTTATTGATCAAATGCTTGGATGATTCCAAATAATTATTAATGGACTTAAAGCTTTGGGGAGAATCTATGATAGTCAAGATCTTGTCAAAAAGATTCTTAGAAGTCTTCTAAAAAGATAGAGGCCTAAAGTAACAATAATACAAGAGGCCAAGGATTTAAACAAGGTAAAGCTAGATGAATTGCTTGGTTCACTGAAAATCCATAAAGTAAAGCTTGATACAAAAGATAAATCTATTGCATTGACAGTTGGTCAGAAGAATCAGAAGATGCTAAAAAATAGAAGTACGTCTTCAAAAGCATTAAAGATTGAAGAAATCAATAATGATAATGCTAGTTAATCTTATCAAGATTCAAGTGAAGATGAAGATGAGCTATCCTTCATTTCAAGAAAAATTAGAAGGACGTGGAAAAAGAAAAAGGGAAATAAAGACTCCTGTTTCAAAAAGATTAGCAAAGATGATTCGAAGAATGATAAAAGCTTTATCGTCTACTATGAGTGTAATAAAATAGGACATTATAAGTCTGAATGCCCCTTGCTCAAAAGAAACAAAAGAAGAGTCAAGAAAACAAAAAAGGCATGATGGCAACATGGGAAGATCTAGATTCATTTGAATCTGAATCCAATTCAGATTCATCAGAACAAGAAAATATATGCTTTGTAGCTGAAGGAGAAAGCGATGATGTGGTAATCTCTGACTTTAATGATCTTCAGCATGCCTATTTAGAATCATTAGAAGATTCACATGCTATTCTAAAACAATATAGATTGTTAAAAAATAAGTTTGTTGAAAATTCTAAGAATACAAAACTCTTAGAAGAAGAAAATGTTTTCCTTAAGAAATAAGTAGACGATATGAAAAAGAAAGTAACTGTAGATAAATCTGAGGAGATTAATCAATTAAAACAAAGGATTAATAGTCTTTCAGCAGATTTATCAAAATTTATAGAAAGAATAAAAAGGATGAATAATATTATTGGAAGTTATAGGCATCCATATGATAAAAGTGGTTTAGGATTTTCTGGTAGAAATACTACTCATAATCGTAATGTTCTTCACAATAGGAAGTTTGCTCCTAATGGAGGGAAAAAGAAACAACATTTTTATTATTCCAATAATAATTATAATACTTACCCCAAAGGACCCAAGAAAATATGGGTACCTAAGAAGAATATAGTATATACTACAAATCTCCTTATTTGGAAAAAGTAAACATCAATGGTACTTAGACAGTGGTTGCTCACGACACATGACGGGCAAAAGGTCTATGTTCCTAGACCTCCAACTTAAGCATGGAGGATCAGTAACTTTTAGAGATAACCAGCAGGGCAAAATTATTAGGATCGGCAAAATTAGTAAAGCTTCCTTTTCATCTATTGATAATCTTTTGCTAGTTAATGATTTAAAGTATAATCTAATCAGTATAAGTCAGTTATGTGATTCTGGTTTTGAACTATCCTTTAATCAAAATTCTAGTTTAGTTAAAAATAAGGGCGGGTCCATATTCTTTTCTGCCAAGAGATGAAACAATATATATAAAATTAACTTAGACGATTTGAAAAGTCAAAATATTCATGTATTATATCAAAACATGATGAAAAACTGATTTGGCATAAAAAGCTAGGACGTGTTAGCTTTAAACATATTTCCAAACTAGTTAGACATGATTTGGTAAGAGGGTTACCAAAGATAAGTTTTAAAAAAGATTTCTTTTGTGGGAGTTGTCAGAAAGGAAAACAAGTTAAAGCATCTTTTTTGTCTAAGAACATTGTAAGTTCTTCTAAACCTCTAGAGCTATTACATATAGACTTGCTTGAACCTACTAGAACAGTAAGTCTTGGTGGAAAGAAGTATGGTCGTGTAATTGTTGATGACTTTACTAAATTTTGTTTGTTCTTGTTTTTATCTCATAAAGATGAAACTCCATATGAGTTATGGAAGGAAAGAAAGCCAAATATTTCTTACATTCATCCTTTTAGTTGCAAATGCACTATTTTGAATAAAAAAATTGGATAAAGTTGATTCGAAGATCAGTTCAGGAATTTTTCTTGGTTATTCTATTAGTTCTAAAGCTTATAGACTTTATAATCTTGTTTCTAAATCTATTAAAGAATCAATGCATGTAAAGTTTGATGATAATTCTCATCTGGATAGGAGAGACGATTCTGATGATGAAACTCTATCTGATCCCTTAAACAATAACCCAGACGATTCACCATCAAATGATCCATCTGATAAAGTAGTAGATATTAATGAAAACAATAGTTTAAGAAAAGACTAGAGATATAAATCTTCTCACCTCGAAAACCTAATTATCAGAGAAACATCAGAAGGAGTGAGAACTAGATCTAAGCTTAGGAGAGAGGCCAATGTATCTTTTCTTTTCTGAATTAGAACCAAAGAAATTGATGAAACTCTTCAAGATGAAGCTTGGATTTTAGTTATGCAAGAGGAGTTAAATCAATTTACTAGGAATAAAGTCTAGTCTCTAGTACCTAAACCATCCAATAAATCTATCAAAGGAACTAGATGGGTATTCAAGAATAAACTAGATGAATTAGGAAAGGTATCTCGTAACAAAGCTAGATTAGTAACTTAAGGCTATAATCAACAAGAAGGAATAGATTATAATGAAATATATGCTCCTGTAGCTATACTAGAAGCTATTAGGATTTTACTTGCATATATTGTTTTTCACGATATAAAACTGTTTCAAATGGATGTGAAAAGTGCCTTTTTGAATGATTTTATAGATGAAGAAGTTTATGTTAAACAACCCCCTGGTTTTGAAGTCATTGATAACCAGATCATGTGTATAAACTTCATAAAGCTTTGTATGGATTGAAACAAACACCTAGTGCATGGTATGGTTGTCTTAGTTCTTTTTTAATTAAAAATGACTTTATTAGAGGTCAAGCTGATAAAATTTTATTTTGGAAAAGTATCAAAAATGATTTTATTATTGTGCAAATATATGTAGGTGATATCATTTTTAGTGCAACTTCCAAAAAGTTATGTTCAAATTTTGAGTTTCTTATGAAAAGTGAATTTGAAATTTTTCTTTCTTGGTTTACATATTAAACAAACTGAAGAAAAGATTTGTATTCATCGACGAAAGTATATCAAAGAACTTTTAGTCAAATATAAAATCGAAAATGTTAAACCAATGTCAACTCCTCTGCATCCTTTAATCGTCTTATCAAAGGATGAAGCTAGAAAGAAGATTGATCAAACTCTTTTTAGAGGAATTATTAGATCTTTTCTTTACCTAACTACAAGCAGACCTGATATTATGTTCAGTGTTTATTTATGTGCAAGAGTTTAAGCAGATCCTAGAGAATCTCATTATATTACTATTAAAAGAATATTGAGATACTTGGCAAATTCTACTATTCTTTTCTTAATGTATGAGAAAGGTAAAGATTTCAAGTTAATTGGGTACTATGATGTTGATTATACTAGAGACAGGATTGATAGAAAGAGTACAAATGGAGGTCATTACTTTCTTGGTCATTATCTAATTTCGTGGTCAAGCAAGAAGCAAGGTTCAATTGGTCTATCTACTGCAGAGGCTGAATACATGTCAGCTGCAAGTTGTTGTTCACAAATTCTATGGATAACGTATCAACTAGAAGATTATTACAACACAAGTGCTATCAATCTCTCAAAAAATCTAACCCGACACTCAAGGGCAAAGAATATTGAAGTTAGACATCATTTTATAAGAGACTATATACAGAGAGGAATCATCAATCTACAATTTGTTGAGAAGAATCAACAATGGGCAAATATCTTCACCAAACCCTTAAGTGAAGACAAATTCAAGGAAATTAGATGAAATTTGAATATGGTAATGTTAAATGACCATTCTTCTAAAACTCCATGACCCAGACGATATGTCCTAATGAAGCAGAAAAGTCGTAAGTTCTTAAGAATGAATAGAAACGGTAACTTTCACTAGGTAGTATCAATCTTATGATTACCTGGGGATCAGTCACAGACGTTACAAATGGTAATTTTTCAAGAGTGTTTATGAAAAGAAATTCTCTAATACTTGAAACACTCTACATTCTAGAATTCTCTTAGTAACTAACTTGCTTCAAAGTTGCTCTCAACAAAGACGATTCAATCCTCTATTCATCAAATCTTTCTCATTTTCATTTAATATCTCTCTTTTAATATCTTCTACATACTAACCTCGCTTCTTTAAGCAAAATACATTTCTATGTTTAGTGTTTATTCATTAAAGATTAGAAGAATGTCGAAATCTCTTGTCTATAGGAGACTTGTCCATTTCACTTCTCTGAAGGATGATTGAATGGATATCAAACCTGAGATCAAAGCAGCTTGTTGGGAAATTTTCTTCAATATCCAAGACCCAGTGTATCCAAATGAAGTATATGAGTTATGGAAGAATGCAAAGGTGGTAGATAACACCTTGATATTAGAGGTAGATAGATTGTCAGTGATTGTCACACAAGAGTTTATTGTGAGGGCTACTGAATGTCCAAATGAACGAGCAAAACTGCTCAACAATACAAACTGGATTGTTCAAAATGAAGACAACATCAATCCACAACTATATCGATCGAGTAATCCAGGAGTCAAGAAGTCTTCAAACCTAATTCCAAAGCCTAAGGTTCTTCATTCAATTCTTCTTCACTGTATTCTACCAAGAGCAGGATCAAAGGATTTGGTGACAATGAATGATGAAGATTGTTTATTTCATCTACTCACACACCAAATCTATCAATCTTCCATTTTTTATTCTGAAATATATGATAAAGGCTAAGCAGGATTATAATCAAAAGAGTGGTTCGTCACCTTACAGTATACTGTTGACAAGATTCTTCAAAGAATTTGGAATCCTACTTGATAGAGGAAATAGAGTAAAGTTGAATATTAAGAGTGTTATCAATGCCTTTACCATTCGCAAAATGGGGATCAAGACTGAAGTTAAAACAAATAAAGATTTCGCACCAAAAGCACAGTCTAAGGGGGAGCTTTCAATCAGAAGAACTAGGAAAGAAGATGTTTCATCTGAAATACAAGCAAAACCTTAGTTGTCTAGAAGAATCTCAAAAAAAGTAAAAAGTGAACAATCGTCGTATAAGCCACTACAAGTCAAAACGATTCCTGAAAGGAAGGAAAGTTCAGTTCAACAACCAACTCACAAAGTGTCTTTAAAGAGGAAGGTTGAGATGCTCCAATCAGAAAGACTCGAGAAGTCAAGAATGTCACCAAGATTGATGACCTTACGACAACAAGAACAGAAAAGGAAAAAAAACTTTGATTCTTGGTCAAGGTTTTGAAAGTGCAATGGAGCAACAAAAATAACAACAGCAACCTACCAAAGCAATTGTCTCTATCCCTCAGACTCAATTAAAACAACTATCTAGAGAGACATAGATAAAAAAGAAGTTAGTATTTGAGCAAAAGAAGTCTCAACAACAACACTCTTCCAAGCCAGCAGAAGAATAAAAGAAGATGAAATCGATACAGAAAAGGAAGGTTTCATCATCTAATGCTCAACAAAAGATACAGACTATTGGAATGCAGCAAGTAACTTACAATCCCCCTCAACCAATGAAGAAAGAAGATTTGAAGATGAAGATAATAGAAGAATCAATGCCTAATCGCAACAGAGGCTCAGCAATCATAAGAGAACCTTCTATACAGAAAGTTAAGGTTCAAGTTGAACCTATAATAGTAAGCGATCAGATGATACATTTTCTAATCCCTAAAGAAAGAAGATTGCATTGTATTTTACGAGATGAAAAGGCAGAACCACATCCATTGAAGATGACAAAGAATCCTTACACCATTTACCTAGTGACAAGTAGAATAACAATAAAGATTGTACCAGATGTATAACCATGACGTTCAATACTAGTACACAGCAAAGAGAAAGGAAAGAAGAAGAAATTTACTAAGAAACAAGAAAATGATCTCACGAAAGAAGAAATTCGAGTGGCGATGAAGAATATAGATGATGTATGTTGTACAGCTCAACTTGTAGGTGTCTATATTTCACATCACATATCAAGGCTATTAGGAAGAAACTTTGGTGCACCTACTCAAGATAAAAGTTTCAAGGTAGTTGGGAAAATTTCGAAAGGAAGGTACAAAAGTATCACAATTGAAGGTACCAATTTCTGCTTAGAAACCTTTGTGCATCTAGTTATTTATTTTAAACCCTTAGGTTTCATTCCTTAAGTCAAAGATATTTTACACCTTCTAGGAAAACCAATTTTCAAACTACCCAAACCTGATGATCTTGGCATTCCTCACCAAACATAACCTTTTCAATTACCCACTATCACAATTATTGAATTAGATTACTCAATTAGAAAACCATCTCTCTCTAAGTGTCTTCATCTACTAACTGAAAAGCTACAAGATTCTACTGTTAACTCAGAGCTCTTGAAGAATTTCATCAATTAGACTGAAGCTAGTCAAAAGCAGAAGGAAGTTCAAGAAGCCTTAGCTAAACATATTGAAGAAATAAATACTAAGGTTGATGAACTAAGAGACCCAGTGGGTGATCTTCACGACGAAGTAGCAATTCTAAGTGTTTCTATTGAACAAGACCTCAAGACAATCCGCATTGATATTCAATATATATTTTCTGAAATTTTGAAGCATCTGAAGTGATATTCTTTTTTATTAATAACAAATAGGGGGAGAATAGTGGAAAGGAGAGTTAAATTAGTTTAAATTAGTTTTGAAAAATTGTTATGCATACTGTATATCTTGCATGATTCGTCTAAATAAATATATCATTTTTCTGAATATTATTCATCTAAATACTATTGTTGTTCATCTTAATATTTCTTTTGTCTTCTAATATTATGATTATTTGTTATCATCAAAAACGGGGAGATTGCTAAGTCAAAAAGACTTCAGTTCTTCTATTGATTTTGATGAAAGTCAAATAATAATAATAATAGAAGTGTGTGAACTGTTTTCATGAGTTTATTAAGTGCCCAGATAAATGTTCATAAGACGATACAAAGTCATCAGATGATACAAAGCCATAAGACGATGCGCATACATAAGAAGATGCGGAGACATAAGATGATACGAAGTCATAAGACGATATGAAGACATAAGACTATACGAAGTCATGAGACCATACAAAGTCATAAGATGATGCAAAGTCATAAGATGATGCCCAAACATAAGACGATACAAACTCATAAAACGAAGTGAAGATATAAGACGAAGCATACAAATCCAGTCAAGATGATATAATCTATAACGGCAGTTAGTTAGTTGGAGGTGGTTACAGGACTGAACTAACAATAGATCTCTGAAGATTCAACAAGCAGTTTTTTCAAGAAGACCGTTGGCAAATTAAACTATAAATATCAGTGTAGTCGTAGAAAAAAAAACCTTTACTTATTTTTACTTACATGAAATAACTCTATGATCAAATGAGTATACAAAAAATATCCTGAATGAAAAGAAGGAAGATAGAGATAAATAACATCTGTAGTGTGAGTTTAGAAAAACTCAAACAATATCTTTTTTAGTGAAAGGAAAGCTAGAGCCTAAAAAGGCTAAGATAGCAGATAAAGAATAGTTTTTGAAAGAGACCTGAAGAGGTGCTAGAAGAGTAGAAATAAACTTGTAAATTTGAAGAGATAGTGAAATCTCAGATAAACTCTAAGGACTGGATGTAGCCCAAAGGTTAAGGGTAAACCAGTATAAATTGCAGTGTCATATTCTCTAGCCCTTATCTCTTCAATTTCTTGTTGTTAGAAGAAAAGATATTATTTTCGTTATTGCATTACTCAAACAAATTTAGTGTGTTATTTTGTAATCGTCTAAGTTTTCAAGAAAACCAAGAAGATTTTAAAGATAACTATCTTAGATGATTTTACACAATTCAACCCGCCTTCTTGTGCATTTTACATATTATAAGTGATTTCTACATTAACAAGTGGTTTACTTCACAGTTCTCTTGTTTTGGATTCTTCCAAGAGAAAAAAATGGCTTTAAGAAGAATAATAACATAAAACAGAAGTCTTATAATAGAGTAGTAAACGCAAAAGGTAGCGTCAATAAGAAGAGCAATGAAAAGGGAGTATGTTTTCACTATAGAGTTGATGGACAATGGAAGATATATAACTTATCTTGCTATTCTGAAACATAAGAAAATTAAGGAATCTACTTTTTTTAGTATGTTTATTATTTAGATCAATTAATGGTGATTTTCCAATGTGTGTAAGTTCTAATTAATAACCTCAATAATCAGCAAGCATTCGGTTCATTTATGTAGTACCTAAGGTGTCGATCCCACAAAGAGGGATAATTTAATCCTAAAATATAAGGCTAAAATAATTCGCAGTAATTCAAAATGTAACAAAACTAAGGCAAGAATTTAATTCAATCGCGCAATTCAATTCCAAGAATAAATTACAAAAATATTAACAAAGTAGATGTTGCAATACAAACTCAAGAATCAACCTAAAGGAACTGGTGGTCTATAAGGTTAGGTCGCCTTATGTAGTCTTGGTCCTTCATTACCTTTAGTTGCATGCTTGAGTTTTTCACCTTCCTAAATGTGAATTGAAGAGTCATGTCTACTACTTTCCTCACTCTGCTCATCTTTTCCCTTGATGAGGCTCTCCTCTGCTTGATTACCTACATCAGACGTATTACAAGGAATCTCAACATAATTATCAATCACCTTACCACTTCTTAGAATCATAACGGATTTAGGTTGTTAGGGTTAACTGGACAAATTTCCCTTTTGATTTTTTTTATTTGAGTAGTGAGTTGTCCTACTTGAGTCTCAACCCTCTTCACATAAGCTTCTAAGGAGTCAAATCTTTTGTTGTTTCATTTCTTGATTCTTAAGCAAACGCATTCAGACTTTCCTCCAAAAAATGCTTTCTTGGTAGGTTCTGATTTGAGGATTTCCCTTGGAATTGATTTTGCCTTTGAAAATTATGATATAATTGTCAGGGCTACATTGGTGGAATATTGGTCTTCCAAGCAGAATTGGGATGTTTTCTCCAACCAAGGTTGTAGGTGTTCAAATATGGATCATTTAGCACCCTTGGATGAAAACTATTAAGTGACTTCACTTATTCTTCCTCATCTGCAAAAGATTCAAAAGAATATAGGTAACATTTTCATATACTTTGTTAACTCAGCCTATTGCATAACAATTTCTTGATTCTTGTTCATTTCATGAACTCTAGCTTTTCTCCCCTCACACTATTTTATTGAAAATTAACCCCTAATATTTCAAAGATTTCATTTATCTCTTCGATAATATTCTCCCCAATAGCTCCTCTTACTACATTGTCCACTGTGTACTGACAGTGTTATGTTAATCCATTATAAAA
Source organism: Erythroxylum suave (assembly GCA_027563595.1). Taxonomy (NCBI): domain Eukaryota; kingdom Viridiplantae; phylum Streptophyta; class Magnoliopsida; order Malpighiales; family Erythroxylaceae; genus Erythroxylum; species Erythroxylum suave. The sequence continues at coordinate 21,200,546 of JAOSBN010000006.1, forward strand.
GAATTGGTTCTGCATGTGAAGTGGAAAATGATGGTGCGGACACTATATTAGCAAGAGTTTGAAGCATTCCCACATCTCACAGAGTGGCTCTCCCTCCATCTGAGTGAAGGTAGCAATTTTTGTCTGCAACTTAAAGGTTTTTTTATGGGAATAGAATTTCCCCATGAATTTGTTGTACACCTCCTCCTATGTAGCCAATGAATCGAATGGAAGGGTCATCAACCATGCCTTGGGCTGATTTTTTAATATGTATAGGAAGAATCTCATTCTAAGTTGATCTTCATTTAAGCCATCTAAAGGAAATGTCTAGAGAGTGGTATAGAACTCCCGAATGAAGTTTAAAGGATATGTATTAGGAGCCCTATAGAACGATGGCAACATGTTAGTAGATGCTCTTCAATTCATAGTTTCTAGTTGCCTTTCCCAAACATATTCATGAAGTGACAGTACCAGTCACTAGTCTAGCGTATTCCTTCATTACTAGCTACCTTTAACCCATCTCTCGATCGTCAAGATTGGGTTCCTCAAGATTGCCTTCAAAGTTCCTTTAAGTTCCTCTTATCGGATGCACGTTATCAATAAAGGGAATGAAATAATTTTTCAGAGACCTCCTTCATCGCATAAACAAAATAAAGACAACACTTAATTACAAAAAATTGCTAAACAAACCAATGAAATAACATGAAAAAAATATATGCATGAAAAAAAAACAATCAAAATCAATTATAGGCTAAGCACCAAACATCTCCCCAGTATTAGTTCCAAAAAAATTTTATACCAAAATGATTTTTAAAAACCTGGGTTATCCTACTTACAAGTATATGAGATAATTATAGTCGAATACCTAGGGGTCGTCTTCTCAAGGAGGTGAAATTGGTTCACTCAAATTAACTTTGAATAAACATAAAAACAAATTCAATCCTAAATACTCTATCACAATTTGTTGAGTGAAAGGTTTTTAAGAAAATTAAGCAATTAGACTAAAAAGTAAACTACTGTAATTAGAGCAAAGAACGATTTGATCAATCAGTGTGGGGAACTCTTAAGAAATTAACTTCACTAACTGAATCTCCCAAACATAAGGAGAATTAATTACATAATTGTCTTGATAAAATTACCAATTGGGTTTTTTAATTAGTTAAAATAATAAACTAAATCTAACTTTCGTATTTGACAAGTCTATTATCTAAATTAATTATGAAAACCCAACTCATAATTACCATCTTAAGTTAATATATTTCTAATTCATAACTTAAGCAGTTGTAGTTTCTTACTCTAATATTAAACTTCTTCTCCTAATTTTTCATTTAATACCAAAATTATACAAAGGTTGGCTAAACTATTACATCCAATAAGCTCAAAAACTATAGAAAATGAAAAGGTAATAAAACAGTCCCTTCATTATGTATAATTGGCTAAATTAGTTACATTAATTCTCAACAATAAGCAACCAACCTATAATGAAAAAAAAATAGCACATCATCCTAATAAGCTTTAATCCTATGTTCGAAAGTAAACAAAGAAATATCAAAGCAATAACATAGGAAATAAACCTAAGATGGACTATCAAAGCAATAACAGGATAAACAAGTTTAACCCCACAGAAGATAAAATGGGTTTAAGAATAGCAGCAGAAGATGAAATAAGAATGAGCAAACAACAGTAAATCTCCTACCAAGCTTAAGCTTTCTATCATCGGCACTCGTCTTCTACCTTTGTTCTCACCAACTGGGCTTCAGCTTCAGCTCTCGTTCTCTACCTCTACTCCATTCTCACCACCTCTCTATTGTTTCTTTCTTTCTCCCAACTGACTATTCTCTACTAATTATTTTCTTCGCCTCCAACCCCTTTTTCTCTCTATGAGCTTTTCAATTTATAGCGAGAGTCTAGGTTTAGGTTTTTGTTTTCATATGCCAACAATATGCATGCGTAACACATGAAATTACATTCAATGCTAGAGAATATGCATAGTGGTGACAAATTTGTTAGCCCCATGAGAACCATTTTCATGCTCATGACATTAGTTGTGATACCACCACTTATCAAGCCCGATGAGCGATCGATGGAGTTATTCACAAAATACTCCAAGATCCTCGACTCATTCAAAATTTGATTAAAATAAAAGGAATTTGTAACCAAAATCAAAATATAAAGGCTTAAAAATCAATAAAAATTACTCACAGCATTTACCTCTCATGTAAAAGATCAGAACAAAGGTAAATGTTTGGCAGGACAGATTCCTTTCATATATTGCTAAGATAACACTTATCATCTCAGTTCTTAGCAATCAACATTTACTTTAGACAACATGTATTTCTTTGCCAATGAAGGTTATAAAAGAGAAAGATAGAATAGTGAAAGCATTCCTATCGACAGGCAAAATTAAAATTTCCAAAAATGCAAAGATAAAATGGAGTGAGGTCATCATCCTAAAGAAACAAGGTGGACTTAAGATTATCTCAATCATAACATTGCAAAAGTTTTTGATGTGAAAAAGACTCTGGAGACTCTATACTGACAAAAAACCACTTTGGATCAAATGGATCCATGAATATCACCTCAAAAACTTGTATAAGAGAGCTTTTTCCAAATCTTCAATTAGTTGGTGAAGATGAGAGACATGTTTACCCCTAGATTAAGCATAAGCTTGGAAATGGAAAAAAAAAAACCTAGTTTTGGATTGACAATTTGTTAGATTTAAGCCCCCTTATACAAAGACTAGAAATCAATCACTTGAGGAATAAAATCCTCTTGAACCTCAAAGTATCCTCTCTAATTTAGAATGGTGAATGCAAGGGGAAATTAATGAGGTTTTCTAAACTAGTTGATCACTTCCCTCAGCTGAATGATGTGAATAATGAAGATCACATCATATGGACCCCTAATTCAAGTTGTACATTGACAAATTAATCCTGCCACAAAACACTCATAAATAGATCAATGGATGATCCTCAGTGTAATCTTCTATGGAGACATACTCTAAATCTTAAAGCCTTTGTAATCACTTAGCTAGTGATTAGAAATAGGATTAGGAACAAAAGTAGCTAGTATGGAAAAAATGAATCCATTTGTGTATTATGCAAGGAGGAAGTAGAAGATAAAGATCCTCTCTTTTGTCATTGTAGATTTTCAAAGGCTCTTTAAAGCAAGATCTTATACATGATTGCAAGGGATAGTTACACATGTAAATGGGAACAAACATTGAACTAGTTCATCAGCAACTCTAAACAGGGAATGCCTAATGGAATACTACTCAAAGCAACTTTCACCATTACCATCTACTCTTTTTAGAAAGAAAGAAATAGCAGACTGTTTAAGAATATGGAGGAAGATAAATACCAGTTAGCTGAGAAGATAATCAATTGGATTAGATCAATCGTTATTGTAAAAAATTGCACATAATTCCCTCTCAACGGACATGACGAACATATGGAAACTATAATCAACATGATATATATGCCTATAATTGAGCCGTAATGTTTTTACCTCTTATTGGATTTCCAATCATGTTATAAACTAATGGATACTCAGTGACCTGGAACTCATTGTAATGATGTAGTATCTTTTGCTAGAGTTAATACAATTTTATTCATTTTCCATTAAAAATGAGATCATAATTATGAATTAAATTTATATTTATGTATTATCCTTAAATTATTTCTCATTGTAGTTTCATCAAGATAGGATACTGATGAAATGATAAAATTAGCACATGTTATGTTTCTTCCTTATAAAAAAGTAATTAATCTATTAAGTTAAAGTATGGAGAAACTAAAACAAACATGCAGGTTCTTATTAGAGAACAAGTTCACTTAAATGACCAGGTCATGAAGGTCCTAAATGGAATATCACTTATGTGTATGTGGATTTCCTCGTTATGATGGTTGTATAATTCATCCTTATAATTAAGATTACCAAGGTATCTGATGTAGGAATTACTATATTTTAATACTGTTCATGACCTATTCAATTTAGGTAGCTCATTCGATAGTATTGAGATACATTATAAATAATATAGAGATAGCTGAGTAAGTCATTATAGGATCTGCGACTCTAAAATAATTAGAGAAATTGATTCTCTATTATCGATTAATAGTGGTTTAAGGAATTTGTTGACCAGAGTGAATTGACTTTTAAAAAGATGTTTCCAAATAGCAATTGTAAATTAACTACTAATTAGCAAGAACAAACATGGTTGGATTTAAAAAGAGTAAACACAATATCCATACTTTATGTCCAATTGGAACTTTGGATGATGCAAGGATTAAATTATACATCATAACCATGTATGGATATGTTAAGTCAAACCACTTTGACATTCCTAATATTTAGTGGTCATGACATATTGCTAGACATCAATCTTAATCTATGATTATAAATTGTTAATTTAAGGAATTAAAGATAAATTAAAATAAGTTTTAATTTATATAATTCTAGTTATAAATTAGAATTAGAATTTATAACTATTGTCTATATATTAGGAATCTAATAGGCCACACATAAATAGTTAAAAAGAGATGAATTAATTTAAATTAAGTTGGTTTCAATTGTGAAGTTTAAAAACTTCAAGGATCAAATAAGAGATATTTGATTTTGTTAAAATTAAATTAATTTATAATTATAATTATTTCTTTTTTCCAAGTTATTCTTTTTTGTCCAAGTTACTTTTTTTTTTGTCTAAGTCACTTCGTTTTTTCTTTTTTATCATAAAATTTGAAATGGATTGGATTGAGAATATGATAAAATAGGGTGATATCTTGATCCTAGCTTGGTTGACCAGAGATAGCTATGTGAGGGATCTCTTATATGAAAATGCTTTCCATGCAATGCTTCATTTAATACAGGAACTGGGCCTTTACGTTCATAGGCTGACTAGTATTGTTATATTAAGGGTTCCTTTTAACCCTTTAATGGAACTGGATAGTAAATTTCTAAGTGGAACTTGGAGAATAAATGAAGTTAACAGTTATTTGGCTGAACTATAATAAACTAATTTTTATCTCTCTTTTCCTTACTCACTTTTTTATCATTTTATGCTAATTTTTTATTTTCTTATATGAATTTACCATAGCCATATATTAAAATATATCTTTTTTTCATCAAGGGTTTAAAAAGCATACAATGTAAAAACATACAAATAATAATTAAGGTCCCGTCTTATATGTCATTTAAGAATCAAAAATGGCCAAAGGTGATGTTTGCACATCAACACAACTAAAAAATTTCTAGATACACCCTAAATAGGATGCAAAAATGGTATTAAAGATAAAAATATGGGCTTATTTAGATCTTTAATGAAACATCAAGGTGTAAATAGTACCTTTCAATCATTTTTAAAGAAAGCATTTATTAAACCACATCACTGTCTGGTAGGTTTAGATTATCCAATTATGATGCCACATAAGCTAAGTTGTTAACATTAGTATAAATAAGAAGAAACCTAATTTCATTACATTTTAAGTGCTACTATTACTATTTTGAAAATGTTAAGGTGTAATTGATACCATAAATAACGATAGAGCTTACATAGCCCTTTTGAAAAACATTAGGGTTCAATTCAAATTTTTGTTTAACCAAAAAAAAATATTTATTAGAGTGAGTTTCATTCATCATGAATACATTTTCAATGATATTTGAGAAAACATAACTATAACATATTTTGATTCACTTTTTCAGCAACAAAGCTAAAGTATATATAGATCCTTATTCTTAAGTGGGGATAATATTTTAAAAAAAAAATAGAATGAAAACTAATTTAAAACTTACAAAGAAGTTGATGATACATGAATGTTTTAGTTGTTAGGGTCCTTAAGATACACCTTATAAGGAAAAAAATAGCATAACTAAACAAAAAGAAAAAAATGTAGTCTATACTACCCTTGTTTATACGATTGTTACAACTGTGGTTAAACCTTTATAAGTGAGCTTACAATAGTATTGAGAATCAAAAGCTCAAATAAAGAAGGAAGTATAGTTATCAAATAAAGAAGTTCTACAAGAAAAATAAAGCCAATGGCTCAAAAGCTTTCTCTTATTGTCCTTTCTCTCCCAGAATGCTTAAGGGCTCAATATCACTAATAAATAGCAAGTTTTATATGACTACTTACAAGATCTTAAGCCTATTTTAGTAGGTATTTTGGAAACAAGGATGAAATAGGACAACAATAAGAAGCTAGCGTTCTTAAATCACAACTATCATGTTATTACAAACCATCAAGCTTATTATATTGGACAAATTAGTGGTTCTTATGATTATAAGAAACTAAAGGTTTTACATTCATCCCTTTTAAAGCAAACTATTCACCTTTCTCTATGACCCTTGCAAATAGATTAAATTTCAAGTTTCATTCATTTATGAATTTCATAATGCTTAAAGTATTCCCTTTTAGAATAAGCTGAAGGACCTAAAAACCAATACAGACACCCCCTCCCCCTTTGTTAATCAGTTGAGACTTCAATAACACCCTTTTTCCCCCCGAAAGTTAAGGAGAATATATATTTAAGGAACTATAATGAAGACTTTAGGATCTATATAAGCCAATATAAGTTACATACTTAAGAATAGAAGGGAACTTTTATGTATGGAATGATAAGAAAAATGGTAGATGGTTTATCAGGAAAAAGTTTGATAGAGCCTTAGTAAATTAACAATGCTTAATTAGATTTTTGGAGAGCATGGCACTCTTTAATATCTCCTTTCTATGACTATTCTCTAATAGGAATACATAACCCAAATTTAGGTTGCGAGAAGAAGCCCCATTTTTGCTTCAATAATTTTCTAACTCAAGTAAAAGGGATTTGTTGAAGCTCTTTTTAAAGAGCTAAGTTCTTATTTCTAGGATTGCAAATCCTTTATTTGTATGAGGAAATTGATAAACAATTAATGCATTATATTGATAAACAATTAATGCATTATGTATTTATATACATATTGAGGGTTTTTGTTTTTTATTTAAGAGTTTTATGTTGTTTTTTATACTTAATAATTTATGAAAAATCATGGCATAAAACAAAAAAAATGTATTTACTTTTGGGACATATATTGTCTGAGTAAAATATGCAATCATATAAAGGGAACACGTAAGAGGTTATAAATGTGTAAAGCTTTGAAGATGTTGTTTTTTCCCATGGGGAGGTACATACCTATGTAAGTAACATACACGGCTATGTCCTTTGCATGTGTAAGTTATTGAGAAAGTGTAAAGTCACGATATTGAAGCATTTTTTAGATACACGATCACTCACACGACTGTGTGATTCACCATCAATAATCCAAAAGCCCTAATTTTGCAATATAAAAGGTAATTATGAAGAGGAGATTAGGAAAAGTGACAAAAGTCAAAATCAATAGCAAAAGTTAGAGCTGGAGACATAATTATGAACATAGGATAAGGAAAAAGAACAAAGATTACTTTAACAGATCTGATAGAGAGTAATTTTTCACCAAGTATCAAAAGGATTTCATTAAAAAAAAAAGGGAAATACATATCTATGGTTTCTTATCTTTCCAATTATTCTTTTGAACATTTGATGTTTGTTTCATTTTTTATTTTTAGGAACTAAGTTTTTTTAGTGCCTAGGTAGGATTAACCTTAAGTTAGGATTTATGATATGATTTAATCCTTTTTAATGCAATTTGATTGATTGATTTGCTAAAATTCAATTATATGTCTATATTTTTAAATCAATGTGTCCTGGATATTAGTTCAATGTTTGATTTTATATGATTGAGATTGAGAAATCCTCTTGTATGAATAGATCCACCATAATTGGAATGAGTTGCATACAAATACAGATATAGGTTAACATAAATCACCTGGATTAGGTTCAAAACTAATATAGAAATTCATAAATCAATTAATCCAATCTTAATTAACTAGAAAAAAGTTTCAGTTAATCAACCTAAGATTAGTTGTTAACAATCTAAAGAAAGATATTAATATAAGATATGAGTTTTCATAGTCCAATGACCAGTAATTAAGTTGCATAGTAAAGGATTAACACAAAAATGATTTTAAGGGGTACATAGGTACTAGTTATTTGATATTGAATTAATCCCTATGTTGTGTTTATCTTAATTAATTATTATGTTGAGTTTTAGTCTATTTTAGTTTTAAATTAGATTATCTTCTTACTTGATGGTCAGATAATGTAAAAGAGTTCATCACTAGTACTTGTAATTCTCCTAGGATCAAATCATACTTGCTAGTGCTTACTACAACTACACCATGTATCTATTGTTTAAAATTGTATCAATCAAGTTTTTAGAACTATTTTTGGTGATTAGAATATTAAGAAAACCTTGCTTTCATTAATATAGCCATTATTACTTTTTTATTTCTTATTACCTTTTATTTTTAATTTGTTTACGTATTTCATTGACTCTTTGGTTATATTATTGCTACAAGTCTTAGGATTAATTTACGACTCGAGGAAATCCGTCACACCTAATTAATAAAGATCCAGAGATTGAGGGGACATCTCGTAGGATATCTAAAGAATCTTACTAAGAGAGTTCAAGTTAGATCAACAAATAGAGGACTTGGAAGGTCAGATTGATATCAAAGAGTTAGGAAATATAGCAAACCAACCAATGACTATATTCAGTTATGTTAGATTAGACTTGATGGGAACAAAGTGCAGCATCATAAGATCAACTATTGAAGCTAATAATTTTGACATTAAACTGAGTATTATTTAGAAGATGCAAAAGTCTTTTAAGTTTGAAGAGCTACGACATCTGGACCTCAATGAACGTATCAAAAAATTTTAAGTTCCCATTTGATAACTAGTAATGAAGGAATTGAAACAAAAAAAAGAACGGGAATGAAAAAAGGCAATCGGAATAGGAATGGAATTATTGATTATGCATGTTTGGTATGCAAGCACTAAAAATGAGATTATAGAAGTTAATAGTGATAACATTGTTTGGTATTAAATATTAGGAATGGTAATCATAATTTTTTACTTATGTTTGATTATTATGAGATTGATTTTGTAAATAATTAATTAAAATATTTTGTATTATCATTAATTAATAAAATTTTTTATTTAATAAATAATTAATTAAAATTATTTTTAATGGTTCAATTAATTTTTAATTTTAGATAATTTTGTCTGATTTTTCTTATAAGAATAAAATTAAAAACTATAATAAACTTATTTTATGATATAAAATCATTGAAATAAATTAAATTAAATAATGTGCAATGTTGATAATAATATCCTAATAAGAGTCAATCAAAATGATGTATTGTCTAAATAAATAAACTAATATTAAATTCTCAAATAGAGAGTTTCAGTTGAGACAAAACACAAAGAGAAGAAAAAAAGAAGTTATGTTTATCTATAACTATTTATTTTTTATTCCTAATATCTGATTCTAGGTTATACCTATATTTACTTTGGGAATAAAAATTCAGGATTATTTAAAATTCATTCCAAATTTTTCAATCCTTATCTTATCCATTACTAATAACCAAACAAGCAAAAATTAAGGAATGTAAGTTACAATCCTGTTTCCAAGTCTTTAAATTACCAAACGTATAATAAGAAATTTATGACTCCTTTAAGGTCAGTGATGCTAATGACGATGCAATCAAATTGAGATTATTCCAGTTCTCATTAAGGGGTAAGGCAAAGAAATTGTTAAACTCTCTACTCAGGACCTCATTGATGTCATGACAATGATCAATTATTAATGGTGGTTTTCTTTAGCAAAAATTAGTAAACTTGCGGGAGTATATAATGCAGATGGAGTTACAACACTGGTGGACCATGTTGAAGCGTTGAGTAGGAAGATTGATGCATTAACTACATGATATGTGCTTAAATTTTGATTCATTTGATATGCTACACTTAGTGATTAATGCCTTAGAAATGCTTAGGATACTCACTTGAACTCATGTTTGATTGTGAGTAAAGGAGCTAAAGTGACTTGAAAGCATGTTCATTAAATTCATCTTCTCAATGTCCATAATCTATTGATTCATAGAGCAAGAACAAGAAGAGGATTGAAAAAAGGGACAAGGAATTTCAAGTGAATTCTCATCCTTATACCCAACCAGCTGATTCTCACACCAACGTCCATGCATGCATGCAACAGCTCCTACGCAAGGTGACCAAATGCTTATCATGGTGAAATCATCTTCTAGCTGCTTCTCACAGTTTCTCATGCTTCTATCCAGCTATCCTTTTAATCCACCAACGTTTAATTTATAAGAAGACAAAGCTGGATCGTAGTAGTTGGAATAAAGAAACAAAAATGGATGTAAAAGGCTGGAATGCTTCTAACACCTATGAGAAGCAAGTCATGGGTGTGACTTATGACTTGTGAAGTCACACCTGTGAAAGGACACTCATAGGGGTGAGAAGACCAATTGTCCCTTTATGGCTAAGTGTCATAATTTTTAAACCTAGTTTTTTTACAACACAAGGAAAGAGTGTGATGGCACAAAAAAAGGAGGTCATTTAGGAGTAAAGAGAGCCACAAGCATTGTTTTCTCTTCGTTCATTGTTCTTTCATCATTTTTCAACTTCGACAGTGACAATGGAGGTCAAAGCTAACGGTGAGAGCTTAAGGATGGAGATGGAGGGCTATGCTTCAGAGTCGATTCTATAGGGATGTCAACGCTAAGTCACAATTAAGTCATTTTGTCATATCAGTATGCAATTTCTGTTCAGATTGTTATGTTGTTTATGTTGTTTTGATCAGGTTTTGGGATAGATGATCTTAATATGCTAGTTTGATTGTTTTATTTTGAACCTAATTATATAACATTGATTGAAATCCATAACATTACTTTTAATGTTTGTTTGTAGCATCTAATGATCTTGTATCATTAGGAACAACATAACTTAAGTTAGATAACCCGAGCATATGAGATTGCTAGTTATATTGATCATTTTCCACTTTGTAATGTGGAAATCTAGAGAACGTATCCTAAGTTATTCAGTAGTTAGGTTTAATTAATGATTATATCTTAATTAATCACAACATAATGGAAAATTAAGATTAGGACGGTGTTCTCTTAGTCTTAGATCAATAATCCAAAGAGAGTTGAAAAGACATTACGATGATGAAATATGCTTGATCATGTTTAGGTCGAGATTGAACCTAAAATTGGACCTTAACCATAGTCAACACTTTAATCATTTTCAACTACTTTTTTTAATTTATTTTCGATAGTTTCATTTGATTCCCCCCCCCCTTGTTATATTTTCCTAGCTTCAACTAATTTTGTTATGGAAATTAACTGAACATTCCCTGTAGATTCGATCTCGACTCACCCTAACTATAAAATTTAGTTTGCATAGTCAAGTAAATTTTGTAGTGTACTCGACACACTCTGTCAAATTTTGGCACCATTGCTGGGGAGTGTGGTAACATTTTCGTAGTTGATTTTAGTTAGTGTTTTGTGAATTTATTTTTTATATTTATTTATTTGTGTTATTTGTTAGTTTTAAAAGTTTGTGAGTTTTGGTGTATGGTAGTTACGAGATCTCCTCGCAGAAAATTGAGCAACTTGATCCGGAGATCGAGAGAACATTACAAAGATTACGTAAGGAAGCAAGGTCAACTTTGGTAGATGAATCAAAAGCATAATTTGAAAAGACGATGGAAAATTCGAGGATATTGGGGGAGTTGGTTGCACTCAATTTAACTTAATGACCATTATGCATAGCATTTCCGAATTTTACCGAACATGTTACCTTAGAGTTAAAATTTGGATTAATTCATTTATTGCCTAACTTTCATGGTCTTACAAGTGAGGATGCACGTAAACATCTGAAGGAGCTCGACATGCAAATCATACTGAGAACCTTCTGTTCTCACTCAAGGATGCAGCGAAGGATTGGCTATTTGACTTAATGGTTGGAAGCGTAAACACATGGCTAAAGATGAAGAGCCTATTCTTAGAGAAATATTTTCTAGCCTCAAAGACGCAAGTATTGCGAAGGAGATAAGTGGCATCAAACAGCATAATGAAGAATCTCTTTATGAGTATTGGGAGCGGTTCAAGAAATTATATGACAGTTTTCTGCACCACAACATACTAAAGCAACTTCTCATCCAATATTTTTATAAAGGACTACTACTGATGTAGAGAAGTTTAGTTGAAGCAAAGAGTGGTGAGGCACTTTATGAGAAGACTTCCATTAAATCCAGGACCTTACTTGAGTGGATGGCTATGAAAACACAACAATTTGGCACTCGTAATGATGTTTGACGAGTAAACGAGGTAAGTAATTCATCCATTGAATATCGTTTAGATGAACTAACATCTTTTGTGAGGCAAGTTGCAGTTGGATAGGCACAAGTGAAAGTGTGTGGGATATGTTCAAACACAAGCCATCCCACCGATGAGTGCCCATCGTTACAAGAAGGAAATATGGAGTACGTGAATGTTGCAAGAGGGAACTTCACGAACCAATATAACCTGTACTGGAAAACGTATAACCCAAGTTGGAGGGATCACCCCAACTTGAGTTACAAAGGGAACAAACAACAAAATTACTTCTAAAATCGACTGCAAGGAGCATAGGGATTCTAACCAAAGCCGCAAGGAACACAAGGAGCATCCTCTTCTAATTCAGGTACATCTCTTGATGAGTTTATTAAAACATTTACTACTAACAATCTCCAATTTCAACAGAGTCTATAATAGCAGTTGTAACAGCTTCATCAGGGGTTACAAAAAATCCAACAGGAAACAAAACCAAGCACACAGAACATTGAAAACCAAGTGAGTCAGATGACAATGAGGCTTAATTGCCTAGAATCACAAAGTGGAGGAAAGATGTCATCCCAACCTGAGGTAAACTTAAAGAATGTTAGTGTCATAACCCTAAGGAGCGAAAAGGAGATTAAGGGTCCCAAAAGAACTCCACCGAGGATTGCTACTAAGGAAGAGATCAAGAAGGAATTAGGGAAGGAAGAAATTCAGCCATTGAGTATGAAGGTAAATTTCAAAATTCCCAATATTACTAAAACTACCCCTCCACTTTTCCTAGTAGATTGAGAAGACCGAACAAGGAGAAGAAGGAGAAAAAGATATTAGAGACTTTCTAGAAAGTGGAAGTCAATATACCACTGCTCAAGGTTATCAAGCAAGTACCATGGTACACCAAATTCCTCAAAGAACTGTGTACACATAAGAGGAAACTGAGGGGTGATGAGAAAGTGATGATGGGTGAGAATGTGTCTGTGTTATTTAGAAAGAAGATGTCTCTAACATGTTGGGATTCATGTATATTTACCATTCCATGCAAAATTGGAAATACTGTGATCAATAGAGCTATGTTGGATTTGGGTGCTTCTATTAATGTAATGCCTCATTTGATTTATGTTTCTTTATATTTGGGTCCATTAAAAGAAATGAGTGTAATCATACAACTACCTAACTGCACTAATGGTTATCCTGATGGTATGGTTAAGGATGTTTTGGTGTAGGTGAATACGTTAGTGCTTCCTGCAGATTTTTATGTTATGGATATGAATGATGACAATTTATGTAATTCGATACCTATCTTGTTGGGGAGACTGTTATTCGCTCAAGGTTACAACCATTAAGTTTTACAAATTATAACCTTAGTAATTAACGTAAGTGCACTAGTCGTTCATGTAGTACCTAAGGTGTCGATCCCACGAGGAAGGGACTTAGTCCTAAAATCTAAGGCAGCTAAGTTCGAAATACCTAATTAAATAACTAATGCATAAAATAACTCAATTGATAATCAAATTTGAGAAATTAAAGTGCTACTATAATAACCAAATAGTAAGCCATACAAATAATCCAAAAACTAACCTAGAAATAACCAAGTGAGAGAAAGGGGGATCCAATTCAAAATTAAGGAAAATATACCAATTATGCAAATTCTGATTTAACGGGCCTAAATGGTCCTAGGGTGAATTACTCTCTCTCAAGTTATAATTCTCAACCTTAATTGATACACCCTAATTCAAATTATGGAAATTAAGATATCTCGATCTATAGTTGATCTAAACCTAAATTAGTTCTGAATTTATCTACCAACCTATCAAGAGTCTATGCTCGATCTCTCATTACAAGACTCTACTGATTTGATTTAACTCTCTACCTATTGAGTTACCTAACTCTCGTTAGCCTAAATTAGTGATTTTCACTAGCTCACCCTCTCAATTTATTGCCAAGTTACTAAGAATTGAAATCGAATCACAATTAAATTCAAATAAACACTATCAAATAAATTTCATTGATCTCAAGAACCAAAACTACCCAAAGGTGAGTTTAATCAAAAGATCAACACTCAACAATAGTCATCCCAATCAATATTCAAATCTCATACAATAATGAAATCACAATAGCAATAGAGAATACTATTGGAACGGATCTCGAAGGTCACAATTACAGGAAACTGCCTATTCTAGGAAGTACTTCACGTCAAACATATCTCCATGCCTCTCTTCGTTCGTCTCCTTCCTCAATCGTTTGATCTCTCTCTAGGTTGGTCTCGAATTTCTTTGTAGAAACTCCCTGTTTGATTAACTCTCTTTACCCCTCTAATCCACCTTAGCGGCTGTTAGGTATTGTTCTATTTATTCTGTAGCAGCCCTAGGTCAATCTTGGGGTCAAAACTGTTTGAAAAAACTCAAAAATTGAGTTGGCATGATCGAGGCTGTGCATATCACAATCGTTCCAGGAGCTTTACCCTTTCCATCACGAACCTGTCTTAAACTATATGATCATGGTCTGTCTTGACACTCTCTGTCACAATCGCAGCCCAATGTACACGATTGTGGCCTGGCTGCTTCCTTCTCTTCCTTTTCTATCATGATCATAGCCTATGTGCACGATTATGGCCTATGTCCTTTAGCTTGAAACTCTTTAAATCTTCACCCTTCTTCCCTGTTTTCCCTACAACACTAAGACACACATCAAGGTAAAAGTATACCATTTAAGCTTAAGAATTCCAACTAACCCATAAAACACGTAAATACACAAAATAACCTAATTAAAACCCTAAATGCATACTCAACACTCAATTTAACACTAAATGCATAACAAATTAAACCTAAAACATTATACAAAACACAACTATCAACATCCCCACACTTATCTTCATAAAATGAATTTAACCTTGGACATAACTATTCGAATTATAGCATATCATTGTTTTGCAAAATAGGTTGTTAGGGGCTTTGAGATAAATATACAACTCAATCAAGACCGAGATGTTAACTTAATTATCCTTTTCAATTATGCACACACATTAATAATTTTGATCCTTTATATTTTGTAACTATTCCTAAGTATAACTGTATGAAAATTCAAGCTTATTATAAGTTCAATGGGTTTTTAAGTGAAAAAATTTTCTTTATTATCCCAAGACATAGCCTTTTACTCGAAGATAAACATTTATGATGAATGCTGATCCAGCTACTCGGCTAAGACATTTATTAACAGCTTGGTTGAAACGTCATTATAGCCTTTTTATGCTAAGGCACACATTCATGATGCTTGTTGATCCAGTTACTCAATTATATCACGTTTTCAACTGGCTACTAGCCCTATTCATAACCCAAAGGCTAACGGAATATTGATTTATTAAACATTTACTAAACACACTTTTTCAGTTTATTACCTACCTTGTTGCTTTTAACTTTTCGTTTCCACAAAAAAATACTAGTCAAGCTACTTAAGCTAAAAGGCCTCAATTATAAATGAATGCGATAATCTAGAGGGTGCTAAATTTACACTAATTTCTAATTAGGTTGTATATTTATCCAAAGGCCCCTAATTTACTAATTTCACAGGCTAATGATCATTCACAACCTAATAAGTTATGTCCAAAATTAAAAATTTCCACTCAATCTAAGCCATTGACACATTCACACATTTCACACGATGTAACCTAATATGCAACCTAATACTATCATACGATATGCAAAATCACATAAAATAAAATAAAAAATATAATCTCTCCCTACAATTAAATAACACATTGTCCTCAATGTATAAAGGAAATACACAAAAACATAACACATAATAAAATGTGAAGACAACAATTGAAGGAACAACTAACAGATAAAAGGAACAACTAATCAAAAAGAGAAGTACAAATAATGTAACAATAAACAAAACAACAAAATAAAATAGAATTAAAGACAGACTGGGTTAGACTTGGATCCTATGGGGACCGAGGTGGTGATGGTGTGGGAGGTGGTAATTGAATCCCTTAAGCCTCGAAATACTGATGGAGCCATTAGATCTCTCGGCTCTGGTGTTGTTGCGTACACACCACTTCCTTAAAAGTTCTATTGGTTTTGGAAATTCCATCCAAATCCCTTGTCCAGCGTTTGTCTTCTTCTTCATCATCATTGGATTCTTCACTTATCAAGTCTGCCCGTGCTTACTGAGGCAGTACGGGGCTAGAGGTTGGTTGACCTACCCCGGTCCGCACATATGTCTTCTCATGAATACCCTGTAGTTCCATGTTAATGGAATGGATAATTTCTGCCTAACATAAGTGATGGTGACCAAGAAATTCTGGCAAGTGCACTGTTAATCATTTCCGATCCACTCCAAAATGTTCGGCAATGGCGAAGACCATGTACCCCATTCCCAAATGGTTACTTTCATAGAGTTGCAGCAAGAGCATTTAGAACATGCATCGATGTGCATACCGGTATATTATGGTCCAAAGTATGAAAAATTCCTTGATCAAACACTTGTTGGTCTCTGATTTATCAAAGACCAGCTGACACATGAACTTTTACAGCAGCAAGTGTTCATAAGACCGGATAATGTTGTTATGTGTGTTTTTATCATAAAAACGCTCGATTCCAGCAAGTTCGTGCTAGTATTGGATTCAGGGAATCCACACATGTTGCACACCATGTCTAAAGTCAGTTCATATGCCCCCCCCCCCCCAAATCTAAACCATAATTCCTTAGTTTTCTTAGGGTCGAAGGTCAAAGTTGTAAAGAATTCTAAAGTTAGCTCTTCATAAACCAAAATTGGAGCCTAATGAATTTACCCCACTGAATCCTCTCAGCTAGGTTCTCTACCCACTCACGTACTTTGATCCTATCTAATGTGTCAAAATCAAAATATTTAGGCACAATAATTTGCCTAGAACAAAGAGAACAGAAACGAGCACCTTTCTCCTTAGTGCAAATAGGGAATGAAGCTCTGAAGTCCACTGTTTGGCTCTTTTTCCCTCGTCCCGCGACTTGTTTTGCTCCATGTGGCTCTCGTCGTGCTGTTTGCTTCATACGAGGTACAATTGGGTTGAGTTTGGGAAAAAATTTGAGTTTAAAATTTTCTAAAGAGATGTTAGAATGTTGGAAACTGGAATTCTAGAGAGATAAAATGAAAGTGAAAGTGAAGGTGAAAGTTAAGTAAGAATTGAATATATAGGTGGTAGAAAGGGTAAAATGGTAAAGTTTCAATTAAAAAATCACATCCTCCACCTTTTACACATAGTCGGAGGCCACGATCATGGATTGATATGCCACGATCGTGGCATGCGGCATATCAAGTAAGGACATCTCAGTCACAGGTCACGATCGTGACTTACTAGGCCACAGTCGCGGCCAATGTTTATACTCCAACACCAAAGTCCTTCTTTTCCAATTCTTTTCTTTTTTACTTCATTTTATGTGCTTACATAACCTCCCCTATGATTTTGAGATCTTATTCCTCTTTTCACTTTTTTTTAACTAATGAAAAAAGTAAACCTAACTACTAAATTCAACTAATTGATTGATAACTAATTTTTCTATGGTTTGCCTCCCATGTAGTGCTTCTGTTAACGTCAGTAGCTCAACGCTCCTTTTACACTCACAGTGGTTGGAATTAATGGTTTGATGGTAGCATCACCACCAACCTCAGAGTCTGAACCTTCGCTACCATATTGCAAATTCCACCAGCCTTGACATTTTCCTTGCTTCACCTCCTCCTTCACGAGTGCTTCTCTCAGAAAGCATTTGTAGGATCCTAGATGTCTTCCAATTCTCCTCAAGATTTGTGTTTGTTGTGATCCATAAAAGTGGAAGGAGCTCCATACTCTCTAATTTTCAACTTAAAGGTTAGTTGCTCCTTTCCCATTCTAAATGTTAATTCGCCCCCGTCCACATCATCCATTGCTCACATAATGGCTAAGAACGATCGCCCTAGAATCATTGGGGTATCCTCATCCTCACTGATATCTAGAACATAGAAATTCGTGGGAAAGATAAATTTGTTGACTTTTACTAGCACATCTGGGAAAATTCCCATCGGTCTATACGTAGTCCTATCAACCATCCTAATCACAAACATAGTGAGCACTAACCCTTGTAATCCTAATTTTAAACTGAAAGAATAGGGAATAATATTTATACTTGCGCCTAGGTTCGCTAATGCCCTCTCTATGATGATATTGTTGATACTGCAGGGAATGAAAAATTCCCCTGCATCATCCTTCTTCACTATGCTAGGGATGTCTCCTAATATTTGCTCATTTCCCTTCTCTATGACAGACTCTTATAAATTCAGTTTAGCATGTATTTGTTCTGTCACCTCCTCAACCTTGTTAGGCTCAATTTCTCATAATTTTTTTGCTTCCCTTCTAGCATTTAATTCCTTCTTATTAAAAAATTGGTGAGGAAACATCTGTCGGGCCATTTGCATCGATTTGTTTACAGTCTCACTTAGAAGGTCTTTTTTAGCCAATTGACCTTCTCCTTCCCCCTTTTCTTATAGCTCCTTATATTGAGTTTGACTTATAACTAGGATACACTCCTTCGAGTTTGACTTGGTGTTGCTAGGAAAAGTTCCAACATTTCGAGTTGACATTGCTTCCATGAGCTACCCCACTTAGGCTTCTAAATTATGGATAGACGAAGCATGATTCTTCATGACTTGCTCCAATTTAATCTTGAGCCTTCTATGTGCTTCCTCTATTCATCCTATTTTATCTAAAATTCTATCCAATTTGGAGTCCATCTAGTTTGTTTTGTCCTATTGGAAGCTCAATTGGCCTTAGGGTCCGAACTGCTCTCCATTGTTGTTGTTCAACCAGGAGAAGTTTGAGTGATTCTTCCACCCAGGATTATAAGTGTTGAAGTCAGGATTATTAACGCCTCCACGTCCAAATTAAGCCCCTATATAGTTAACTTGCTCCAGGTTGTCATCACTCATCAGGTAATAGTCCACCGTATCATAATTCAACTGACCGCATAGCTCACATTTCAGTTTCACAGCCTTTACCATAGCTGAGGATGACACTTCATATTACTGAGTTGACGCATCAAGTTCTCAATCTTAGCTTGCATTTCTGTCATCTGATCGATGGTGACAACTCCCTTCTGATCCCTAAAGTTAGTAGGTTGCCTACTACGTTCACTAGCCCATAGGCAACTATTACTGGCCATCTCCCCTATTAACTCCTCTGCTTCATCAACCGTCTTCCTCATTAATGATCCTCCCAACGTCGCATCAATGGTGCCTCTAGTATGTGAGTTAACTTTGTTGTAAAATGTCTATAGGAAGAAATCCTTGTGTAAATTGTGGTGTGGGCATCTCCTCTGCAAGTCCTTGTAATGCTCACCCGCTTCATAAATAGACTCCTCATTACCTTATTGGAAGTTTGTACTTTTCTTAAAAATTTTAGAGGTCTTTGTTAGTGGGAAGTATTTATTTAAGAAGGCATGTACCAGTTGTTCCTATGTTGTAATGATGGCAGGGCTCAGTGAATGATACCAAACCTTCACTCTACCCCTAAGTGTGAAAGGGAATAGCCTAATCCTCACTGCATCTTCTGACATTTGGTGATACCAAAAAGTATCACATATCTCGAGAAAACTCACGAAGTGAGCATTCGGGTCTTTGTTTGCCAATCTATAAAATTGGACATTTTGCTGAAGCATATTAAGGAGTGCTAGCTTTATTTCAAAAGAGACTGCTTGAACCAATGGTCTAGCCACTCCTTGGGTTGCAGGACTCATTTCTAGCCTTATAAAATCTATAAGCATCCTCTGTTGCTACCTTCCAGGGTTGACTTCTTGATACATGTTTCTTTGGAACTCCTCGGCCATTTGTGCTTTCTCGAACTTTTCTTCGTCTTCTCGCCAAGCTTTCCTAAGGGTTTGTTCTAAATGTGTGATATGTAAATCTAAAGTCTCTGCTGTATGACTTGAACTCCTCGTGAATCTTGTGTTCATACAAGAGCACAATTCCTATGTGACACTAACAAGAACGAAACAAAAATTAAAACTATCTTAATGCCTTAAACTATAGAACCAAATTGCCCTCCTCGGTAACAGCGCCAAAAACTTGTTCGCTCAAGATTACACACACTAAGTTTTACTAATTATAACCTTAGTAATTACTGCAAGCCCACAAGTCATTCACGTAGTACCTAAGGTGTCAATCCCACGAGGAAGGGACTTAGTCCTAAAATCTAAGGCAACTAAGTTCGCAATACCTAATTAAATAACTAATGCAGAAAATAACTCAATTGATGATCAAATTTGAGAAATTAAAGTGCTACAAGAATAAATAAATAGCAAGCCACAAAATAATCCAAAAAGTAACCTAGAAATAACCAAGTGAGAGAAAGGGGGATTCAATTCGAAATTAAGAAAAATGTGCCAATTATGCAAATTCTAATTTAATGAGCCTAGACGGTCCTAAGGTGAATTACTCTCTCGGGTTATAATTCTTAATCCTAATTGATAAACCCTAATTCAAATTATGGAAATTACAATCTCTCGATCTGCAATTGATCCAAACCTAAATTACTTCTGAATTTGTCTACTAACCTACCGCGAGTCTATGCTCGATATCTCGTTACATGACTCTATTGATTTGATTCAACTCTCTACCTATTGATTTACCTAACTCCTATTAGCCTAAATCAATGATTTTCACTGGCTCACCCTCTCAGTTTATTTCCAAGCTATTAAGAATTGAAAATGAATCACAATTAAATCAAAATAAACATCATCAAATAGATTTCATTGATCTCAAGAACCGAAAATACCCAAAGGTGAGTTTAGACAAAAGATCAACACTCAACAATCGTCATCCCAATCAATATTCAAATCTCATACAATAATGAAATCAAAATAGCAATAGAGAATACTATTGGAATGGATCTCAGAGGTCATAACTGCAGGAAAACACCTATTCTAGGAATTACTTCGCATCAAACGTATCTCTGTGCCTCTCTTCCTTCATCTACTTCCTTAATCGCTTGATCTCTCTCTAGGTCACTCTAAGATTTCTTTGTAGAAACTCTCTATTTGATTGACTCTCTTTGCTCCTCTAATCCCTTGGTATTGTCCTATTTATTATGTAGCAGCCCTAGGTCAAACTCGAGGTTGAAACGATCCAAAAATAACCCAAAAATTGAGTTTTCTTGTCAGCTCAAAGCATGGCACAATCGTGGTCATGCATATCATGATCATGGCTGGTGCTTTACCCTTTCTATCATGAGCGTGGCTTAAAGTGCACGATCGTGGCCTGTCTTGACGCTTTTTGTCACGGTCGTGGCCCAATGTGCATAGTCGTGGCTTGGCTGCTTCTTGCTTTTCCTTCTCTATCACGATTGTGGCCTATGTGCACAATCGTCTCCTATGTCCTTTAGCCTGAAACTCTTTAAATCTTCACTACTCTTCCCTGTTTGCCCTACAACATTAGCACACACATCAAGTTACCTCAAAAATATATGATTCAAGCTCAAGAATTCCAACTAATCCATAAAAAACACTTAAATACATAAAGTAACCTAATTAAAACCCTAAATGCATACTCAACACTCAATTTAACACTAAATGCATAACAAATTAAACCCTAAAACATTATGCAAAACATAACTATCAACTATTTCTTAATACGGCTCAAACTAAGATAGATGTTCATAAGGGCACCCTCACAATGGAATCTGATCGAGAAGTGATTCATTTCAATATTTTTAATGCCAGAATACATCCTCTTGATGATCATTGTGTTTTTTATTGATGAGATTGATCCTTTGGATCAGGAAATGTTTAAATTAAGTTGCAAGGATAATTTGGAAATGGTTTTAATTGAGGATATAGAAGCAGAAGCCAACACTAATGTTGAGATGGGAGAAGAGCTTATAAAAATGACAGCCACTTTGGAATCATTGGAAAGCTCTCCAAAAAGATATGATTTGGCTTATATACAGCTACCTGAAGCTCACCAAAAGTTATTACCTTTCGATATGTGGGCACCAGAACAGGTATTGAAGCCACTTGCTACATACCTGAAGCATGTTTATTTGGAAGATAAGCAGACTCGCTCAGCTATCATTTTGGTGGAGTTGACTTCAAATCAAGAATAGAGGCTGGTTCAAATGCTAAGACAACACAAGAAGGCCATTGGGGGGACTATCACAGATGTCTAAGGGATAAGTCCTTCTATATGCATACACCACATTTTGTTGGAGGAGCATGCAAAATCCACAAGACAAGCTCAACTTAGGATGAATCCTTTAATAATGGAAGTTATGAAGAAGGAGATGTTGAAGCTTCTTGATGTTGGGGTGATATACCTGATCTTAGATAGCAAGTGGGTAAGTCCTGTCCAGGTGGTTCCAAAGAAATCTAGAATCACCGTTGTGACAAACGAGGAAGGTGAGTTGGTTCTCACCCGAATGCAAACCGAGTGGTGAGTATATATTGATTATAGAAAGTTAAATTCTGCTACTCATAAAGACCGCTTCCCCCTTCCTTTTATTGATCAGATGCTTGAGAGATTGGTTGTATATGACTATTATTGCTTTCTAGATGGCTTTTTAGGTTATCTTCAAATCCTGATCACACCGGAAGATCAGGAGAAGACTACATTTACATACCCATTTAGTACGGTTGCTTACCAAAGGATGCCATTCGGATTATGTAACTCACCAGCCATGTTCCAAAGATGTATGGTAATCATTTTTTCCGAATATATTGAGAAGATTATTGAGGTATTCATGGATGATTTTAGTGTGTATAGATCTTCTTTTACTGAATGTCTTAAGAATCTTGCTATTATCTTGGAACGACGTATAGAAACTATCCTTGTGTTGAACTGGGAAATTTTTCCTTTTATAGTGGATCAAGGTATAGTTTTAAGCTATGTGATATTAGCTATAGGTATTGAAGTAGTCAAGTCTAAAGTTGATTTTATTTCTTCTTTACCTTAACCCTCTAGTATGAGGGAAGTGCGTTCTTTTCTTGGGTTTGCAGGTTTTTATCAAATGTTTATTAAGAACTTTTCGAAGATAGTCACACCACTATGCAAGCTTCTACAACTATATATCTCCTTTAAGTTTAAAAAGAAGTGAAAGGAAGCATTCAACAAACTTAAGAAGCTTCTGACATCCCCACTAGTGATTCAACTGCTAAATTGGAACCTTCCCTTTGAGATCATCTGTGATGCGAATGATTATGCAATAGGGGCAATTCTAGGACAAAGAATAAGAAAAATTTTACATGCCGTCTAATATATTTCAAAGACTCTAAACCCAACTTAATTAAATTATTCCACTACTGAAAAAGAATTTTTATTTTTGGTTTTTGCTTTGGAAAAATTTTGATCGTATTTGCTTAGTGCTAAAGTGATTGTTTATTCTAACCATGCAACTTTACGATACTTGCTCACAAAGAAAGAAGCAAAACCAAAGCTGATCAGATCCATTCTCCTCCTTTAAGAATTTGACTTGGAGATTAGAGATAAGAAGGGGGTGAAAACGTGGTGGTGGACTATCTTAATCATTTGATGAAGGAAAAAGATGATATCCCTCTACGAGAAACCTTTCCAAATGAGCAATTATTTTCTGTCGATACGACACCACCATGGTATGCAGGCATTGTCAATTTTTTAGTTACTAACAAATTACCTATCCTTTTTTCAAAAGCTTAAAGGGATAAGCTATGAAGTGAAGCGAAGTATTATGAATAGGATGACTCGTACCTTTGGAGACACTACACAGATCAAGTTACCAGGAAGTATGTACTGAAAAATGAATCATCATCAATCTAAACCTTCTGGCATTCGTATGTGTGAGAAGGAAATCTTTAAGTGAAAAGGATAGGTCATAAAGTTCTAAAGAGTGGCTTCTTCTAGCCAATATTGTTTAAATATGCATATACTTTTTGCAAATCCTATGATAAGTGCCAACGGTCAGATTTTGTTAAGATTAACATGCTTTCTAGGTTTGGGATACTAAAATCCATCATTAGAGCCAGAGAAACCCACTTCTGTAACAAGGAGATGGAAGTAATGTTCAAAAAGTATCAAATCACCCACAAAGCTTCTACTACTTATCATCCCTAAACTAACAGGTAAGTTGAAGTCTCAAATTGAGAAATCAAGTTAATCCCAGAGAAAACTGTACAACCCAATATGAAGGATTGGAGTGTAAGACTGGAAGATGCATTATGCGCCTATAGGACAATTTACAAAATACCAATTGGGATGTCACCGCATAGACTAATTCTTGGGAAGCTATGTCATCTTCTAGTGGAATTACAACATAAAGCATATTAGGCTATAAGAAGATGCGACATGAATTTAGATGATGCGGGAGTGCGTAAGAAGTTGCAGTTTCAAGAGTTGGAAGAGATAAGGAATGAGTCATATCAAAATGTATTGATATATAAGGACAGGATGAAAGCTTTTCATGATAAGATGATTTCTAGGAAAAGCTTCTCAGTGGGCCAGAAAGTGTTACTATATCATTCCAAACTCAAAACTCTTTCCAAATAAGTTGTGTTCTCGTTGGGTTAGTCCATTGGTTATCATTCACATCTTTCCTTTTGGTGTAGTAGAGATACGGAGCCTCAAAACTGACAAGACATTCAAAGTGAATGGTCAGTGCTTAAATTTCTATTATGAAGGCTTCCAAATGGAGGATTTAGAGGTGTTGATGTTGGAGGATGTGACTGGTATCACTTGATGCATACAACTGGAGGTCGAGCCAATGATAATAAACAAAGTAGCTGCTTAGGAGGTAACCTAATGGAAGTCAATTTCTATTTTTTTTATGCTTTTGCAATTGCTAATTTTATTAACTGCTCCATTTCTTACATTTGATGTTGAAGACAATGTAAGTTTTAAGTGTAAAGGTGGGGTATATTAGTTTTTATGCCTTTTTTTAGCTTAATCATAGCTTATGTGACTCCTTAGGTAGTTTCAAATTCAAACAAACAAAATCAAAAATTTTCTTATTTTCTATTGCTTTTAAGATCATTTAATCATAATTAGAGTGTCAATTGATTAGTAAAATCCATAGCAAAAGTTCGCATGTGCTTTCTCTCTTATGATTTATTAATATGCATTATTCTTAGAAGAGCAGTGACTAGTGGTAGCCAAAAACTAGTGTGGTTTTGAAAACTATTAGACTAACACATACATATCAATCTCATTGTTTAGTTTATTATGTGTGACCTTCATGACGTACACATCCTTACTTTTTGTTGATTTAATATTTGAGACCACATCTTTATCACATGCATTTTTATGAAAATTATTAGGCATTATTTGTTTTACGAGCTATATTAGCCAAATAGCCTACTCAATTATGTGAATTTTCCTTTGCTAACCCCCTTTGGGCTTTATTATCCTTTTCTTTTGTATAAACCACATTACATATGCCTAAACTAAATTCCCTAACCAAGTCTTAAAGCTAGTGGAGCATTTGTTAATTATTGATGAATGCGATTGTCAAAAGCCTAAGCGTGATGGTATGTATACATATGGGTTAGTTATATTTGCTAAAATTCCATGTTATGTATCTTATATTGATGTAGCTTCTATCTTTTTAAAAGAAAAAAGGAAAAAAGTGAGTTTGAATAAAAGTATCAAATAGGAAGTACAATTTTTATGAAATTTGTTAATTAATTGTTTATTCTCTTTAAGTTGTATTGATTGGATGTTTGAATATATTGCATATAAGGCGAACGTTATTTTGGATGGAGCACTTTTTATGTTATTTTAAAATGGCTTATGGTGTTAGAGCTAAATTGAGTTGTGAAACATAGTTGTTGCATTCTTCATGGCTGATGGTACCTAGTTTCAAATGAATGTTAACTTATGCATTTGATATCTCATTGAGAGTTACTTTTGCCTCACTACCTTGATGGCTTTTATGCTACATTACCCAAAATACATCCCACCTTACCCTTAACCATATTACAACCCTAGAAAATTCCTTTAACTTATGATTATGCATGTGATTATGAATGGAGTTTGAGTGTACACGTGGAAATATCTTATTTAAACACCATTTGTCTAAGTCAACCTCTAGATCACTCAGTTTCTAAGGGTGATAAATGTTGATTGATCATGAGTAGAAGCTTTGAATGTTCAGTTATTGCTTTAGGTTTTAAATCCATTCATATGGTTATCTATTCTCAGGAAATAAAGTAAATGAATAAAAGTTTTTTATTTTGATTTTGATTTTGGCCAAAGGCTAAGTATGGGAGAACTTGATATGTGTTTAAATTTTGATTCATTTGATATGCTACACTTACTGATTAATGCCTTAGAAATACTTAAGACATTCACTTTAACTCATATTTGATTATAGGTACATTTTGGAAGTAAAGGAGCTAAAGTGACCTGAAAGCGTGTTCATTGAAGCCATCTTCTCAATGTGCATAATTTATTGATTCACGGAGCAAGAACACGAAGAGGATTGAAAGAAGGGACAATGAATTTCAATTGAAGTCTCATGCTTATACCTAGCCAGCTGCTCACACCAACGTCTATACACGCATGCAACAACTCCCATGAAAGATAACCAAATGCTTATCACAGTGAATCCATCTTCCAACTGTTTTTTATGATTTCTCATGCTTCCAACCAGCTGTCCTTTTAATCCACCAACTTTTAATGTATAAGAAGATAAAGGTGGGTGGTTTTAGCTAAAATCAAGAAACAAAAATGGATGTAAAGGGCTAGAATGCTTCTCACGGTTTACATCCATTTTAGCTTCTCACGAACTTGTTAAGTGACACCTCTCATGGCATAAGAAAACCAGTTGTTCCTTTTTATGGCCAGATGTCCTAATTTTTAAACCTGTTTTTTACTACATAAGGAAAGAGTGCGACGGCACAAAAAAAGAGGTCATTCAGGAGAAGAGAGAGCCGCAAGCATTGTTTTCTCTTCGTTATTCGTTCTTTCATTGTTTTTCAACTCCAACAATGGCAATGAAGGTTAAAGTCGATGGTGAGAGCTTGAGGATGGAGATGGAGGGCTAAGCTTCCGAGCTGATTCTTTTCTAATTGGATTGTTATGTTGTTTGTGTTGATTTGATTGGGTTTGGGGAAGAATGATCTTAATATGTTATTTTTATTTTTCTATTTTGAACCTATTTCTATAACATTGATTGAAATCCATAATTGTTACTTTTAATGCTTTTTAGTAGCATCTAATGATCTCGTATTATTAGGAACAACATAACTTAGGTTAGATAAATTGAGTGTATGAGGTTATTAACTATATTGATCGGTTTCCACTTTGTGATGTGGTTTTCAAATTAAACAAGAGATTGTATCCTAAGTTATTTAGTAGTTAGGTTAATTAATGATCATATCTTCATTGAACGTAACCTAAGAAAAAATCAGGATTAGTAGAGCATTCTATTAGCCTCAGATTATTAGTACAAAGAGAGTTGTAAAGATGTTAAGATGATGAAATATGCTTGATCATGTTTACCTTGAGATTAAACCTAGAACTAGATCCTAACCATATTCGAAACTTTAATCATTTTTAACTACTTTCTTTAATTGTTTTTTATAGTTTCATTTGATTTTATTTTCAAAATTGATTAAAATCCACACCCCTTTTGTTATATTTTCATAGCATCAATTTAATTTTATTGTAGAAATTAACCGAACATTCTCTATAGATCTGATCCTAACTCACCCTATCCATAAAATTTGGTGTGCTAACTCAGGTAAATTTTACAGTGTACTCGACATGCGTTGTCACTACAAATCCTCAGTTATTCCAAATTATGTAGTACGAGTGTGAGGGCTAGGACATCAAATTAGGATTGTTTAGCACTATAGCCCAAGTATGTGGATTACATGGGTAATGCTCTTAAATCCCAGAATAATCCATATTGAAATACATATAGAATGGAGGGTAGTCAAAGAACAACCTCCATTAGTGTTCCATTAGCAGCCACTATATAAAAAGAAGTCAACTTTAGATGACATCATATCTAGAATTCTTCAATATTTAGAGGTAAGATTTCAATCCATAAAGACGTCGTTAAGGAATCAAGAGACTTCTATACCTAACTTGGAAACAAAAATTGGCTAGCTTGCAAAGTTAATTTTTGAAATACCATAAGGGAGTTTGCCTAGTACTATAGAGATAAATCCTAAAAAACTTATGATGGCAATCACTCTTAAGAATGGAAAAGAGCTGTAAAAGGAAACAAATCCTAAAAAGTTGAATATGAAGGGAGCTTTCAAAAAGTCTAGAAATTTCAGCCTACCATCCCTTTTCCCACCAAAGTGAAGAAAGATTAAATGGATGAGCGGTTTGGTAGGTTGCTTAAACTATTTAAACAAGTCCACATTAATTCACCCTTTGTTGAGGCTCTTGTGTGCATTCTAAAGTAATCGAAATTTTTAAAGGAGTTACTAGCAAACAAGAAGAAGTTGGAGGATTTATTGACCATGATGCTGAGTGGAAGGTTCTCAATGATTCTTCAAAGCAAGCTACCAAAGAAGCTGAAAGATCCAATAAGTTTTACTATTTATTGTCAAATTAGTAACTTAAAAATAAAAAAGACTTTAGTCGACCTAAGGGTTACTATTACTATGATTCCTTATTTTTTGTTTAACAAATTGACATTCGGTGAACTAAAACCTACTAGGATAAGTCTACAATTAGCATACATATCAGTTAAGCATCCTAAAGGTATTATAGAGGATATACTTGTTAAGGTTGATGAGTTCATCTTCCTAGTTGATTTTATGATTCTTGACATAAAATAAGATATATAGGTACCTCTAGTTTTAGGCCAACCATTTTTTGCCACAACTAAGTCAATTATCAATGCTAATAAGGGCAAGCTAACGCTTAGGTGAGGGACAAAAAGGTCATATTTAAAATTTCTGATGTTATGAATCATTCCCCTAAACTTGTCGATCCTAATTATTCTAGTGGTATATTTGATGATTTAGTTTAACACGTTTTGTATAGGACTCCTCTTTTCAAGGTCTGTCATAACTATTTCAAATTCAAGGTAAAAGGAAGAATGAAAAATGCAACATAAGGAAAAAAAAAAGAGTAAGTAGCATAGATAGAGGGTAAAGAACCCATGATAAGAAATAACAAACTTAATCTCTATAAGCTACTTAGAACTTGATAGGTAAGTCGAGCTAAAAATGTTAAACAATCATTACTTATGAGGCAACCCAAAAATTAGTATGTTTTCGAATAATTTCATTATATATTTTGCTTATTTTTTAGCATTACTTTAAGATTTCATTATCTTTTCAGTGTGTTTTATATTAGGTTATATATCATCTTCATTTGATTATGCCTATTTTTTATATTTTCTTTATATTCATCGTTGACTTTTGTGGTTTTGATTGAAAATTCTATAAGGAATTTTTAGGTATACACAGTCATGTACACAGTGATGTACATGTTTGTGTATTAAAAAAATTATTTCAACATGTTTTACATAGTTATAATGACCTAGAAAGTCAATGGACATGGTCATGTACATTTTTAGAGCTTTTAAAATTTTCACACATGTTTACAATTAGTTAAACTTTTGAGGCATAGGCCCAGGTATTTCAGTTTCTTTGGAACGTTTCACAACACATGCTTATATAAAAAATCACACATTTACGGTGACTTACATGATCACACATACAATCATATATGTGATTGGGTAAATCATGAAAAGTCACACACCCATGTATGGAGTTAAATGTAGCTGATCTTGTAAATCTACGGTACACATTAAAAACCATAATTTTCTTCTTCTTTCCCAGTTTTCTCTCCCTCTTCCACCACCAACCTATTGCAAATCTCCCTCCTTCAATCTATCCCATCATTTTTTTGATTGATTTTACAACATCCTAGTAACTTTTATTATCTTTTATGTATATTATACTTGGAAAATTGGGGCTTTTATCCAAATTTTTAGGTTTTCAACTAATTTTGATATTGATTTTTAATTTTAAGTTGAATTTCACTCTTTTTCATATGAAATATTAGATTAATTTGATGAATCATATGAGAATTGTACGAAATTTGATTTGGATATGCAAATTTTGCTCACTATATGATAAATTATGACGATTTTGTTAGATTTTGTATGAATAGATCTAAATAAGTCATATGCAAACGTAGAGATAAATCGACATAAAAATACTTAAAATTAGAATCAATCCTAGTTGTGAAATGCAGAAATCAAGTAATACAATCTTAGGGTTAACTATAAAGAAGTTTCAGTATATATATTGAGAAAAATATTAACATAAGATAAGAATTTTTATGATAAAATGATAAATAATCGAATCACATAATAGAGGGTTAATACTTAAGTAATCATAGGGGAATTTATTACTAACACTACAAGAAAATCATATATTACCGTTGAAAAATTACCGATGGAACAAAAAACGTAGGTATTTACCGACGGATTACAAGTTACCATCGGTAAATACATTGTCAATGTTTACATATAGCAACAGAAACAATTGTCGTCGGTAAAACTAAAGGGAAGGAATTTCGCGTAAAATCTCCAACGACATTTAGCGACGACTAAGACATTACCATCGGTAAAAATTACGGGAATGCTTCCTGCAATTAAATAGCTTCAGACATTTACCGACGGAAACTATTTCGTTGGTAGGTTTGGATCAGCGTCAATCATTCACCGACGGAACATATTCCGTTTTTAAACTTAATATCAAGTTTACAGACAAAATATGTTCTCCGTCGTAAAAATAAGCAGTAACACATCCCAGTTAAATAATTGATGAATTTATATACTGACGGAATTTTAATTCCATCAGTAAATTTTGACTGGTTAATAAATAAAACGACGTCGTTTGGTTTAAAACCAAATGACGTCGTTTTAGTCTTCGTCTTTAAAGACACAAAACCCCTTATTTTCTTCTTCTTCTCTCCTCCCGTCGCGTTCTCTGGTTTTGGGCGACCATCTTGCTTCCACCGTCATTTTTCGACCATTTTCTGGCCCATCGTGCTTCGTTTTCTGATAAGCTCTCTATTAGGTGTACTGTTTCTCCAAAAAACACGATTTTATGTGTTAAACGTGGGTGTTTGGGTATTTGAATTTTGTGTGATTATTGTTGTTATATGTCATTTTTTACATAATTGTTGGTTGATTTGTTGTTTATATGTGTTATTATTGGTAAATAATGGCAAAATGCATTTGTTTTGTGATTATTTAGAGATTATCCATATTGCCTATAAGGTGTTCGATAAAATGCCCTTTATGATTGTTGGAATGTTTGGTTGTAATTGTTGTAATAAAAATTTGTTGTAATGCTTAAATTGAAGTGTGAATTTGAGAAATTAAAGTGTGAAATTGAAGTGTAAATTGAGGTGGAAATTGAAGTGTGAAATTAAGGTGTAAATTGAAGTGTGAAATTAAAGTGTGTAATTATTATTCTTATTATTATTAAATTTTTTATTTGTATTTAATTTTTTATTATTATTAATCTTCTACTTATTATTTATTTTATTAATATTAAATTTATTGTATTTATCAATATTGTCATTAATTATTAATTATTATTATTATTAATAAGTATTAATATTATTAGTTTGATTAA
>JAOSBN010000006.1:21232461-21253520 GCA_027563595.1 Erythroxylum suave
ATCATCTAAATTAATAATCTTTAAAATCTTCTTGGTTTTCTTGAAAAATTCAGACGATTACACAACAACGCACTTAATTCGTTTAAGTAATGCAACAACGAAAATAGTATCTATTCTTCTAACAACAAGAAATTAAAGAGATAATGGTTAGAGAATATGACACTACGATTTATACTGGTTCACCCTTAACCTTTGGACTACGTCCAGTGCTCAAAGTTTATTTGAGATTTCACTATCTCATTTAACTTTACAAGTATTATTTTTACTCTTCCAGAGCCTTTTCAGGTCTCTTTCACAAAGTATTCTTTATTTGCTATCTTAGCCTTTTCAGGCTCTAGCCTTCCTTTCACTTAAAAAGATATTGTTTGAGCTTTCTACACTCATATTACTAGTGTTCTTGATCTCTTTCTTCCTTCTTTTCACTTGGGATATTTTTATAGTATACTCACTTGATCACAAAATTATTTTTTATAAGTCAAGTAAAGTAAGAGTAAGTAAAAGTCATTTTGTCTACAACTACAACTGGTATTTATAGTCTAATTCTCTAACGTCTTTTTGAGAATACTGCTTGTAGAATCTTTAGAGATTTGTTATTAGTTGAGTCCTGTAACCAACTCCAACTAACTAATTGACGTTATAGATTATTCTTCAATTATATCTCCTTCATTTAATTTTTATGCTTCGTCTGGTGTCTTTGCTTCGTCTTGTGACTTGGTCTTAGTCTTGTGACTTCGCTTGGTCTGGTGACTACGCTTAATCACTTTGTTTGGTCTGTCTTAGACTTCGTCTTAGTTAGCTTTTACTTAAATATCATCTTGATTTGATGATTTGTGCTACATACATTTATCTACGCACTTAATAATCTCATCAAAGCAACTTACACACTTCTTTTATTATTATTATTTGACTTTCTTTAAAATCAATAGAAGAAGTGAAGTCTTCTTAACTTAACAGTTAGGTTTGTGAAGCTTGTTTGAAAGGTAAGAAAGTAAAAAGGTAGCTTTCCTTCTAAAAATCTTATGTCTACTAACCAACCACTTGAACTTGTGCACATGGATTAATTCAGTCCCACTAGGATTCAAAGTTTTGGCGGTTCACATTATGGTTTTGTTCAAATAGATGATTATTCCATATTTGCATAGGTTATTTCTTATCAAATAAGGATGATGCTTTTGAAGTGTTTGAGAGGTTTTGCAGAAAAATTCAAATAGAAAAAGAGTACCACATCACTTCAATTTATCATGGAGGAGAATTTGATAACATAAAGTTTGAAGAATTCTGTGAAAACAATGGTATAACTCGCAACTTCTCTTGTCCAAAGACACCTCCCAAGGACACCTCAACAAAATGGAGTGGTAGAGAGAAAAAATCGAACATTAGTTTATATGGCCAGGACCATGCTGTGTGAAAATGGACTACCTCATTGATACTAGGCGGAAGCAATGTCCATAACATGTTATGTACTTAAAAAATGTCTTATAATACCTATTCTAAAACCCCTTATGAGTTATGGAAAGAAAGAAAACCAAATGTTGTTTACTTTCAAGCATTTAGGTGCAAGTTTTTCATGCTAAATAATAGAAAAGACAACTCAGGAAAGTTCAATGCGAGATTAGAAAAAAAAATATTTTCTTGGGCTATAGTATCGCTAGTAAAGGAGTCAAAGTATATAATAAAAGAACAATGAAGATAAAAGAATCGATGTATGTGGTATTTGATCAAGCACTACCGTTCATAACAGTAACTGATTCAAATGATGAAGAAAATCCATTGGTACCTAAAAATACATTGAAGATTTAAACTAAACCTATAATACCTTCAGAATCATAAAATTATGAAGGCCCCTCTGAAGCTACAATAGAGCATGCTCCTTCATCTTAACAAAATCCTATATAACTAAATAAACCAAGAGAATGGAGAGGCCTTGATAAACATCAATATATTCTTGAAGACCCCTTTGAAATTCTAGGAATAAGATCATCACTCAAGAACAACTTTTTGCTCTCATCTCATAACTACGGCTAAAGTCTATTGAAGAAGCTCTTACTGATAAGAATTAGGTCTCATCTGTGAAGGACGGGATAAGTCATTTTGACAAGAACAAAGTATGCAATCCGATGCCTCATCCACTAAACAAGTTAATTATTAGAACTTGTTGGGTATTTCGAATTAGACTTGACGAAAATAGTAAGCTGGTAATAATCAAAGCTAGACTTGTAGCTCAAGGTTACAATCAACATAAAGGTATTGATTTTGATGAAACTTATTCTCCTAATTCTAGATTGGAATCGATTAGAATTTTACTGGCCTTTGATGCTATAGAAACTTTAGGTTTTTCCAAATGGATGTTAAAATTGCATTCTTAAAAGGTTACATTAACGAAGAAGTATTTGTTAAGCAACCCCCAAGTTTTGAAGATGAAAACCATCTGAATTACGTGATAAAGTTAACCAAAGCTCTGTGTGGTTTAAAACTGGCTCCTTGAGTATGGTATGAGAGGTTAAGTAACTTTCTGCTTGAGAATAACTTTGAAAGAGGAAAGATTGATAAAACCTTATTTATTAAAAGGAAAGAAAAATGATTAACTCATAGTGCAAATTTATGTTGATGACATAATATTTGGTGCTACTAATCCATTCATCTGCGAAGAATTCTCAGTAGTAATGCAAAGGGAGTTTGAAATGAGCATCCATCATTTTTTCTTGGATTACAGATCAGAAAAATAGAAAAAGGAATGTTCATTAACCAAGAAAAATTCACAAAGAAATTCATCAATAAATACCATTTTGAGAATGCCCAATCGATGGGTACTCCTATATACATTGGAACTAAACTTGATAAAGACAAAGAAGGCAAAGCTACGAATGAGACAAAGTATAAAGGAATGATTGGACCACTACTATATCTTAAAAGCTCAAAAATAGACATTACGCTTAGTATGTGTCTTTGTGCACGCTTTCAATCAAATCTAAAAGAAGTCACTAGCAAGTAATGAAAATAATCTTTTGATATCTCTATAGAACTATGGATTTTGGACTATGGTATCCATAATGTGATTCATTTGACATTATTGGCTATTGTGATATAGATTATGCAGGACACAAGTCAATCGAAAAAGAACAAGTGGTCACTTTCAATTTCTTGGAGGATGTCTAGTTTCTTGGTCCTGCGATAAGCAAAATTGCACCGTACTTTTGACTACTAAAGTGAAATATATAGTAGCTGCCAGCTATTGTGCTCAAATCTTTTAGATGAAGCATCAACTAAAGGATTTTTCTCTAAACTTTTCTCTTATTCCTATATCATGATAATACGAGTGCTATAATTCTTTTTAAAAATTGTGTGCATCATTCTAGGACTAAACATATAGAAATCAAACATTATTTTCTTAAAGATCATGTTTTAGAAGGAACCATTGATCTTTTGCATGCTAATATTGAGAATCAAGTAGTTGACATTTTCACCAAAATCTATCTTCAGAGAGTGGCTTGGTGAAAATGTCAGCTACTTGAATCTTAGTATTAGCGTGCAGAAGATCAATGGTTTAGAAAATGTCAGCCATTGTTTACCTCAAAATATAAAGTTTCTCTATTAGTTGTCTTTTAATTTCGTTTAACATGCTCCTTCTATTTTGATCCTTTAGAAACTCTCTCTTAGTTTAGTAGGCCCCTTAGAGTTTAGAAGGCTCCTCTTCTTTTTGAGGCTTCTCTCAAGTTATCATTCTAAGTGACATATAAATAGGGAGTCATTAATGGCATTGTTTTAACCTTTTTAAAAAGTGCCCACAGTCTGACAACTCAACATACATATCTATCAAAAGATATGCAACCGATTATGTCTTATCTATATGTCTACTCATCTTCTCATAAAGTCAACGCTCAAGAATCACTTAATATACCCTAAGCAAACTTCTCTCATCTTGCTTATTATTCTCTCTACACCTTAACTCTTTGCATTGCTAATATGTGCTTAAATTTGATTCATTTGATATGCTACATTTAGTGATCAATGCCATATAATGCTTAGGATACTCACTTTAACTCATATTTGATTATAGGTACATTTTGGAAGTAAACCCAAAAGTGTGTTCATTGGCTTTCTTAATGTCCATAATCTATTAATTCATGGAGAAAGAATAAGAAGAGGATTGAGAAAAGGGATAAAGAATTTCAAGTGAATTCGCATACTTATACCCAGCCAGCTGCTTCTCACATCAACATCTATGCATACACGCAATAGCCCCCGTAGAAGGTGACCAGATGTTTCTTATGGTAAAGCCATCTTCCAATTTCTTCTCACAGTTTCTTATGCTTCTAGCCAGCTATAATTTTAATCAATCAATGTTTAATGTATAAGAAGATAAAGGTGGAAGGTTGTATTTGGAGTAAAGAGAGGAAAATGGATGTAAAGGGCTTAATGCTTCTCATGAAACTTCTTATGCCCGTGAGAGGCCACTTATGGGGATGAGAAGAGTAGCTATTACTTTTTATGGCTAGGTGTCCTGATTTTTAAACCTAGTTTTCTTTTCTAGATAAGGAAAGAGTGTGACCACACAAAAAAGGAGGAGGTCATTTAGGCAAAGAGAGATTGACAAGCATTTTTTCTCTTCGTTCTTCATTCTTTCATCATTTTTTAGCTCACACAGTGACAATGGAGGTTAAAAATGATGATGAGAGCTTGAGGATGGAGATAGAGTGTTAAGCCTCTGAGCCTGTTCTATGAGGATGTCAATGCCAAGTCATAGTTAAGCCATTCTGTCATCTTAACATGCAATTTTTTTTTCAGATTCTTATGTTGTTTATGTTTATTTGATTGGGTTCTGGGATGGATGATCTTAATATGTTATTTTGATTGTTGAATTTTGAACCTATTTCCATAACATTGATTGTAATCCATAATCATTACTTTAAATGTTTTTAGTAGCATCTACTGATCCAGTATCGTTAGGAACACCATAACTTAGGTTAGATAACCTAAACGTATGAGGTTACTACCTATATTAATTGTTTTCCACTTCATAATGTTGTTGCTAAATTAAATCTAGAGATTATATCCTAGGCTATTTGGTAATTAGGTTTAATTAATGATCGTATCTTGATTAAAAACAACCTAAGGGAAAACCAAGATTAGTAAAGCATTTTAATAATCTCATATCAACAGCCTAAAGAGAGTTATAAAGATGTTAGGATGATTAAAAATGCTTAACCGTGTTTAGGCCGAGATTGAACCTAAAACCAAACCTTAACCATATTCGACAATTTAATCATTTTTGACTACTTTCTTTACTTTGTTTTCAATAGTTTCATATGATTTTATTTTCTAAATTGAATAAAATCCAAAAAACACCCTTTTTTATATTTTCCTAGCATCAATTAATTTTGTCACAAAAATTAACCGAACTTTCCCTGTGGATTCGATCCCAATTGACCTTAACTATAAAATTTAGCATATAGAGTCAGGTAAATTATAGCATAGTCGACACGAGCTGTCAAATTTTTCTATCATTGCTTAGGAGTGTGGTTGTTTAATTTTTGTATTTTATTTTAGTTAGTGTTTTGTGAATATATTTGTTTACAATCATTCTCCTTATTGCTTGTTATTTTTAATTGTTTGCTAGTGTTGGTGTATGACAGTGACTAGATCTCCTATTAGAGATATTGAGCAACTTGATCCAGAGATCGGGAGAATATTGCAGAGATTATGTAGGGAAGCAAGATCAACTCTGGTAGAATAATAGGATTCTAAATCCGAAGACACGATGACAAATTCGAGAATGTTGAGGGAGTTGGCTTCACCAGGTTTAACCCAAAGTCCATTATGCATGACATTCTAAATTTTGCTGAACATATTACCTTTGAGTTAAAATATGGATTAATTCATTTATTGCCTAACTTTCATGGTCTTGTAAGTAAGGATTCGCATAGGAATCTTAAGGAGCTCGATGTGATTTTTCTGAGCATAAAGCCTCCCAGGGTGACTGACAAACAAATCATGATGAGAGCCTTTCCATTCTCACTCAAAGATGTAGTGAAAGATTGGCTATTTGATTTACCAAAGGGAAGCATAAATACTTAATTAAAGTTGAAGAGACTATTCTTAGAGAAATATTTTCTAGCCTCGAAGATGGAAAGTATTTGGAAGGAGATATGTGGGATCAAGCAATATAATCGAGAGTCTCTTTACGAGTATTAGGAGCGGTTCAATAAGTTATATGTCAGTTGTTCGCACCACAACATACCAGAGCAACTTCTCATCCAATACTTTTATAAAGGATTGCTACCGATGGAGAGGAGTTTGGTTGATGTAGAGATTGGTGGGGCACTTTACAAGAAGACTCCTATTAAAGCTAGGATCTTACTTGAGTGAATGGCCTAACACCCAACAATTCAGCACTCGCAGCGATGTTCGACGAGTAAATAAAGTAAGCTCTTCATTCATTAAACATCGCTTAGATGAACTAACATCTTTGGTGAGACAGATAGTAGTTGAACTGGTACAAGTGAAAGTGTGTGGGAAATGTTCAAACATGAGCCATCCAACTGATGAGTGCCCGATGTTGTACGAGGGAATTATAGAATACGTGAATCCTACAGAAGGGAACTTTCCAAACCAATATGACCTGTACTCATAGACTTATAACCTAGGTTGAAGGGATCACCATAACTTGAGTTATTAAGGGAGCCAACTCAAAATTACTTCCAGAATCGGTCGTAAGGAGCACAACAATTTCAACCAAGGGCATAAGAAGCATAAGGAGCCTCTTCTTTCAGTTTAGGTAATGCTCTAGATGAATTTATCAAGGTTTCTACCACTCGTAGTCTTCAGTTTCAATAAGATATGCAGTAGCTTTAATATTGTATGTTGTAGCTTAATTAGAGTGTACAACAAACTCATCAGGAATCAAAAGCAGGCACACAAAATTTTGAAAAACAAATAGGTCAGATGATAGTGAAGCTTAATCGCCTAGAATTGTAAAATGGAGGAAAATTGCCATCCCAACTTGAGGTAAACCCTAAGAATGTCAGTTTTATAACCGCAAAGAGTAGAAAGTAGATTGAGGGTCCCAAGAGAACCCCAGCAAGGATTGCCACTGAGGAAGAGATCAAGAAGGAATTGCGATAGGAAGAAAATCCATCACCAAGTACGAAGGTAAATTTTAAAAATCCCAATATTAGTAAGACTAATCATATACCTTTTCTGAGCAGATTGACAAAACCAAACAAGGAGGAGAAAGATAAAGAGATATTGGAGACGTTTCGAAAGGTAGAAGTCAGTATACTTTTGCTCGATGCAATCAAGCAAGTACCAAGGTATATTGAATTCCTTAAAAACTTGTGTACATATAAGAGGAAACTAAAGGGTGATGAGATAGTGATGATTGGTGAAAATGTGTATGCTGCTTTTAGAAAAAAGATACCTCCAAAATGCCAAGATCCAAGTATATTTACCATTCCTTGCAAAATTGGAAATATTGTGATCAATAGAGCTATGTTAGATTTGGGTGTTTCAATTAATGTAATGCCTCATTCGATATATGCTTGTTTAAATTTGGGTCCATTGAAAGAAACGAGTGTAATCATACAACTAACTAACCGAACTAATGCCTATCCGGATGGTGTGGTTGAGGATGTTTTGGTACAGGTGAATAAGTTAGTGTTTCCTACAGATTTCTATGTTTTGGATATCAATGATGACATTTTATGTAATTCGATGCCTATCTTGTTGGGGAGACTTTTTCTTATTACAACTCAAACTAAGATAGATATTTGTGAGGGTACCCTCACAATGGAATTTGATGGGGAAGTGATTCATTTTAATATTTTTGATGCCATAACATATCCTCCTGATGATCATTGTGTTTTTTGTTGAAGTGATTGATCCTTTGGTTCAGGAAATGTTTAAATTAAGCTGAAAGTATCATTTGGAAATGGTTTTAATTAAGAACACGAAAGTAGAAGCCAACACTGATGTTGAGATGGGAGAAGATCTTATGGAAATACAAATTGCTTTGGATTCATTAGAAAGCTCTCTAAAAGGGTATGATTTAACTTCTATACAACTACCTGAAGCTCACTAGAAGTTGTTACCTTTTGATATGCAGGCACCAGAATTGTAGTTGAAGCCACTCCCTATATACCTGAAGTATGCCTATTTAAGAGATAAGCAAACTCTATCAGGTATCATTTCGACAAAGTTGACTTCAAATCAAAAGGAGAGGCTTGTTTAAATGTTGAGACAAGAAGGCCTTCGGGTGGACTATTGCAGATATCCAAATGATAAGCCCTTCCATATGCATGCACCACCTTTTATTGAAGGAGGATGCAAAATCCCTAAGGCAAGGTCAATGTAGGTAGAATCCTTCAATGATAGAAGGAGGTGTTGAAGCTTCTCGATGCTGGGGTGATCTACCTAATCTCTAACAGTAAGTGGGTAAGTCCTGTCTAGGTGGCTCTAAAGAATTCTACTATCACCTTTATGACAAACTAAGAAGGTGAGTTGGTCCCCACATAATTGTAAACTAAGTGGTGAGTATGTATTGATTATAGAATGTTAAATTATGCTACTCATAAAGACCACTTTCCCCTTTCTTTAACTGATTAAATGCTTGAGAGATTAGCTGGCTATAACTATTATTGCTTTTCATATGGCTTTCCAGGTTATTTACAGATCCTGACCACAGCAGAAGATTACAAGAATACCACATTTACATGCCCATTCAATACATTTGCTTACCAAAGGATGCCATTCAAATTACGTAACACATCCACCACATTCCAAAGATGTATAGGTAAGTATTTTTTTTAATATGTTGAGAAGATTATTGAGGTGTTCGTGGATGATTTTAGTGTGTATAGATCTTCTTTTTATGAATGTCTGGAGAATCGTGCCATTATCTTAGAATGATGTATAAAAACTAAGCTTGTGTTGATTTGGGTAAAATGTCATTTTATGGTGGATCAAGGTATAGTTTTAGGCTATTTGATATCTACTAGGGATATTCAAGTAAACAAGTCTAAAGGTGATCTTATTTTGTTTATGCCTTACCCCTCAACTATGAGGGAAGCGTGTTCTTTTCTTGGGCATGCAGGTTTTTATTGAAGGTTCATTAAGGACATTTCAAAGATAATCGCACCACTATGCAAGCTTCTACAACAAGATCTCTCTTTTGAGTTCGACAAGAAGTGTAAGGAAACATTTAACTATTTTAAAGAGCTTCTAACATCCCCACTGGTGATTCAATCGCCATATTGGAACCTCCCCTTGGGATCATGTGTGATGTAAGCGATTATGTAATGAGGGAAGTTTTAAGACAAAGAGTGGGAAAAGCTTTGCATGCCATATACTATATTTCAAAGACTCTAAACCCAGCTTAGTTAAATTATTCTACTACTGAAAAGGAACTGTTATCTGTAGATTTTGTTTTGGAAAATTTTCGATTGTATTTGCTTAATACAAAAGTGATTGTTTATTCTGACCATACAACTTTATAATACTTGTTCACAAAGAAAGAAGCAGAATTAAGGCTGATCAGATTGGTCCTCCTTTAGGAATTTGAATTGGAGATTAGAGATAAAAAGGGGGGAAAATGTGGTGGCAGACCATCTCAGTTGTTTGATAAAGGAAGAAAATGATATCCCTCTACGAGAAACCTTTCCAAATGAACAATTATTTTCTTTCGATAGGACACCACCATAGTATGTAGACATTGTCAATTTTTAATTACTAACAAATTACTTGTTGGTTTGTTAAAGGCTCAGAGGGATAATCTATGAACTAAAGTGAAGTATTACGTATGGGATAACCTGTATCTTTAGAGGCATTGTTTAAATTAAGTTATCAGGAGGTGTGTACTGAAAAATTAATTATTATCAATCTTAGCTTTCTTTAATCATACGTATGCGGAAGCAATTTTGGAGTGAAAAGGACAACTCCTAAAGTCCTAGAGAGTGGCTTCTACTGGCCAACATTGTTCAAAGATGCATACCTTCTACAAATCCTATGATAGATGCCAACGGTCAGGTAACCTATCCTGTGTGGATCAATTACCACGAACTCCTTTGCTTTTCTATAAAATTTTTTATGTTTAAGGAAATGATTTTACAGGACCCTTCCCTACGTCATTTGGATTTACTTATATATTTCTTGGGATTGATTATGTTTCTAAATATATGGAAGCCAAAGCCACCAAGACTAACGATGCAAAGGCTATTGTAATTTTTTTAAGGCTAACATTCTTTCTAGGTTCAGGATACCAAAATCTATCGTTAGCGATAGAGGAACCCACTTTTGAAAAAGGGTGATGGAAGCAATGTTCAAAAAATATCACTTCACCCATAAAGTTTCTATTGCTTACCATCCCTAAACCAATGGACAAGATGAAGTCTTAAATCGAGAAATCAAGTTAATCGTAGAGAAAAACATGTAGCCCAGTAGGAAGGATTGGAGCGTAAAACTAGAAGACACATTATGTGCCTATAGGATGGCTTACAAAACACCAATTATGATGTCATCGTATATGCTAGTGTTTGTGAAGCCATGTCAT
The DNA here is from genome assembly GCA_027563595.1 of Erythroxylum suave. Taxonomy (NCBI): domain Eukaryota; kingdom Viridiplantae; phylum Streptophyta; class Magnoliopsida; order Malpighiales; family Erythroxylaceae; genus Erythroxylum; species Erythroxylum suave. Next base: position 21,243,005 of record JAOSBN010000006.1, read on the forward strand.
CTTCTAATGGAATTACAACATAAAGCATATTGAGCAATCAGAAGATGTAATATGAATTTGGATAATGTAGGAATGCATAGGAAGTTGCAGGTTCAAGAGCTGGAAGAGATGAGGAATAAGGAATGGGTCATATCAAAATGTAGTGATATATAAGGAGAGGATGAAAGCTTTTCATAATAACATGATTTCAAGGAAAAGCTTCTCAGTGAGCCAGAAAGTGTTACTGTATCATTCCAAACTCAAACTCTTTCCAGATAATTTGCTTTTTTTTTTAGGTTGGTCTGTTTGTTATCATTCATGTCTTTCCTTTTGGTGTAGTAGAGATATAGAGCCTCAAAACTGATAAGACATTTAGAGTGAATGGTCATCATTTAAAGTCATATTACGAAGGCTTCCAAGCAGAGGATTTGGAGGTGTTCATGCTGGAGGATGTGACTGCTCACTTGATGCACGCAACTGGAGGTTGTGCCAACGATGATAAACAAAGACGTTGCTTAGGAGGTAACTCAAAGGAAGTCAATTTCTACTTCTTTACATTTTTGCAAATGCTATTTTTGTTAAATGCTCAATTTCTTGCATTTGATGTTATAATAGGGACAATGTAAGTTTTAAGTATGGGAGTGGGGATCTTAGTTCTTATGCATGTTTTTTAGCATAATTGTAGCTTATGTGACTTCTTAGGCAGTTTTCAAAATCAAAAAATTTTTTATTTTCTATTGCTTTAAAGATTATTTAATCCTAATTAGAGTGTGAATTGGTTAGTAAAATCCATAGAAAAATTTGGCTTGTACTTTTTCTTTTGTGATTTGTTAATGTGCATTATTCTTAAAAGACCGGTGACTAGTGGTAGACAAAAACCAGTGAGGTTTTGAGTCGTATCAGACTGACACATCTATATCAGTCTCACTATTTTATTTGTTATGTGTGACCTTTATGATGTGTACATCCTTATTTTGCATTGATGTAAATTTTCTTTTGTATAAACCACATTACATGCACCTAACCAAATGTCCTGCCCAAGTCTTAAAGCTAGTGGAGCATTTGTTAATTCTTGGGGAATGTGATTGTATAAAAGCTTAAGTGTGGGAGTATGCATACATGTGGTTTGGTTATATTTATTAAATTTCCATGTTATGAGTCCTATGTTGATGTAGCTTTTATCACTTTTATTTTTGACAAAAAATAAAAAAGTGAGTTTGAATAAAATATTATGGAGGAAATATAATTGTTATGAAAAGTTGTTAATTAATAGTTTATCCTCTTTAAGTTGTATTGATGGGTTGTTTAAGTATATTGCACGTAAGGCGAATGTTGTTTTGGATGGAGCACTTTTTGTGTTACGTTAATGTGGCTTATGGTGTGAGAGCTAAATTGAGTTATGAAACATAGTTGTTGCATTCTTCATGGTTGATAATACCTAATTTTGAACGAATGTTAACTTGTGTGTTTGATATCTCATTAAGTGTTACCTTTGCTTCACTAGCTTGATGGCTTTTATGCTATATTACCCAAAATACATCCCACCTTAGCCCTACCTACATTACAACCCTAGAAAAGTCTTTTGATTCATAATTATGCATATGACTTTTAGTGGTGGAGAAATGAAATGATATACAAAGTTATGGACTATTATGATTATGAATGGTGTTTGAGTGTACTTGTGGAAATATCTTGTTTAGACACCTTTTGTCCAATACTAGCTGTTGATCACTCAATTTCTAGGGGTGATGAATGTTGATTGACCATGAGTAGAAGCTTTGAATGTTGAGTTATTGCTTTAGGTTTTCAAAGTCATTCATCTTTACTTATAGTTTTCTATTCTTAGAAAATTTAGAAAAAGAATAAAAGCTTTAGTTTGAGATTTAGATTTTGAGGATTTGTCCAAGGATGGTCAAAGGTTAAGTATCGGGGAACCTGATATGTGCTTAAATTTTGATTCATTTGATTTGCTACACTAAGTGATTAATGCCTTAGAGATGCATAGGATACTTACTTTAACTTATATTTGATTATAGGTACATTTTGGAAGAAAGGGGCTAAAGTGACCCTAAAGCATGTTCATTGAAGCCATCTTTTCAATGTCCATAATCTATTGATTCATGGAGCAAGAACAATAAGATATTGAAAGAAGGGAAAAAGAATTTCAAGTGAAGTCTCATTCTTATATCTAGCCAGTTGCTTCTCACACCAACGTCTGTACATGCATGCAACAGCTCCTATGCAAGGTGACCAAATGCTTCTCACATTGAAGCCATCTTCTAGCTCCTTCTCACAATTTCTCATGCTTCCAACCAATTTTCCTTTTAATCCACCAACGTTTAATGTATAAGAAAATAAAGGTGGATGGTTGTATTAGAATAAACAGATGAAAATGGATGTAAAGAGTTAAATGCTTCTCGCTTCCATAAGAAGCTTCGAACACTCATGAAAAGCCACTCAAAGGGGTGAGAATACTAGTTATTCCTTTTTATGGCTAGATGTCCTGATTTTTAAACGTAGTTTTTTTACCACATAAGGAAAAAGTTTGACCGCACAATAAAAGGGGGAGGTCATCGGGAGAAGAGAGAGGCGCAACCATTGCTTCTCTTTATTCTTCGTTTTTTCATCATTTTTCAACTTCGATAGTGGCAATGGAGGTTAAAGCCAATGGTGAGAGCTTGAGGATAGAGATGGAGGGCTAAGCTTCTAAGTTAGTTCTATGGGGATGCCAACACTGAGTCACGATTAAGCCATTTTTTCATATTAACATTGCAATCTTTGTTCAGATTGTTATATTATTTATGTTGATTTGATTGGGTTTTAGGATGGATGAACCTAACACATTATTTTGATTGCTCTATTTCAAAACTATTGCTATAACAATGATTATAATTCGTAATCGTCAATTTTAATGTTTTTAGTAGCATCTAATGATTCGGTATCATTAGGAACAACATAAATCAGGTTAGATAACCCGAGTGTATAAGGTTTCAACTTATATTAATCATTTTCCACTTCATAATGCGGCTGCCAAATTAAATCTAGAGAGGTTTAATTAATGATGGTATATTGATTAAAGACAACCTAAGTGAAAGCCAAGATTAGTAGAGTGTTCTATTAGTCTCAGGTCAATATCCCAAATAGAGTTATGAAGACGATAGGATGATGAAATATGTTTGATTATGTTTAGGCCGAGATTAAACCTAGAATTAGACCTTAACCATATTAAACAATTTAATCGTTTTCGACTACTTTCTTTATTTTTTTCGATAGTTTCATTTGATTTTATTTTATAAATTGATTTAAATCTAAAAACATATTTTTTGTTCTATTTTTCCTAGAATCAATTAACTTTTTTCACAACAATTAATCGAACATTCCTTGTGGATTCGATCCCGACTCACCCTAACTCTAAAATTTAGCGTCTAGAATTAGAAAAATTTTGAAGTGTACTCAAAATGCAATGTCAATAGCCTCCTATTTTTCCCTTTCAAGCTTCACCAAGTTTTCTTAAAATGCTAAGAACAAAATCAAAAGGATAGAAGAAATTTTTGGCTTCTAACCATAACGAAACACCTCGTCATGAACAAACCTTTACTTCTGATTCCTTGTCTTTGTCTCCTATTATATATTTTCTGAGCACTACTACCGAACCTAGTTCTGTCTCCTCAAACATCTAAACTTCAAAAATACCCAGTCAAAAGACCCTAGATAGGAAAGGAAGATTGTTGCTGTGTTGTTTCTAGATTATTCTAATTCCTATTCAAATGACAAAGAAGAAACACTTAAAAAATAATATGCTTTTCACTCAGAAGAAGAAGAAGAAGACGAAATATGAAAAGAAAAGAAAGAAGAAAGTGAAGAAGAAGAAGAGACTCACAATAAGGGGAAGTTACTGAAAAATATGAGAATTCATTTACCTATTCTCTCCTTACCCATTCCTACTCCAAAAACTTCCGAAAGTCCTAAACCTGGTCCTAAAATGAAGAAATTGTCTGAATAACACTAGGCAATAAATGATGATGGTTCAAATGAAGAATCGTCTTAGTTGGCACAGGCCAGAGGATCTTTTACAACATAAGTTCCACAAAAAGAAACTGCTAAGGCAGAAGAAAAAGAAAAAGATGAGTCAAGAAAAAGGAAAAAGGAAGAATAAAGAAAAGTCAAAGAGCCTATGGTTGAAGAAAACATTGAGGAAGTCATTGTCAGGGATAAACTATTCATAAAACATGACCTATATGAAGAAATCCCTAGAGAAAAAAGGTCCAAGAAAGTCATGGTCTATAAGAAGGGAAAATGTAACCATAAACAAAATCATTTCAATCAATAGAAGCTGAAGTTCACTATGAAATACGATATAAGAAAAGAAAAGTCGTTGTTGGACACATTGTGCCTCCTCACATGTTCGATGATATTGGTACTCCTCTCTCTACTTTCTTTGTTTTTATTGGGTGGGGGAAATTTTTGAATTTGGATGATACAATGTGTAATGAATTAGTTAGATGTTTTTACACATATATGCGGAAAGAAGAAATTGATGGAAAACTAGCCATCATATCTTGGGTGTGGGAATGTGAGATCTTGATAACAGAGGATATATAAGAAAACATTTTGAACATAGCTCCCATAGGTAGGACTGACCTTCCTTACCGCAAGTGGGACATTGTTGATCTTGATTTGGAAAAGGTTTTGGATTCCATAGGTTTGCTTCCTGCGAATGCCCATGAAGGGAGACACATGTGTAGAAATATGGACCTATTGCTTAGATGCCTTGCATCAATATCGGCTACTTCAATTTTTCTAAGAAGTAGCTCAGTAGAAAGATTTAGTCTCTTGGATACCTATATAGTATACAATCTGTTGAAGGGTAACAAAGTGAATCTCCTAACAATGATTCTAAAGTTTATAGTGGAAAAGGTAATGCTGTTAACCAAGATCTTCGCATATTTTGGCGATCCTTTTGACAATCTGACATGGTATGAGCCTGGTAAGTTTCATTCCTCTATCCCCTCCTAGTTTGGGTAAAAGTCGAAAGTAAATTTTTTGGTGGAGAAGAAAACAGAAAACAGCTTATAGGGTCCTACCTCAGAGTAGAGATCTGAAAGGATACCAAAAATTATAATTCCTACTCTAGAACAGTAGGCTCATATCCCTCCTCAAGACATAAGTAGTGTAGATATTTTACAATTGTTGAGGGACATTCATGCAAATCAAGATCAAATACATGAACAAATTGATAGCCTTTAAAACCAAGTCCTGGATTGACAAATTCTTCTTAAGAAAAATCCTCACTGATTGTGTCATTTTTTCATCATATTTCATTTTTTCTCACTTCCTCCCAATACTCCTTTATTACTTTTTGATAAAGAAAAAAAAAGAGAGAGTTTATGTGGATATATTTTTTGCATATTTCTACATATATATATGATATGATTTTGCAATGCTGCCTTGATTATATCTATGATTGATTATGTTGTTGAACTTGTGAAAGTTTGTGATATATAAACGATATGTTCGTTTCTTAAGAGGTAAACTCCTTCTAATTATGTCTAAACACATAAAAGTCTCAAATATCTTTTTGAACTCATCTATTTTCTTTTTGAATTTTGATAAATATATCTATTATTGTTTGTCATCATCAAAAAAGGGGGAGATTGTTGGCTCAAGGATTATGATTAACAATTTTGATGATAACTGTACAATATTTCAAAATTCAAATTAGATTTATGTCCTTGTATAACTTAATAGTCTTATTCTCAAAAGAAAATAAAATCATAAGAAATACGTTTTTTGCTTGCAAGAACCTTCATTATGAACTTACCTTATTAGAGAAGTTTTATCCGAAAGGATCCCACTAATTATGAAGGACGTATATTAGCCATATGATTACTAGAAGATCTTTTTGGGGAAAGATGAGATTGAAGTCATTCAGATCCAATTGACTAAGGATGCAAGATGAAGAAACAGCTAGTTGAAGAAATTGACTATTTAAAGAAAGAGCCAATGCAACTGTAAACAACAACTAATCAATACAGAAGTTTGTCAAGCAATATTGTCAAAACTAATCAAAAGCATATATATTCTTGAAGGTGATATCTTTTTAAAAATTTCTCTTGTGCGTTAAAAAGTGAAATTCTATTGAGAGAGATTACTGAAGCTCATATAGAGCAAACCTATTTTTTATTTGAGAGCTTGTAGAGGCTAGGGAAACACTAATAGTATAGAATGTTGAAGAAACTTGAAAAATATTAACTTGTGAGCTTGAAGAGGCTTATTAAATTACTACTTAATTTTATAGTGAAACACTCAAGTTGAATACTTGGGGATTGGATGTAGGCTTGGATTGTAAGCTGAACCACTGTAAATCGACCACGTCCTTCTTCCCTATCTCTCTAACTATCTTTTATTTTTCCACATTATACTGTATGTGTGTTTATTTCAGCAACGGGCTCCTGCACTTTTATAATATGTTCCTTCTATTTTCTACTTGATGATGATTCTTTTCATTTCAGCAGGCATCTTCTTTTTATTGTTTTAATAGGACTTATACTTTAATAGCCTCCTGTCATTTAACAAGCTACTATCATTTTACAAACTCCTATTGCTTTAATTTTTATCAGGCCCCTATTTTTATACGAACTGAAAGTAACTTGGGAATTTTTTTTAAGTCACACATAATTTACTCTCCTCTTATATGTGTTTTCTTTATAAAGAAAAGCGTGATTATAATCTTGAAAAATTATAATCTTTTGTTTCTCATTATGTGGTATTTTATGAAAATATTTTCCATATATTAAACCTATGAAGCATAGTATGAGTGAAGTAGAAAATTTTCCTAATACACCTGATGCTACCATATTTAATGATGTTGATGATTTGGAAGGCAACGAAGTACTGGAGATAGGGGGAGTATCAAAGATGATGGTGACATAAAAATAAAGGGGAGTCCAATGAAGCCCCCAAAATAATTCTAATTCTCCAAACTTCTTATAATAGTCGTGGAACCAAGTCAAATCCCTAGAGAATTAAACATTAGTTTCTTAATTTCAAGTAATAAAATTAAAATAGGGGGTTTTCCTTAAGTAACTGATTAACTAAAAGTAATAAGAAATCAAATTAAATCAATTGAATATAAAAGTGAAAAATTCAAGATTACTAAACTTCGATTCAAGGGAAAAATCCCATCTAGTTGTAACATTAATCATTGGTTTAAAAACAATATTTTTCATAATTCAAGTAGTTAATATAAAACATATTAGTATAGTCTTAATAAGTCTCAAATTTTCCTAAATTAATTGGTTCAAACCCAGCATCCATTGACTGGGTGTGATAACATTCCATATAAGCAAATGATAACAATAAGCTTAGTGAAAAGGACTAACCATAAATTAAATAATCGAGATAGCTGTAATTATTTAACTTAGTTTTCTTGTTTATTATAATTTAAATATGCAATTTCATAAATAAATTATTTATTACTTGTACCAAATTTTCATAACAATTACGAATCACTGAATTCATAGATAGTGATAGAATAGTCAATATTAAATTACATTTTCATATTAAATAATATTAATCATTCATGAAATATAAGAACTCAAAATAAGAAATACTTGAATTAAAACATGAATAAAAATTAAGAACACAAAATCTCACAAAGTTACAACTAAAATATTGAATCCCTTTAAGTCAAAATAACTAAGTTTAGCCACACATGACTTTCTCCCTAATAACAAAAAAAATAAATAAATAAAGAATTACGAAAAACATAAAAAGAGAGAACATTTTACTGTTGTGAGGAATGTCCCTTTTATAGGATTTTCCTGATCTAATCCTAATCTAATTCTACCTTTCAAAGATGTCTATTAAAACAAATTCAAATTCAAATTCCTTCATGATAAGGATAGAAAGAAGTTTCCCAATTAAACTCCAACTCTTCAAATGATCATCCTTATCGATTACAGCAATCTCTGTACTTCATCCAAAATTCATGATTTATCATCACTAGAGTCGCAATTTAATGCAATCTCTGCTTTTCATCTCTTAAAATAAACAAACATTAATTTCATATTTAAGCTCAAAAATAAACCTAAAACGAGGGAGATAATATAAAATAATATATTAAGATAAGATCTTACCAAGTGCCAAAGATGATGGTGGCATAAAAATAAAGGGGAGCCTAATGAAGAATGATAGTGGTAACAACGAGAAAAGAAAAAAATGTACTTAATAGAACTTGTCTAAGACTCGAGAGGGGGAAGAGGAGACGAGACATGGTGTTCAAAATAACCTCAAGGTTGACCTGAGGAATGGTGGTCAGATTGTAGTTGTTATAGAGACTATGGAAAAACTTGGCAGGGACATCGAGAATCTAAGTTATCTATATTGTTGAAGGAGTATATGATGTCTATAGTTAGCAATTTATAGGACCCACTCATACTCAAGCTGAATCTAAGGATTACTCCTTATTCCATCATGAATTTGCTGACATGTGCTTATTTTTCACTAAATATCATGCTTTCTTGGCAACAGTTACAGCAAGAATTGAACCTAACTGATTTTTTGAGGCAGTGAAAGATGACAAATGGAGATATGCTATGAAAAAAGAGATATAAACTTTAGAAAACAATGGAACATGGATTTTGGAACCTTTGCCTCCAAGGAAAAAGGCAATAGGCTGTAAATAGGTTACAAGATCAAGTACAATTAAGATGGGATAGTTGGGCACTATAAAGCTCATTTGGTAATTCTTGAAAATAGACAAGTGAAAGGTTTAGACTATAATGATAATTTTGTCTTGATAGCTAAGATGGTGAGGACATTTTTAGTAGTTATACTAGTAAAGAATTGGGAGATACATTAAATGGATGTCTGTAATGCATTTTTGTACGATGATTTGGTTAAGGAAGTTTATATATAACTGACCTTAGGATTCTTAACAATAGTTATGAAAAAGGTGTATAAATTATAGAAATCCCTTTACGGTTTGCGATAAGCCCCTCGATGTTGGTTTTCCAAGCTAGAAGCAACCCTGAAGAAGGACAACTTCAATCAATCCTACTTAGATGACACGACCCGCCTTTTGGACCATGATGACACTAGGGGATGGGTAGGCTTAATGCCACCGAAACCCATAGTAAGCCTAACTTTTCTATATTCTACTAAAAATCCAGCATGACCCATTTGTTTGGCTGATTGATTGTCCATATACCAGCTTAACAGTTTTGAATGAAGCAAGGATCTTAATCTGTAATTCTAACATACATTATCTACTTATAATCTGCCAATCTATGATCATCTCATATCATCAACTGACATCATTCTCAACAACATAGCATATTCATATATTTAATATGTACATATGATTATGGCAAACCATGGAGCAACTATAAGCCTCTAAAATTAACATCATGTTAAAAAAGTTACTTGTCTGATTATTGATTGAGCCCAAGTTTATAACATAAATTGGTGATATTTTCATGGCCTTTGCTATACTTTTTGACTCCTATCTCTAGCTTTTGTGCTTAAATTGATTCTTGAGTGTGTGCTTTTATTTTATGCAGTTTGAAGGTGAAAAGTGCTACAAATTAATATCAAATACAATAATTAATTTTATGAGAACAATTGATACTGCAAACTACTATCTTTTTATTGCAGGAGACTCAAGGAAAAGGAAGTAAAAAGGAAGACATGGAATGAAAGAAGGTTGAAGTGAAGTCAACACAATAGGAAGTTTGCCCCGGCGAAGTGGATCTGTCGCTATGGAAAAAACACGAAGAATCAGGCCAAACTTCGGGAAAAGTTCTCCACGAAGAAGATTAATTCTTTTGCTACGGCGAAGGATCCAGCGAAGAACAAATCCTTTTGGGAAAAGTTTGTTATGACGAAAATCATTTGTCGCTGTGGCAAACCTTCAAAAACTCAGACTATTTTTGGGAAAAATCACACTCTACGCGACCCAACTCAGCGTCATTTATTTTCAAACCTACTAAATTAGGTTGTAGCCGACACCATAAAGAAGAGAGGAGACATAAAACAAGAGAAGAGAGAAGTTCTCTCATTCCCGACTCCTCCCTCCACTTCACCGTCATCCATCATTTTCCTTCCATTTTATCCATCTTCGTATTCACTATCTGCTACTGCTACTATGGATGCTTTTGGTAGGGTTCTAGTTGTGACTTCTCCCAAAGCAATGCTTGGCTAAGCATCGGTTCCTCTTGAAGTTGTAGCAATGGTTTGAGTTCAATAGGCTTCAAAGGGGAGAAGTTTGTTCATATTTTTCTACACTGTTATGAACTCCTGAGTTAGGATTTATGCTTTGTAGTTGGATTTTCTTGATCATAGTTTAATCAAGTGTTGAACAATGAATTGTGTTGTTGGGTTTGTTGATGTAGAACTTAGAGCTTGAATATATGAAGTCTCATATGTCATTTTGTGATTTTGATAATTTTATTTTATCAACCTAGTTGTGTTTGATAATGAGATGATGCTTGATCACCAAATTGACCATTTGCATTAACTCACTCTTGGCACTCAC
>JAOSBN010000006.1:21269656-21282089 GCA_027563595.1 Erythroxylum suave
AGGAGAAGTGATTGATTACTATGGAAAAATAATTGAGATACTTGAAATTGAGTACCCTGCATTGCCAATAAAGCGAACTATGATTTTTAAGTGTCTGTGGTTTGATCCAACTCCAAATGTTGGTACAAAAGTGCATAGTCGATACAATCTAGTTGAAATCAACAAACGAAGAAGATTTCAACATTTTGAACCTTTCTTGTTGGCAATGCAAGCGATCCAAGTGTATTATGTTGCTTTTCCCAGCTTATAACAAGATAAGTTAGATTGATTGGTTGTTTGCGAAGTTAAAGCTAGATTTCTTTTTGAATCACGTGAAAAAGGAGAACAGAGAGTTAAAAGTGAAGCGTTTCAGGAAGAGACTTATGAAATAAATGCATCTGTCATATATGAGGATAATAAACCTTTGAACGATCCATGTAATCAATATGTTGAAATTTTATTTGGAGACGATGAAGAGGGCCAGAGATCTGAAGAAGAGCCAGAGTTTGATTCAAATTCTTCAGAACAAGAAGATGATCTTTATTTACAATTAAGTGATGATAATGATTAATTTGTGTTTGTAATTGAATATTGTATGAAGAAATCAATTATTAAAATGAAATGTAATATTTCTATAAACTTCAATCAAATATTGATTTCAAGTTGAAATATGGCACCAAAGAAGAGACAAGATACTCAGCGACCAAGATTTTTTAGACTACGATTGAGAGGTTTATACCGTAAAGGTGAAGGATCTCGTGGTGCAGTACCTAGAGATGAAACACCTCCACCCCCTCTACCTACTACACTAGCAAATGAGGTTACACCATCACCACCCCTTCATCATTTAGTACCCCTATATCGACCCGATGGATGAAAATATATGACAATTGTCAATAATATGTAAGTGAAAATACATGAACCATTATATGTTATAATTAAGTTATAGGTTTAAATTTCAAAAAAGGTATAAATTTATTTGTTTTTATGTTATAGGATTTTTCCATCTAGACTCTGCTCAAGAAATATGACACCAAAATTTAAGGAAAAGATTGATCCTGAGGGCTATGTATAGAAGAATATCTCTCAGGAGACAAAGGAATTTTACTATCATGAGTTTGAGATACGACATAAATTATTATTTCCTTTTTAATTAAAATTTTTATACATTAATTTGACAAGTATTATTACTTCAAAAGTATTTATCGAATATTTTTCCTTTTATTACAGAAAGAATTTTTTTGGGATTCTCAATTGGACGGGATCATCTATAAAGTATGGGAGTCGAGAGCACGTACACATTATCGTGACTTTGTTGGTGCGATATACAGGGTGGCTGCATAACTGCCTTACATTTCTGAAGAAATATGAAGTCGTTGGCTGCAATATTAGACATCACCTGAGGCCATATCCATTTCACAGCGTAATTCGGCCAACAGACGTGGAGGATCCAAAAGAGATAGTCTTCCCGTACATACGGGAGGATCCATTACCCACCAAGAGCATGCACAGAGACTTGTAAGTATTTACAATTTACAGTTATATTCTCATCTCTTTTCTTTGCTGTATTTTAATTGAATTTGCTGTGTTAAAATTTGGAATGAAATTATATGTTTTTGGTGTCATATATGGCTGTGTTTTTTAGTTTTGTTCTTTGTTCAATAGGGGGGAGATTTCATAAAAGTAAAGGAAACCCTGCCAAAATTTTTATAACTTCTAATTCACTTGTATTTCTATTAAATTTTATGTGTAAATTTTGGAATGACAATATGTGTTTCTTGTTAAGAATGATAATGTTATACTGGTGCCATATGGCTGTGGTTTTAGTTTTGTTCTTTGTTCTACAGGGAGGTGATTTCATAAAAATAGAAGAAACTTTGCCGAAATTTTTATAAAATCTAATTCACTTATAATTAACATTTTATTCTTATGCAGGAAAAGTTTATGCGCACGAGAGCTACACCCCGTCAACTATTTCTGAACATTCACACTAAGAAGCATGACGAGGAGACATTCGTCAACAAGCGTTGTAGAGAATTCAATGTATGTGTAATTTATGATTTAATATTAATAATGCTTAATAATTATCAATTACTATATCAAACTTTGCTTTGTGATAGGACTAAATACAACAAACCATTGAACGACGGTCTCAGCAATCTGAAAATGTTGATGACACTGACACTTATCTTGAAGTAGTAAGTGGTAGGGATCGTCGGGGGAGGATATTCGGCTTAGGTTCATTTACGAATACTTATTATTCGCAATCCTCCACGTCTAGTACAGCAGCAACTACTAGGCAGTCTACCGCCAATCAAGTAGAAGCGCTTCAAAACACAGTGCATACATTGTCGACTCAGTTGCAACAGACGTCGACTTAGTTACAACAGACGTTGGAACAGTTGCAACAGTCGATGGCCCAACAACAACAGTCAATGCTGCTGTATGCTCAACTCTGTCAAGAAATGGATGAATTGAAGAGTAGAGGTAGCACGTCATCGCACCAACTAGAGCATCCCCCATCTCCAGATCAATAGTGTACTTTTGGTCATTTAGTTTGTATTACAAATACTTATTATTTACAATGTAATGTTTTTATTATCAATTAAGATATTTTAACTTTAATCATCAATCAAATTTTCTATTTAACCAAATTAAATGTATACTATAAATATATAATTATTAAAATTATGCATTAATTATAACTTAAATATAATGACAATATATTATTTAAAAAATTAAGTAATAAATTTACCGACGGAAATAAATGTCCACTAGTAACTAAATAAACAAATTACCAACAATAAACGGGATTTTCCGTTGGTAATAGAACTATTACATACCGACGGAATACCATTTCTATCGATAAAGTGTAAGCAAATTTACCGACGGTACACTTGTTACCATCGATAAATATACCGACAGAAAACATACTTTCGTCACTAAATTTTACCAGCGATCACTCACTCAATAAGCCATCGGTATATTTAACAATAGTTTAAAGTTTTTCGATGCTAAATTTGGAGTTAAATTTATCAACGGTATGTGCGTTTCCGTCGGTAATTATTAGCTACGGCCAATTCTACGATGCTATGGTTTGTTTGTAAATTCCATCAGTAATATGTTTTATTGACGGAATATTTTTGTTTTCTGTCGGTAATTTCCATCGTAAAATGGCATTTTTCTTGTAGTGTTAGGTACTAATTATCAGATATTGATTAATCTTGGTATTATTATTTTTTTGGTTTATTATTCTATTAAATTTTTATGATTAGTTTCAAATATATCATCATTCTATTTTTTGGTTAGATAATAGAAAAGAGATTATTACTAATACTTATTCTCTTTGTGGAATTGACACTAAATATTCACCGATACTATATTATATATCAATAGATGCACTTGCTTGTGAGATCTATAGAATAAAGATCAGTGCTCCTATCACAAAGAGACATCAGAAATCACGTGTTTTAGGTTCAATGAATATGAATATGAGTAAAACTATACGTCTAATAAATAATTTCTTAGGATTGGCCGATCATAGAGTTTTTTATTGGGTTGATTCTTGTGCAACTTTTGATTCTTATGAACTTGTATAGGGTAGTTCTTTTCTTCCTTAAATAACGAACTTCTTTTCTTGTTGTTTTTTATAAGTTACCGTGTTCAATTTCACACCACTTGTTCCTTCTTTTAAGGTCTTTTGCTGTGAAATTGAACTTTCCCTTATAGGTAACAAGGCAGTAAATTTTGGAACCAAATTGCTTAATTAGGTTGTAATGGAGAAAAGGGCATTTTCAACATGCCAACAACCATAAAATTGACCCTATAAGCAAATGGGATAATAGGGATTAAAAATGCCTAAGTTAAAGTAATCAAAGTTAGTTTTGAAAATGATATTGACGAATATGAACACAGAGGGGGGAATGGGGAAAAGAAGTTTTTGACCTTTTATGATATAAGACAGAGACCATTCCTTGGATAAAACAAAACAAGAGACGAATGAAGTACACAAAACACCTCCATTACTCATGAGATAGAGAGAAAGAGGCCCTAACAAGTGTTAAAGGTTAACAAGACCTCCTTATATGAAAGGAAACTCCATTCTCCTCTTATGCATCTTCCTCAAGCCACTATCGTTGCTCTTTCTCCATCAATTTTTGCTTCTTTACTAGTTGTTAAGTCTTTCTTCTTATGGGAACAAGCAAAATCGGCGGTGTTCCTAAACCTACAACGGCAATTAGTAGCCATAGCAGTTGTACTTATGAACACAATAACTCTTCACACCCCCACAATGACCCCCATGCCACTCTTTCTTCTACTTTCATCCTCACTATTAACATAGGCACAGTTTTTGTTATTATATTTTTTGCTATCTCTCATTATGCTAATGCTCCAGAAGGTGAATAATGCCAAAAGTAGGTGCATTTTCAAAGACAATTGTACATCCATAATAGTAACAGGTTCATTTCTCATACCACCATAAACTTCAGTTTTAGCCCAAGTAACAATTACACATTTCATAACTCACTGTATATGGTTCCTAATGATTATGAGAAGCTAGAATGTTTCATTTCTTCTAAGAAATGAATATAATTTCCTTAGTTTCAGCAATTTTCAACAAGGCCATGTTTAGTTTTGCTTTTTTTGCCTTTCCTTCTTCTTCTTTAGTTGCCACTTTTGATTACAGCAATGAAAATGTGATATTTGATAGGTTTGGAATTTGGTAGATGTGAAAGGTGGGTGTCTAAGGTTGAGGAGCTTTGGAGTAATCAGTAAGATTACTTTTTTGTGACAAAAAATTCAAGGTTTTGAATTATGGAAATAACCATTTTTTAAAACAAAAAAAAGTTGAGCCTTGGAGTAACCAGTAAATTTGCTCTTTTGTAATCACAAGGTCACAGGTTCAAGTAATAGAAACAGTCTCTTTATTAAAACACAAAGCGGATGTTGCGCATATCCCTTTTCAAACTGCCGCAAAGTGGGAAATTTTGTACACTAAGTACATTGACTTTCTTTTAAAAAAAGATTGCATATAATTGATGAACCTTGTCCGAAAAGTGGGTGTTTATATGAAAATTTTAGGGCACAAACCCCAAGAAAAAGAAAAGGAGTACAACTTTTCACGTATAAGGAACTCAAAGCTACCACAAACTTCAGTGAAACAAATGTGATAGGAATTGGTAGGTAGGGAGTGGTGCATAAGGGAATTCTTAATGATGGGACTGTGGCTGCAATTAAGATGCTATCAGAGAAGGAAAATAAGTGAAACATGCTTTCAGGATAGAGGCGAGTGACTTCTTTTATTAGCATTTGTTCTCATTACCCCTTCCTTTTTGTTTATTATATGCTATGATAAACTCAGTTGAATCAATTATCAAGTTACCTATTGTTGAATTATGTGGATGCTTTTGAATTAGTAGTACTGTTTCTAGACAAAGTTAATTTTTATAAGTAGATAAGATCTACATTGTAATATCCTAGTTCGATGATTGTACTGTGTAATATGTTGTACATGCATTTTATAGAGTATGCTCTATTTATGGTGTACTAGAGTAATTCAAGCATTTAAATGTATTATTGAGGTCATAACAAAGATCACGGATAGACCAGAGATGGCTCTGGACTCAATCGAAAATTTCTTGAAAATTTTTTTAAAACTTCGAAAAGCTATGGAATGAGTTTCAAAATCCCCAAAATATGCTTTAGAGATTTAGGTGATACTTTTGAATGAAATCCAGACAATTTTGACGACATTTAGTGATTCCGAATTCAATCTAAAAATTCTTCCAAGTAATCAAAAAGTTATCGAATAATTTCAAAATATGATGAAAAGCTCAAGAATTAGTATTGGAGTCCATAGGAACTGAAACGAATTAAAACGAAAGTTGTTTGAATAGAATTCAGGTAATCCGAAATTATTGGACAAAAATGCCCTTTTTGGGAAATAAATTTTTGGGAAATAATTGGTATTGATATTTTTAAACCGATTCAAAAATTTTAAAAGCATTCAATCAATAAATATTGACCCTAATTAGAGTCTTTCATGGTCAATTTGAAAATAGGACGGTTATGGAATGTTTTCAGGATTTAATTTGATTAGTTGGTCAATTATATGCATTAGAGCGCAATTTGGTCTTTTTGCACTAATTAAGGGCAATTTGATGTTTTTACATGATATTAGTAGATTGATAAGTTATTAGAGATGACCAATGAGATGATGAAATATATTTGATGCATCATTTGTGATGACAAACAGAAAGGTGACATGTAATTCATTAAATGAGTATAAAAAGCAAAACTTAAAACATTTTGCTTCTTTCTTTCAACATAAACGTGAGAGTGATGAGATAGTAATGTGAGAGGAAAAAAAAAGAAAGGGAAAAGAAGAGAAACCAAGGGTGAACATCGGAGAAGGAGAGAGGAAGAAGAGTGTAGTCATTTTTTATGGAATTTGAAGGTGATTTGGAGAAATCTTAAAATATTCATCAAATACTCAAAAGATTGGAGGAAAAAGTGGTAAGTTTCCTATCTTAAATTTCTAATTTTTATGGGTTTTCTTCAGTGAGATGGATGTGTTTAAGATCAATGTTGTCTTGGTATTACTTTGATGTTTCTTTGTATAGAATTAGTTAAACATGACAAGAGAGGAATGTGTATTGGGATTATGTCTTAGGTGAACTTTAACCAGTCCCAACGTTTTGGCCATAACTAATCCTACAGAGCTCCAAAATGAATGATTTAAATTAGAGCTAAAACCTAAGACATAGTACTAAAAATCTCTATAAGCAACCTAGAGCTAATTTTGGATTTGTGATATATAAATTTGAGATTTAAAATGGTAACTTGATACTACCCCTATATTGAAACATTTTGAGAGATATCTGGTACAATTTTCATGATTTAGAAATTGAAATGGCATTATTTTCTATGATATAGAAACTAGAAACATAGGGGAACAAATGTCTAGAAGACATCAAAACCTAATTTGAACATTTACTATGTGAAAATTAAGGAACAAGTGGAGGTGTGGATTCTAGACATGGATCATAATCATGACTTATCATACATGATTGTGATATAGTTCATTAAATTAGATGAGATTGTGTTTTGAAGGAATTGATAAGTTAGAATGCACAAAACATAGTATTTAAGTGATTTTTGAAGCTAGATTTAGAAATGGTGACCAATAAGTTAGGTTATGGAAGTAAACAGAAATATGATTAGCATGCGTGTTACACGATTAGATCAAATTTGGTTAAACTGAATATATAGTTTTAATACTTATTTCTTAATTTAGAAATAAATTTCTAAGAGAAATGGATTTTTTTTAGGTAAAGGAGAGTCACTAAACGTGTGAGTGAGCTTAGCGATACATGTGCAAAATTAGGATTGTATTTTAATTATTTTACATGACTAAATTCTTTACAAAAGAATTAATGACATGTGACTGTTCTTTAAATTGATTTTATGCAAATGGTTTTTATTTGATCATAAAATGAACATTTATGCTGAGTTTTATTCAAATGATATTTTACAAATGAATATTGCTAGCATAAATGTATGCTTTGGCAATATATAAGTTATAATTTGAAAGTGAAATTTTATATGATTGGGAGTACATTGAAATAATTCACGTATGAATCCTCCATACTTTATTTAGTTAATAAGATGAGTCGTAAACGTAAGAGTTACTTTTGCCTATGGTAAATCGATAGACTTTACACTTGTTATTATACCGTTATATTTATAGCGATTAACATATTACAGGTATGCGATGTAGAATCAGCTCCATAAATAGTGGCTAACCAGTCACAGGTAAGCAATGTAGAACCAACTATGCCACTTGTTATAGATAAGCGATGCAAAACCAATGTTGGCCCCCCCAAACTTTTTTTTAGTTAAGCATGATTTAAATAATTATGAGGTTTGGATAAGTGAATTTTCATAATTAAAATTTTTTAATAATTATTATTATTATTATTGTTAGTAGAATTTATTTCTTGGGTTAGTTGAATTAAAAGTGGAAGGGGTATTTTGGGTGGATTACTTAAGGTTAGAAGCATTAAGGCATTAAAGGAAGGGTAAGGTGGACTCTTCTCACCCATTAAGGGTACATATGAAATATTTTATGATTATGAAAGACATGTTTTGAAATTGCGCCAATTGTGCAACATGTTTACAAGATATGGAATGCATGTTATATGGGTTTGGTTTGGTCCCTTAAGTATGTCAAGTGCACTTTGACTAAAGGCTTCTCCCGCCTGCCCGCTAGTGGCAAGGAGCTCCTTCGCGGACTCTAATAAATTCACGGCTACTCAAAAACCATTTTGTAGGAATGCGTTAGTACGTTCTGTTCACGGCTACACAAAACCCTTAGGGGAAATGTGCAGTACGTTCTGTTTTGGACCTACCCAAACCATTTTGATGTGTTTATGTGTTCATGATATATTGACAAGATTGATGCATACATGAATTGTTTTATTGCGAATTTGGTTGAAAATTTGGAACCATGTGTTTTATGATTCAATAAGAATTTCTTTTTATGACAATCAACGTTTTAAATGGTTTTACTTGTTATTTGTTATAAACTTGTTACCTACGAGCTTTTAAGCTCACCCCCATTCCTTCCCATCTTCAGATGATGAACAAGATCTCAAGTAACCGAGTCCAGAGTCAAGGCATCACTCCAATTTGCATGTTTTGTTTTTTGAAGTTAGATTATGTCAAACAATGCTTTAGTTGCATTTGAGCGATTCTAGTTTTTGTAAACCTTGTATTTTGGATTATGATGCAAGGGGGGCTCGTAATGCCCACTAAAGCGTTGTAAAACTCTTATTTGTTTTGAAGATTAATGAAATATATGTATGTTTTGCTCATGATTTTTTTTAAGGTTTCCGAATGGCATTTTCGAGCATCTATAGGGATAAAATTTGTACCATGACTTCAGGGGAAAATCTGTATTAATTTAGGCTGATTTGGACAAATTTGTCTTCTTGGAAGTGGTAGTTTATCCTCTTAGCTTTCCAACGGTATTTAGTATAAAATTTTTGGACCTTTGGATTGAAAGTTAGGGTCCTTAGGAAGGGGAATGCGTAGGAATGTAAAGACGTATCGTCTGTGATGACATCATATCGTCTTAAGAGTTGAATCGTCTTAAGTTGACTTTGCTTCATCTTTAGTTGACCACCTATCGTCTGCTTATCGCATTCGTCTATCATCTGTAAAAACGTATTGTCTGTGTTGCATCGTCTTAAGTTGACTTTGCTTCGTCTAAGTTGACCACCTAAATCGTCTGCTTAGTGCATTCGTCTATCGTCTATAAAGACGTATCGTCTGTGTTGCATCGTCTTAAGTTGACTTTGCTTCATCTTAAGTTGACCACCTATCGTCTACTTATCGCATTCGTCTATCGTCAGTAAAGACGTATCGTATATGTTGTATCGTCTTAAGTTGACTTTGTTTCGTCTTAAGTTGACCACTATCGTCTGCTTAGTGCATTTGTCTATCATCTGTAAAGATGTATCGTCTGTGTTGCATCGTCTTAAGTTGACTTTGCTTCATCTAAGTTGACCACCTAAATCGTCTGCTTAGTGCATTTGTCTATTGTCTGTAAAGACGTATCATCTGTGTTGCATCGTCTTAAGTTAACTTTGCTTCGTCTTAAGTTGACTATCTATCGTCTACTTATTGCATTCGCCTATCATCTATAAAGACGTATCGTCTGTGTTGTATCGTCTTAAGTTGAATTTTGCTTCGTCTTAAGTTGACCATCTGAATCGTCTACTTTCTAACGAACTTTGTCTACCTTTTTGCTTCGTCTACCTTTTAAGCTTCGTCTACCTTTGCTTCGTCTACTTTTTGACGAATTTTGTCTACCTTTTTGCTTCGTCTACCTTCTGATGAATTTTGCCTACCTTTTTGCTTCATCTACCTTTTGACGAATTTCGTCTACCTTTGCTTTGTCTACTTTCTTACGAATTTCGTCTACCTTTTTGCTTCTTCTACCTTCTAACGAATTTTGTCTACCTTGTTGCTTTGTCTACTTTTTCTTTCGTCTGCTTTCCACCTAAATGAATGAAACTTTTTCTTTTGTACACTATTCATTTTGTATCGTCTAGTTCCTCTTTGACCCTTTGGACGATAGAATTTGTTCCTAAAGTCTTTAAGAAACTTATAGACCTATAAGTCTTCTTTCAAACCAGCAAATAAGGATCTTGATCCGATACCTATAACAAAATGTTCTGAAGAGGTCAAATTGAATTTCCACTTTGAGTTTCCCCCTAAATATGTCCGGAAATAGGTAAAATGAGTTCTTTTTTAGGGCTGGCTGGTGTGGGCACGCCACCTTTATGGGATGCACATCCAGATGTCACTTAAGACGTCGGACACGTGACTTGCAAGGGCGGGGTCCCAACACTTATGGTATCAGAGCATTTATTTTGAGGTCCAAGTGTAGGACCAAGTTTAGGAGTATCCGAAGCACGAAACGAGTAGATATAGGACATGAAATGAACATGCATTGTTTTAAATAAACAACTTGCATTGTTTTGAATTGTTTTTCATGATTTGAAATTGTTTTATACGATTTAAACTGTTTTGCATACTTTGAAACTATTTTGCATGAACTAAAGATTTTCATTGGTTTTATATTGAAGGAGTGATTATGCCGCCTCGAAAGAGAACTCGAGGAGCTTTGACTCGATCTAGGTCTCGCCAAGGGAGCACCGATGAATCCTATGTCCCGCAAGATGTGGGGACACATTCTGCTCCTAATTCTGAGGCACCTAGTGTACAACATGAGGTGCCTCCACCACCTCCTCCTATGCCTCAAGCAAACCCCATAGATCCGTGATTCTTTCAAGCCTTCGTTCAGGCTTTTTCGCATGCCATGGGCCAAGGATCTCAAGTTTTGATGCAAGCTCCAGTGGAGAGGACTGGACAATATGATAAGCTCTGCAAGTATGGAGCTGTAGATTTTAACAAAACTACAAATCTGGAAGAAGTTGAAGCCTGGTTAAAGAGGACCGAGAGGGTTCTGATTCAGATGAAGTGCTTGAATGAGAAGAAGTTAGATTATGCAGCGAGCTTGCTACAGGGGGACGCACTTCACTGGTGGGAATCAGTGCCCCACAGTCAAGATTTGCCTCCAGTGTTGTCATGGAGGGACTTTTTGGAAGCTTTCAGGAGGAAATACTTCTCGAGGTTCTATATTCAAGAGAAGGCCAGGGAGTTTCTGAATCTCACACAGAGGGAGATGAGCGTGAGTGAGTATGAACTAAAGTTCACTCAGGTTTCCCGATATGCAACCAACATTGTGACAATTGAGGAAGACAAGTGCCGTAAGTTTGAGGGAGGTCTCCATTTGGGGATCAAGAAGAAGGTGTTGATCCACAATTTCTGTGACTACCAGCCGTTGGTAGATGCTGCACTCCAGGCTAAGGAACTGGAGAATATAAAGAATGAGGTAAGCAGGAAAAGGAAGAACCGAGAGCAATTCTTTAGAAAGGGTGTGAGTGCTCCAATACCTTAGAGGGGTGTGAAGAGCTCCCGCACACAGACTAAAACGGGGAGTAGTGCCTCTGCTAAGAACAAGCAAGCAAAGGCAGTGTCAGTGCAAGCCTCAACAGTAGGAGGCAATAGCAGGATAGAGAGGAGTTGGAACATGAACCCCCAATGTAAGCATTGTGGGAAGTTGCACAGGGTAGAGTGCTTCAAGTTACTAGGAGCATGCTTTCGATGTGGAGAGAAGGGACATATGATCAGGGACTGTCCCCAAGTAACAAGGTAGCAGGGGTCGGGGTTACAAGCCCCAAGGAGAAATGAAATAGTGGGAACCCGGCTAGCCACTGAAGTGGTCAGTTATAGAGCTGCAAAGAAGGCTATTCCTCCAAGAAGGCCAAGGGGCCAAGCACAGGCAAGAGTGTTTGCCTTGACAAGGGAGGAAGCAGCAGCCACACCAGAGTTTATCACGGGTATAGCCCAGTTATTTGATTCAGCAGTTTATTTACTAATTGATTCTAGTTTCACGCATTCTTTTGTTTCTACAAGTACGATTCTACATGGTGTGAATTCAGTGCCTTTAAATAGTCCTTTGCTTGTTAGTACACCTATGGGTCGGAATGTAGTAATCAGTCAAGTATATAAAAGTTGTGAGCTCTTCATTGATAGTGCTAGACTAGTAGTGGATTTACTACCTCTAGACCTAAAAGGCTTAGATGTTATACTTGGAATGGATGTTATGGAAAAATATCATGCAAAGTTGGATTATGGCCTTAAGGAGGTGGAATTTGACTTGAGTAACGGTGAGAGTGTGATTTTCAAAGGGGACAAGAAAGCGCCATCACCAAGAATTATTTCTACTTTACTAACTGACAGGATGAAGCCTTTTTGGTGCACGTTCTGGACTCCGATGTGGAGGAAGGGAGGTTAGAGGATTTTCCAGTTGTGAGGGAAT
>JAOSBN010000006.1:21283178-21307703 GCA_027563595.1 Erythroxylum suave
ATTAAGCCCAAGATATGTGGGTCCTTACGAAATTATTGAGAGAATTGGACCATTAGCCTATAGGTTGGCATTGCCACTAGAATTATCTCAAATTCATGATGTATTCCATGTTTCCATATTAAGGAGATATAGATCAGATCCCTCTCACATCATTCAGACCTTTAAGGTTCAGCTAAGAGATGATCTGAGTTATGAGGAGGTTCCAGTAGAGAGCTTGGATACTAAGGAAAAGGTCCTTAAGAACAAGACAATTCAACTAGTAAAAGTCATATGGAGGAACCATTCTGTAGAAGAGGCCACGTGGGAGCCCTTAGAAGCCATGAAGGAAAGGTATCCATACCTCTTCCATGACTCAGGTAAGAATTTTGAGGATGAAACTTTTTTTAGAGGGGGAGAAATGTTGGCCCCCAAACGTTTTTTTTAGTTAAGCATGATTTAAATAATTATGAGGTTTGCATAAGTGAATTTTCGGAGTTAAAAATTTTTTATTAATTTTTTTTTTGTTAGTAGAATTTATTTCTTGGGTTAGTTAAATTAAAGGTAGAAGGGGTATTTTGGATGGATTACTTAAGGTTAGAAGCACTAAGGCATTAAAGGAAGGGTAAGGTGGACTCTTCTCACCCATTAAGGGTAGAATGGGAAGAGGAAAATGTTGTCTTGTAAATTAGAAGACCAAAAACGTGAATGAAAGAAAGAATGAGAGAAAATCAAAAAAAAAGGAAAGAGAGAAAGAAGAAGAGAGGTTTTGGTGAAGTTGAGAAAGAATAGAATTTTGGACTAGGTTACATCTTTTCTTAGTCTTAAAGAGAGAGTTTGAGGTTATTCAAGAAGGGAAAAGGAAAGAGGAAGGGAAGAGCTTTCTTTAAAGCCAAAAATCTCATTATTTGGTGAAGATTTAGGGTAAGTTGATTTTAAAATCTTTCAGATTTTTGAAAGGGTTTTGATTCATAAAGCTTAAGAAATGTATGGGTTTAAGAATTCTAGGATCAATTTTATTGAATGTGCTTTATGGGTTCTCAAATTTGAATGGGAATTGTGTCTTTTATGAAGAAAATCAAGGAGGGGATCAAGAGAGGCCAAGGGAGTAAGAGGAAAGACATCCTTAAGCAAATTCCTAAGCAAAACTTTCCGGTAGGTTTTATGTTTATAATGGGATGATGAGCCACTATGTTTTCTTTTTAGTCAAGAAAATAAATGATTTTTATTGGTTGATTAATTGTGAAAGGATGATGTAAGTGCATATGAAATATTGTATGCTCATGAAAGACATGTTTTGAAATCGCGCCAATTGAGCAACATGTTTACAAGTTATGAAATGCATGTTATATGGGTTTGGTTTGGTCCCTTAAGTATGTCAAGTGCATTTTGACTAAAGGCGTCTCCCGCCTGCTTGCTTGTGGCACAGAGCTCCTTCACGGACTCTCATAAGCCCACAACTATGCAAAAACCATTTTGTGGGAATGCGTTAGTACGTTCTGTTCACGGCCACACAAGACCCTTAGGGGAAATGTGTAGTACATTTTGTTTTGGACCTACCCAAATCATTTTAATGTGTTTATGTGTTCATGATATATTGACAAGATTGATGCATACATGAATTGTTTTATTGCGAATTTGGTTGAAAATTTGGAACTATGTGTTTTATGAGTCAATAAGAATTTCTTTTTATGACAATGAATGTTTTAAATGGTTTTGCTTGTTATTTGTTATAAACTTGTTACCTACGAGCTTTTAAGCTCACCCTCATTCCTTCCCATCTTCAGAAGATGAACAAGATCTCGAGTGACTGAGTCCAGAGTTAAGGCATCACTCCAGTTTGCATGTTTTGTTTTTTGAAGTTAGATTATGTAAAATAATGCTTTAGTTGCATTTGAGCGATTCTAGTTTTTGTAAACCTTGTATTTTGGATTATGATGCAAGGGGGCTCGAAATGCTCACTAAAGCTTTGTAAAACTCCTATTTGTTTTTAAGATTAATGAAATATATTTATGTTTTGCTCATGATTTTTTTTTAAGGTTTTCAAATGGCATTTTCAAGCATCTATAGGGATAAAATTTGTATCATGACTTCATGGGAAAATCTGTATTAATTTAGGCTGATTTGGACAAATTTGTCTTCTTGGAAGTGAAAGTTTATCCTCTTAGCTTTCCAACGGTATTTAGTATGAAATTTTTGGACCTTTGGATTGAAAGTTAAGGTCCTTAGGAAGGGGAATGCGTAGGAATGTAAAGATGTTTTGTTTGTGATGATGTTACATCGTCTATGATGACGTCATATCGTTTAAGAGTTACATCGTCTTAAGTTATTTTGCTTCGTCTTAAGTTGACTACCTACTATCTGCTTATTGCATTCGTCTATCGTCTTTAAAGATGTATCGTCTGTGTTGCATCGTTTTAAGTTGACTTTGCTTCGTCTAAGTTGACCACCTAAATCGTCTGCTTAGTGCATTCGTCTATCGTCTGTGTTGCGTCGTCTTAAGTTGACTTTTCTTCATCTTAAGTTGACCACCTATCATCTGCTTATTGCATTCATCTATCGTTTGTAAAGACGTATCGTCTGTGTTGTATCGTCTTAAGTTGACCACCTATCGTCTACTTAGTGCATTCATATGTCATTTGTAAAGACGTATCGTCTGTGTTACATCGTCTTAAGTTGACTTTGCTTCATCTAAGTTGACCACCTAAATCATCTGCTTAGTGTATTCTTCTATCGTCTGTAAAGACGTATCATCTGTTACATCGTCTTAAGTTGACTTTGCTTCGTCTTAAGTTGACCACCTATTGTCTACTTATTGCATTCGTTTATCATCTGTAAAGACATATCGTCTGTAATGAATCATCTTAAGTTGACTTTTGCTTCGTATTAAGTTGACCATCGAAATCGTCTACTTTCTGACAAACTTCGTCTACCTTTTTGCTTCATCTACCTTCTGACGAACTTCGTCTACCTTTTTGCTTCGTCTACCTTCTGACGAATTTCGTCTACCTTTGCTTCGTCTACTTTCTGATGAATTTCGTCTACTTTTTTGCTTCGTCTACCTTTTTGCTTCGTCTACCTTTTTGCTTCTTCTACCTTCTATCAAATTTCATCTAACTTGTTGCTTCGTCTACTTTTGTGTTCGTCTGCTTTCCTCCTAAATGACCGAAACTTCTTCTTCTGTACACTGTTCATTTTGTATCGTCTAGCTCCTCTTTGACCCTTTAGATAATAGAATTTGTTCCTAAGGTCTTCAAGAAACTTATAGACCTATAAGTCCTCTCTCAAACCAGCTAACAAGGATCTTGATCCAATACCTATAACAAAATGTGTTCTGAAGACGTCCAATTGAATTTCTACTTTAAGTTTCCCCCCAAATATGTCCGAAAATAGGTAAAGTGAGTTCTTTTTTAGGGCTGGCTGGTGTGGGCATGCCACCTTTGTGGGATATGCGTCTAGATGTCACTTAGGACGTCTGGCACGTGACTCACAAGGGCAGGGTCCCAACAACCAACTCTGTAACTACCGGTTCATAACAGTTTAACCTATTACAGGTAAGCGATGCAGAACTAGCTCCATGACTTTATGCCTAGTGTACCATATGGTAAAGAAACTAGTGGTGGGCTATGTTGAGTAAAGAAAGTCATGAAAATAGTAATTCTGCCACTATTTGTGTTAAAAGTGATTTGAGAGGTATTGTATAGTACCAATTCTAGTGGTTGGCTTGTTTTTCAAAATTAAAGTTTCCAAAAAACTTATTGTCGCTACTGTTTATTGTTTAAGGAAAATGGAAAATGGAAAATAAAAACTTTTATATTATGAGTCTAATTTCGAAATAGTATTTCATAAAAAAGTTAAACTTTTTCTAAATTGATTACACTCATTGAGCTCCTTTAGCTCTCACCCTTATTTTTATGTTTTTAAACAAACCACTCTAGGTATAAGTACAGGTGCTACAGTAATTGGGACTTCGTCACAAGATTAGTTGTATCTTCGGGTGCTGCTATGCTTGTGTCATTTTGATATGTACATTTGTGTAAAAAATGGATGTTTATAAAGGCTTTTAAATGAAATACTTGAATATGTTTTAGCTTTTTAAAGTTTATTGAAGTGATAGTTGAGAAATTTTTGTTTGAGATTGCTTGTGAGTGGACTTGAAGTCCATAATTTATAGTTAAGAAATTAGTGTGAATATATAAGTGTTTTAAATTGTGATATACAGGTTTTTGAAATTTAAGAATCTTAGAAAAGCAGTTATTACGTTACCCAAATTTTTAATAAAACTTTTTGAAAAAAAAAAGTTCCCACTATTTTTTGCGCTTTTAACTTTTAAAGTATAAAAAGTTTTTAATGGATGAATGATTTGGCTTTGCGGGAACCCTTCAGTTGAATTAGATATTGAATGGAGGGCTACTATGGGATCGTTGGGAGAGCTGCACTCGGGTTCTTAAGGGGAGCTCTGGGATGGGTCCTTTCATACGTTACATTCACCCACCTTTGGTGGAGCTACTTAGCTACTATGTTGACCAATATCTTGGGCTTCAAATAGACTCTCCAACACAAGACATTTGGATTGGGCCCAGTTGAGGATTGCCCTGCATTATGCTAAGGCCCTTGAATTCCTACATGAGCATACATCCCCAACAGTCATCCACCATATCAAAATTTTTATGCCAAGGTTTCAAATTTTGGATTGGCTAAGATGGGCACGGACAAGATCAACGATCATATTTCAACCTGTATACTGGGGACCACTAGCTACTTAACATTAGAGTGAGCGCTTCATCATCTACCAATACCATGCAGATCTTATTCATAAACCTATCAATAGGTATGTTATTTCATTTGTCACATAATAATGCACATAGGCGAAGTGAAGTCTTATTAGCCTTAGGTAGCAACTCATTTTCTTTACCCTTTAAAAAAGGTGTAGCAATCAACTTCACTCACCATTTCAGAAATCTCTTTCTTTTCTCACAAAGCAATTAGCATTCGTATTTTTAATTATTTTCATGAAAAAATTCTATTTCTGGGCTATAAATTTAGGTAAGCTTCCTACAAAATTAGGTATGTATGGCTATGGGGTGGTTCTATTATAGCTATTAGCTGTGCGATCACCTGTTGATACCAAACGAGCCCCTAGTGAACAAGACATGTCTCTTAGGTTAATGAACTAAATTCCCTTGAATTTCTCTTTTAAAATAGGCTAATTGGTGTATGTCATTGCTCCAGTCATAATTTTAAAACCAAATCTATTACAAGCCTTAAATTCCTGCCAGCCATATGTTGGCAAAATAATAGTAAACAAAGGAATAGTAAACAGAGGAGGGTTTTTTTCATGAACTGCATTTTCTTTTTATGATATATTGCTAATTCATTCATATATATAAGGATATATCATAACTTTTAGTGTCCCAATACCACTTTATTTCCCACAAACAATTTTTTATCTCCTAAAACGATTATCAGATAAAGCCATGAGTCCCAAATCAACCATTTCAAATTCCTTCTCTATTAATTGCTCAAGCTCCTTCATCATACCTGAATTGCTTCACTTAAAAATTAAATCATCCACATAAAAAAACAATATAATATTTCCTTTTAAGTTACTTTTTGTATATAAAGCACATTTACTGGTCATTTTGTAGAAAATAGGTATCAATTCTAGATTTTCATGCCCATTGAGCTGGCTTAAGTACATAAAGAGCTTTCTTTAACTTGTACACTTTATCTTCTTGTTATTTAACAACAAATCCTTGTCATTATTCTACATAGACTTCTCATTCAAGGTTTTCATTTAATAATAATGATTTTACATCCATTTGATAAATCTTTCACCTTTTTTGTGCTGCTAAAGAAACAAGCAATCTCAGAGTTTCAAGTCGAGCCAATAGTGCAAGTACTTTTTCATAATTAACTCTATATTGTTTCTCGACGCCTTTCACTACTAGCCCTTTTTTTTTCCACCTGTCCAGTTGCATTTCTTTTAGTCTTGAACACTCAATTTACTCCAATGGCCCTTAAGGAAGTGTAGTGAGTTCCCAATTATCATTCTTGTTGATGGTATGAATCTCATCTTCCATGGCTTTCCTCCATTTAGGTTTAAGGCATACTCCTTCAAAAGCTAAAGGATCATAACTTGCAAAAAGACATAAGAAATTGAATTCATCATTTTCAAGTTCGATCCTTTTGTCTGACTTTATAGATATCTTTGATGCTTCTTATCTTCTTTGGCAGTATGTTAGAGCTGCCAATTTTAGAAGATGAGACTTCCAATCTTTCTTCGTTACCTTTTGCATGCAACTCCTGCTCTTCTTGAATTATAGCAAGTCTTTGTTAGTCATGAATTATAACAAGTCTTTGTTAGTCATTCACTTCCCAATCCCAAATTTGTGCTTCATCAAATTTTACATCTGCTGATATTACAATTTTTTTAATGATAGGATTGTAGAGTTTGTAACTAGTCCAACTTTCTTTAAACCCCAATAGAACACACTTTTGACTCTTATTTTTTAGCTTTATCCTCTTTTCTTTAGGACTTTTTTC
The DNA here is from genome assembly GCA_027563595.1 of Erythroxylum suave. Lineage (NCBI taxonomy): Eukaryota > Viridiplantae > Streptophyta > Magnoliopsida > Malpighiales > Erythroxylaceae > Erythroxylum > Erythroxylum suave. The sequence continues at coordinate 21,289,701 of JAOSBN010000006.1, forward strand.
ATGAGTAATACTTCCAAGAATTCCCAGACGATCAACGTAAGGCTTTTGAGAGCTCCAGGCTTTATTGAGTGTAACATTCCCAATTCTTTTTGAAGGAAACCTATTCAATAAGTACACAACAGTAGCAACAACTTCTCCCTAAAATTCCTTAGGAACTCTTTTTTCACTCAACATACATCTAAAAATAGTTTTATTAATTCTTTCTCAAACACTATTTTGTTGCGAGATTTGCAGCATTATAAGTTAATGAACAATCTCATTTTCTTTACAAAATTTTTCAAACTCATTTGAAGGATACTCTTCCCCCATATTAGTTATCAAATTTTTTAAATGATAGCCACTTTTTTTTTCAACTAAAAATTTAAGTTCTTCAAATTTACTCAAAACTTCTCTTTTTTTTCATTCAATAAATACACCCATGTTTTTCCATTGTAATTATCTATAAAACTTAAGAAGTACCTATTTTCACCAAATAATAAAGACTTGATTAGACCGCAAACATTTGAATGCACCAATTCAAGTTGTTGTGTAGGCCTTTTTGATCTCCTTCCTTTGAATTCCTTTGTTCAATACTTTCGAATGACACAAACTTCACATAGGTTCTTTGGTCCATCAATCTTTGGCAAGCCTTTACCATTTTCTTCTTCTCGAAAAGCTTCAAAGTCCATATCGAAGGTGCCAAAGAGTTGAGTCATCATCAATTGAGGATTGAAAACAATTCGATTAATTTACACACAAGTTCAAGGGAAACATCCTATTCTTCATCATCTTTGCTCAAGTAATCAAAGCATCATTCTTATCATGAATAAGCGATTTCATGTTTTTTATCTCCATATTATAGCCCTTTTCAAGCAACTGGCCCAAGCTTAAAATATTATGTTTCATGTCAGAAACATAATAAACTTCTGTGATAAGCTTCTTCTCACCACTTTTGAGGTTAATAAGAATTTTGCCTTTTTCTTGCTAAGATCTTTAAGACAAATCCCCAAAAGTAACATTGTCATAGTGTTTCTCCTTAAACTCGACAAAAACCTCTTTTCTTCTGCACATATAGTTTAATGCACCAGTATCTAAATCTTATATATTGGTGTTGCAAGAATTGTTATTGTCATAAACAAGCAATAGGATTGGTTCTTCTACACTCTCTTCTTTTTTTAAAAAATTCATCTTCTCCTCCTTTTTTTTTTGTTTGTTAAAGTAGCGTTCAAAAGCATAATGGTCAAACCTTTTGCAACAAAAACATTGAACCTGCAATCTCTCATATCTCCAAGTAGTCCTTCCACGTCCTTGTCTATGTCTACCACCTCAACCTCTCCTATGACCTCCTTCTCTTTGAAGATGTGAACCTGTATTATTAGTGAAATTTATTGATTGCCACCTGCCTCCTCTTGCTCTTCTTCCAAAGCTTCTACTTCTAGTAAAACTTCCTTTTCCTCTTAAATGTTCACGTTTATCTGTTATGGACAATTTAGTTTGTAAAGCTTGCTCTACAGATTTGTGTTCCCCTATATATGTTAGCCTTGTTGATGAACTCGGAGAGATCCTATAAGCTCCTCTATTATCATATCTTCGAAGTAATTAGCTTCTCCAATTGCAATTGTAGAAAATTTTAATCTAGAATTCAATGATTGTATAATTTTTTTCAATTACACGAACACCATCAATATCTTCCACATTTCTTTTCAATTGATTAACAATCATTATTACCCTTGAAAAATAATATGATTTGGCTTCCTCAAATCCTTGAAACCTTTGATCAAAGTCTCCTCTCAAAGACTATAACTGCAACCTTTTTACTTTTTCAATTTCATTGAAGTGCTTTTGAAGAATTTTCTCAACTTCCTTTGTTGTTGGTGATGACCAAATCCAATGTATATTCATTAAGTGCTTGGTGTATCAACACCAATACTCTTTTATCTTTTTTCTACAATTCCTTTAGCTGACACTTCTGTTCTTTGCCCAACTTTGTTTCATTTTCTGGTTGTTCATAGTCATCTTCTATAAGTTCATAACATCTAATGAGCCCAAAAGAGCTCTCATATGGATGCACTATAAATCATATTTGTCTTTTGTTAAACTGGGAACTTGGGGTTGGATACTGGAAGCACATTTGAAGGCTAGCTCTGATAGCACCTTTTGTTTACAAAAAAACACTAAATAGAGGAATTCTATATATATATATATACAAAAGGGTACACCAAAATTATTAGAGTCCCCCATACCACTTTATTTTCCACAAACAATTTTTAGTCTCTAAAAACATCTATTATATTTAAAGCAATAAAACACATTTAAACTAGTTTATTTTGTTATACGGCGATGGTTAATGTGATCAAACATCGTTTAAATTGCATTGAAATTTAACTTGAATCGTAATTGCATTGAAAGCTCATTTATGACAAAATGTGTTTGTTGTAAAACTAACTTGTAGGCTCGTCCAAGGTCAACTAATAGAGAGAAGGTGGTGGAAACCCGGCAAGTCCAGTATTCCAAGGACTTCCATTCAGGTTGCCTCAGTAACTATGCGTTATTAGTATCTTGTGCACTATTAGTTTAGTAGAAGTAACTCGTTGTCAAGTATGTTTTACAAGTAGCTGTCGTTGCAGCAATGTGTTTGCAACCAGAAGCAGATTATAGACCCCTAATGACAGATGTTGTGCACTCATTGATCCCTTTGGTCAAGAACCTCTCTTTTGTATCTTCCTCAAGTTCATCTAGATTCCCAAATCAAGCATCAACGCCAAGATCCTAAGATTAATTCATGAAATAAAAATATGTCAATTTCATTCTGTTGGGGGAAAAACGTAAAAAGAAAACAGCATCCGACGTTGTCAATATGAAGAACAAGTGGCTGACTGGAACTAAATGGCAATCATGTTAGTTTTAAGGCCGATGTCCTTCCCTCATTGTAATTGTTAAATCCTTTTAAGACCTCCTTCGATCTATTTGTGCTATTATACATCAATTTCGTCAATAAATGCGGCATTGAAAACTACGACTGTGTTTGGTTGAACGTAAAGTTTTTAATGGAATTGAATATAATAGAATAAAATCTAATAGTTTATTATAGAATAGAATGTAAATTGATATAATATTAAAAATTGTTGTTTGGGAGGAATAAAAAAGCTCATAATATAATATAGTAAAATATTTTTTCAATGAATGATTTATAATGTAAAATTATTTATCATCTTATATTTCATCCTAAGATTCCCTAATTAGAGGGTTTTTTATTTTTGCTGTTTAAGCTAAAATAGGATGTAATATAAAATCCTCTTCTTCCCTCTCATTCCATTCTATTCCATTATAAATCTTCCTCTCAAACGATGAAAAAATATTGCATTATATGCTATTGCATTATAAAACCCGATAAACAGTGGAACAAATTGCCATGGAGCTCAATCTCATTAACAAGTAAGAAAAGCAGCTTATGTAAGCGAAAATATGAGAATATTGTATCTAAAACTTTTCATTTACGACTAACTTTGTAATGATACAATCTTTCAAAATTTACATCAAATGTGCTGACTATAGATAATAGCCCTAATGCAACTTAATCCAATAATAAGCTAACTACTCTTTTTGAACCTTCAAAAATATTTAATCACCAGTAGAATGGCACTGGTTTTGTAGATTAGAACAAAAAGTTACGTTTACAGTCACCCACTGTACTCCCAACAAAGATTAGGATATAACTTCCAACTGTTAAAAGCATCAACTTTGAGCGCCTCAACTGCATTTAATATTTTTTTATTCAATTTCCACAACAAGAACTTGTTTCACCTTCCTTCTCTCTTCCTGATTTATTGCTCCTGTCACATTTGTCAGCATATTTTGCAAATGCAACAGATAGGGCAGATTTGACTGTAAGTTCTGAGTCTTGCTTCATAGGTTTGTTTTGATTGTTCGCTTCCTTCTTTATCTCCAAGGCTTTATTTCCCGAGGGAGCTTCACTGCCTTCCTCAAATGGAGTTTCTGGAACAACAGGGTGGCTGGAATTTACCCGTTTAAATGGTTCATGAAAAGTATCATACAAGCGATTTACCTAATGCATCACAAAAGAAAACTTGAGAAATTAACAGATATAAGAATTCAGCTAAAACTGGCTTCAAAGTTAATAAAAGATTAAAATGTATATGCACTATAAAGTCTGCCTATTTGTCATGATCATATATAGTTTGAAACCCCAAAGGACCTTGCGCTCTCCAATGCCAGGGCAGCGAGCTAGATCTTCCATAGATGCGTCCAATATATTAGAAAGTGACTGCAAAACAAATGGAAAATTTCAAAAGAAACTACTTAAAAATGAAAAACATAAGAACATGGATGATTTCAAATTGTCCAAGGGAAGAAAAGTTGGCAAGTACCCCGAAAGTAGAACCCAAAGTGACAACATCGGTCTTGTTAACATGTCGAACAGTTGTGAGGGCATGATTTAGCTACATTAATTTAGAAAAAAAAAAAAGAAGAGCACAACTAAACAATTAGTTCAAGCATATGAACATCAACCAACTTTAGCAAATTATATGGAACATGTTTTCCAAGACCTATACAAAACATACATCTACCAATTGATCAGAGAAGAGATCACAAATAGCTATACCCGTGATAAGTAGTCTGTATCCATTTGTCCCTGAATAAGATCTGCTGGTTTGTTTTCATACATCTTTATTGTCTCTAAATAGCGAGCACATTCCTCCAAGCTACAACCAAAACAATAAGAACCAAGGTTCAAAAATATAGCACCTATAAGAATGTTCAGCATTCAAAGGGAACTCTTTTTATCATTAACAAACTATACCTCCAAGCACACAATAGTGTACAATCATGAAGAAGAGCTGTTTTAGTGACTTCAAGTAGAGGCTTAACTACATCCTCCTGAAAACAATGGAAATAATGAGCCAGGTGATATTATCACACAGGTAGCAAACTGGCATATCTAATACCTCTCCTCCTGTGTCATTATCCACCATGCAAAATCACTGTAGTTATGACAGACAAGGAAAGAATTGATAATAGCTGTGTCGCTTACCACATCAACATGGCACAGAACAACACGAAGTTTATAGTTCTTTTGTATTTCTCTTATTCGATAGTATAGGTAGTCAGGATGAAGAAGATGATAGCGGAGACTGCATCAAATGGAAATTCGTAAATGTTGGCATGTAATAGGCATTGTAATCAAGATGCATATATACTAAACATATAGTTGTTGCATTGATGCGTAACTCATCAAACAGAAAATGAAAGAAAGAAAATAGTAATGATCTGTCTAAAAGGACAGAACAACCTGCTTTTGCCAATGGGCATGCCAATATGTTTCAGATTCAAGCACATAGATCAACCGCAAATAACCAAAGAATTTGCACTCATTAATATAAGATGAAAACAATTACAGAAAGGTGGAACTCAAAACCTTATATACAAAGCACATGCGCTTTGGCCAAGCAAGTAGTCACAAATTACATCTGCAAAAGCCCATCTCACATTCCGGATAAACTTAAGCACCGGGTTGCCCTTCTGCAAAAAGCATGAACAAAGCCACTGAATTTCGGGATCAAACCAAAAATGTCGCTACAAGTGAACTTAGTCATGGAACAAAACACTTGGACACGTAAACACAACTGACAGAGTAAAGAAAGCATTAGATGAAGAATCAAACGTGAACACAAAACCCAAAAAATTGGGCAATGACAAAACTATACAAAATCTTGCGCTCATGAAGATCACCCAACGGTCTATCAAAATGTAGCAGGACTTCCAACTTCTGAAGTAATGCATCATCAATTCAAGGTAAGACAAATAACTATATGATGGATAAAGCCCATTTCCGAGCTTTATCAACCTAAATCTGTCATCCATTACACACGACTTAACGGCAAGAGCAGGAATATCTAAAACAAAACATGGGTCACAACCTAACCTGTCTGTGGCTAACAAGAATCGCATTACGACTCTGAGAAGACTGCGGTGTAGGCGAAGCAACAGCAGCAGTACTGTTTACATCAATATAGAAATTTTCAATGAAGAAAACATACACCACATACAAAAGAGTAAGGCGAAAAGAAAGTACCTTGCGGTTGTGTTTGCTAAAATTTGGGAAGAAGAAGAAGGCGGAGGAGAGTAGAATTCGGAACTTTTAATGAAAGAAAAGGCTTGAGAGAAAGACTGAGATGGATTGAACAGAAACTGGCTTTGGGCCTGCGTTGGATTTGATAGCGAGCTTTCCATGACTTGGTTGTATGATGGTATTTCTATCACCATCTTTTTCTTGCTTTTTAATTCTTCTTCGTTTTCCATCGTTGGAAGGAAGAAGGAGGAGGAAGAAAAAGAAGTTTTATTAATTGGTAGCAATAGATTAGGCTTTGGCTAGGCCTTGAGAGTTGCAAGCCCTAAGTCAGCCTACTACGCTTAAGCATAGCTTTGTCGACTTTTTTTCTTTTTAATCCAATGTAAAAAATTATATTGATCAAAGTGTACATATATTGATCAAAATTGTTTGTACACTGGTCTTGGGGCCATATCTCGACCATCAACAAACTCAAGTTAACATACTAGGATATAGACTAGGATCAGTACATTGGCGAACAAAAGATATCAAATAATAGGACAGTGGCAAGTGCTAGCGAATTGGTTGCAAATCGGTCATTTCGCCTCGTGCCATGTCATTTACTTGGTGGAGGAATTGGGCATGGAGAGGTACGGTGGAGGAGTATGTGGGGTCTAAGAGTGCAACCTAAGGTTAAAGATTTTATTTATAGAGTCCTTATAGGAGTATAGCCTACGAGATAAAAAATTAGCAATAGGGGGTGAACGTGAGTGAGTCTTGTCCCTTTTGTGGTGAGGATGAGAGTATTGATCATGCAATAGTTAATTGTGTTTTTGCCAAAGAGGTGTGGTCTTTAGGTGGTTATGTTATGTCTCATGATATTGTTATTTTTGCAGATTTTCTTCAGCAGGTATGTCACAATGTTGTTCAGTTAAAAAAAGAAAAATTATGTTCAATTAAAAAAAGAAAAATTCGTCACTATGGCGTGGAGCATTTGGCAAAGGAGAAACAAAAAATTATGGGACAATGAACACATAAGCTCATGTGCATGCTATGAGCTAGCCATGCAAAGCTTACAAGATTTTCAAGTAGCTAATGAGAAATGTAAAAGTACAGGTGTCACTTTGCCCCCTAATTGCTACTATCAAAGGCGTGGCCCTTCTCTGCCAAGTATGTAAAATTTGGCTAGAGGTGATGGGTTGTCAGTGTTTTGGCCAACTACCAGCACTCATGGCGCAGGCATAACTAACAAGTTCAGAGGTACAAGTTTTTGGCATGGTCACATTGATGGAGCTCTCTTTTTGGACACCAAAATGTCAGGATATGGGGTCTTGTTGGAGGATGATAAAGGTAGTTTTTTAACAGCAATTTCAAGTTTTTATGAAGGGGCTCCGAACCCGGCAACAGTGGAAGCATTAGCGCTTAGAGTGGGATTGCAATTTGTGGTGAGTAATTTTCCTATTGCAGGCTGCATGTATGTGGACTCACAATCGGTTGTGCTTGCTTTGAACTCTTCATTGTTAGATCTTTCTTATTTTGGTCTTGTTATTGCGGATTGTTAGTTTTTACTTAGCCTTCGTCCGGACTTAGAAGTCCGTTGGCTTCGTCGACAAGCTAATGTAGGAGCTCACTCCTTAGCTAGGGCTTCCTACCGTCATGCTCGTCATATGGTTTGGGAGGTTGTGCCCCCATGTTTGAGAGATTTTTATTCTTAAGGCAATAAGAAGTTGATTTTATCGTTCAAAAAAAAAACATTGTTAGCTTATGTAGTACACACCAATTCTAGTTTAGAAATAAAACAATTTAAAAATAGTATTTAATTTATACATATTTAGATATGTATATATAGAATAATTATATATTACAAATAAAATTATTACGAGATTATGATTATAAGATTTATATTACATTTATATATTATCTATAAATTGTTTCTAGCTATTGTTCTATCAAGATTGGGCATTAATAGAACGTTAAAAAACTAACACATTTTATGTTTTTCTTTATGAAAGAACTAGTCGATCTCGTAGCCTAAAATATGGAGATATTTAAAAAAACAAGAGAGCTTTTATTAAAGAACAAGTTCATTAAACTGACCCGATATGAAAATTCTATTTGGAATATTAGTTTTATGTTTATAAAAATTCTCATTGTGATGATTGTATATATAATCATTTAACTTGAGGTCTTTAAAGTTGTCTTATATGAGGATTGTTATGTTTTGATACTACTTGTAATCTATTTTAATCATAGAGATAACTGATTAATCAAATAAGGTTCATCACCTTAAAGTAATTAAAGAGAATGTTTTGTTGTTCTTGATTAGTATTAATTTGAGAAATCTTTGGCGATAGTATAATGACATTTTGTAAATAGTTTACAAATGTCATGAATTAAATCAATAGCTAATGGCGAAGAACTAGTATGATTGAACTCAAAATAAGGTAGACATTAATTTCATGCACTATGTCTAATTGGAACATTGTATAATGAAATGATTGAATTGTATGGAAAAATTATGCACAAAAAGGTTAGTCAAAATTACTTTGATACTCCTAAATATTCGGGTGGTTATAATGTGTTACTTGACCTCAATCTTGATTTATAATTATAAATTATTTAATTAGAGAATTACAGATAAATTGAAAGGAATTTTAATTTATCCAATTCTAGTTATGAATTAGAATTATAATTTATAACTATTACAATATATTTGAAAATCTAATAGATTTTACATTAAAAAAATGAGTTGACAAGAGCAAAGATATTTTAATCAAGTTGGGTTTGATTGTAAAATTTAAGAAATTTTATGATTAAATATGAGATATTTAATAAATAAGGATTAATCTCATCTTATTTGGGCATAATTCATATTTAATTAGAATTATTTGTAATTTTATTTATAGTTTAATTGAAACTATAATTTAATTTCAATTAAATTACTAAAGTGTCAAAATTTCATTATAAATAGACTTAACCTCAAATGAAGCTAACAATTATTGCTTAACCTTCTCCATAATAATTACAAGAAACCAGAAACTTGTGCAATTATGATGGATGAGATGAATCGATTTTATAAACGATTTGAGGGATACGATAAGAATATAATTAAGCTTTGGAATAAGGTACGAATTATATTTTATAAGGTATGAATTAAGATTTATAGTGTATTATAATTTATGTGTTAATTACTTCATATAATTTAAGTGATCTTGACTTTGGAAAATTTATTTCAAATTTTTTTGGGGTTATTCTCCAATATGTATGATTAGACTCGGCCTAATTTTCCACCACTGTGGTGAACAAAACAGTGAGAAGAATTTTTTGAAAAATGAGATAAGAACTAAAGGATCGTCGTAATTAGTGGCTTTGAAGCATATAAATAAGCAGACTTAGTGGAGTTAAGTTTGAAATAGTTTTGTTCTTATACAACAATAGCCACTTCTACACTTGCCAAAAGAGGGAACCAGAGCCTTTGTACCTTCTATCCTGTACCAACTCTATTCTACTCAATCTCATCCATACAAATATGTGGGACCTACAAAAATGTATGGATAAGATCGCGTGGAATAAATTTGGTGCAGAGGATCTCACTCCCCAAAAGAGACATGATTACTTTCCAAAAAGTCAATCTTTTTAGAAGCCTGATGTTGATCTACTAGTTGATTCCCAATTAGGTGAAACAATTACACTGTTACTTGGTACACAATTTATTTTTTCTGTAATATAAGATTATCTGTTATTTATAAACACATGTTTATTATTTAATAATCCGTTTAAATCATTACTTTATATTTATATTGAAAATATTTATTTTTTCCAATCATAAAAATGATTATAAATATACCATTCTAAGTCTTAGTTTCTCTTTTTATTTTAATAAGATTATAAATATAAATAACCAAATTATGAGGACCAAAACAAATCTTACATATAAATTTTAATATCAAAATAGAGAAAAGAAAAGAAAAATAATATATATAAAAAAGTAGATTGAATTTTTTAAACTTTGTACAACAATTTCTACTTTCCACGATAAAGAGGAACATAAAATACATCTTTTAATTTTCAATAAAAGTCATTCTGGTTAAGTCTCATTTGATTATTTACTTTTTTTTAATTTAGAGTTAAAGCAAAATTATGTTACAACATTATTTACAAAGCAGTTTGAATAATTTGGACGTATCTCTTGTTGCAATATTATTTACAAGGTGATTTCAAAACTTCTTGCGAATAGACTCAAGGAGAGTTTGAACATGTTCATTCATGAATCTCAATAAGCTTTTATGTCTAGCAAAAATATCTCTGATAATATTCTATTAGTGTAAGAATTGATGAGAGAATATAGCTCTAGAAGACACATCAAAGTTGTTCTGTCAAAATTGATCTCTTAAAAGTTTTGGATGGACTTCAATGGGACTTCATTACTATATGTCTAGAACGGTTCAGATTCCCGAACTAATTCATTAAATATATTCATGCTTGTATTTCCACAACTTCATACAATATTCTTATTAATGGAGCTCCCACTAAGCAATTCAAAGCGTTGAATGACTTAAGACCAGGAGGCCCTCTTTCTCTTTATCCTTTTGTTATTGTTATGGAAGTCTTGAACAAAGTTATTTGTTATAACATATTCGGAAGATTTCATTTCAAGTTTCATCATAAATGTAAGGAATTGTCTCTTGTAAATATCTGTTTTGCAGATGATTTGCTATTTTTCTGTGGTGCTTACCCAAAATCCATTTCCAATTTACATTAATCTCTCGTGAGCTTCTATAGGATTTCAAGTCTTAAAGTCAATCAAGGCAAGAGTAGAATTTTCTTCTCGTCAAACTTAATCAATACTAAGAGACTTCAACAAATCTTTAATCTCAACATCTACGGTATGACTTTCAGTTACTGGGAGGTTCCCATCTCAGCCAAAAAGTTGAAACATCGAGATTGCTTGAAGATTCTAGAGAAATATAAGAAAATCACCAATGGTTGGCAGAATAAAGCATTGTCTTAGATTAGTAGAGTGCAGGTTATAATCTCTATGTTGAATAATCTTCACACCCATTAGAGTTCTCATCTGCTACTCCCTAAAATGAATTAGGAATTTCCTTTGGTCAAGCAAGATTGACAACCCTAAAAGCACCAAAGTCAAATTGGAGCATTTATGTTAGAGAAAACAAAAAGGGGAACTTAGTCTCAATATTATTCATATTTTTCAATTTATTGATGTAGCCAAAAGTACCTAGAGAATATTCAATGATAGGGAATCTCTCTATAGTAAGTGGATCAATAAGTTATACCTCAAGGAAATCAATTTATGACAAATAATTGAGAGGAATGAATTCTCCTTGTCTTTTATTCAGATTCTGAGGAACGGGTCCAATGTCTATCAACTTATCAAAATTTAAAAATAGAATGGGAAAGGAACATGATTTTGGTATGACAATTGGACTTCTCTTTTATATCTTAGAGGGGATATCCATTCTTCATACTAGGTAAGAGTTAGCAAAGTAATTGTGAATAACTATTGGCACTTTCAAGGAAGGGATGCTGAAAGACTACAGAGCTATTTTCCCAGCTATATGCTTAACTCAACTACTCCAAACATACCTTTATGGTCACTAAGCTGAAATGAAGACTTTTCAAACTCTACATGCATCAAAGCTCTCAAACCCTCTCATGCTCTTATTCCATGGAATAATATAGTTTGGAAAGTGCTCTAAAATCAAAAGTTTCTTTCACTACTTAGCTTACAGCTATGAAGAGGTTGAAAACTAAAGACAAAATTATGGGATCTAACATAAATTATGTGAACTATGTTGCAATGCTTGAAAGCATTGACCACCTTTACTTTAAGTGTGGTTATTCAACCTCCATTTGGATCAGTATCCAACACACTCTTAGCTTCTACTGTCATGAATCAGATTGGAATAAATTATTGGAATAGGTTGATTATAAATTTAGGTCAATGGGGAAAGATAGAGTGTACTTAAGCCTTAGCTTTAATAATACAATCTATTCTATTTGGAGAGAAAGAAATCAGAGAGTTTTTAACAAGATCAGCACAGATAAGTATGTCTTAGTTCACAAGTTACATTGTTAGGTGTGAGAAACATTGGTAGCTCATCACATAAAAGAACAATTGAGCTCTTTCTATAGAAGATAACTAAATCTCTGAAATTAAGTTTTTTCGTAGAAATGTTGTAAAATACTTATTTTTATTCTTGCTTAATCCAACTTTGTAAAGACTCATTAATGCCTTTTACAGCTTAATGAATGAATTCTTTATCTTTTAAAAAAATTGCAACATTAACATTTTAACACTATTAAAAATCAAAATTTCTTTAAAAATTTTTAATTGAATATACTCCTTTAATCATCTATTTACATAAACAAAACTAAACCAACTAGAATTATATGGATTTTTTCCCAAATAACATAAATAATTACTAATGCAATTAGGTTAATGGTGAAAATGAAAATTTTAATGGTTGAAAGTAAGAGGCAGGAATTTTAATCTTTTGCCACATCCAACCCAAATTGTCTTAAAAGGGTATTGTAGAATGGATTCTTGCCTGCCCAACCCACCCGAGTGCTTGTGCTCCATCCTTTCATCCATCAATCCACCTAATTGAAATATTTTGTCAAGATTTAACCAAAGCACAAATTGTGGGTCTAATGTAAATTGTAACTGCGCAAGTTGGAGATAGGGGAATATGCTCTAAATGTCATCATCATCATCATTATTATCACCCAGTTTAAAATTCTATAACAAAGTAGGGTCTGAGAAGGTCTGATAGTACACAGCCTTATCCTATATAGTAGAGAGGTTGTTTCCTATATAGTAGAGAGGTTGTTTCCGGTAGACCCACATGCAAATGTGACAATGAAAAAATGATGCGGAATAAAAGAGTAGATTAAAAAAAACGATATGCTAAAAGAGTAAGTAAATAAAAATTAAATAAATAAATAAAATACAATAGAATCAAAGAAGATACCTGATATGATTCTCATAATTGGCTAATACCTAATAAGTTGAAAAGTACGACTCTATCTGTTTTTGCTCTGTATCCCTGTGAGTATGCTCCTTATCTCCTAGATCTAGCTCTGGGTGATAAAGAGCGTAAACCTACTATGTCCTCCCATAAAGGTAACTCTAATTCTTTCCAAGCGCAAATTCAGTTACATTTCATGGTTTATGTGACCAAAGAATCATAGGCGCACAAACTCGATGCCAAAGAAGTACTTTGCATGAATTAATAATAGAAATTAAAGCCCTAACTTTGAAATCAACATGTACACTATTAAGGACGAAGAGGAGGAGGAAAAAACAAAGGCCAGAGATCTAAACCTAATCCCCACTACTCAATCAAAAATCATACATAAATTAGAAAAATGACGTAATTATCAATTCTAACAATGCAATAACCGAGAAGACACACAGATCTGATTAAAAGGTAAGTAAGAAAGAGATCTAGGGGTAACCAAGACTAAGAGCATGGGACGTAACTTTACCATGTGAGTAGATTCGGAGGCCAGTACGAAAGAGAGGAAGCGAAAAATGAAAGCAGCACATAAGGGGAGAGGTCGGAGAGCATCGGCAAACATGATGATCACCGAAACATTCGCCAGATCTGAGGGTCTCTCTTTCTCTTTCCTCGGATCTAAGCTTATTGTTCAAGATCTAAACCAAAAAAAAACTTGAGCCAAAAAACCCTAGATCTGGATTCAAGACGAAGCAACCCAAATCTAGATTTGTAAAGTTCCAAACTTGGAAAACCTATTGGTTTCATTTCTCAAAATATTGAATAAAGAAAAGATAGTCTGCTCTGATTTAGTCTATACTTTGCGATAATGGCGTAGGCCCTTAGATTTTACTTCTACAGAATTTTCTGAAATTGAAGAGTGAAGAACACTATGATTTTCTCAGATATTGAGCAAGAGAGAGAGAGAGAAAGGAATACCTCTATTGAGCCAAAGCACAAGAGATTTTTGGAAGACAATACCATCTTAGGCTTCAAAAAAAAAAGTAGAACAAAGCCTTGTGGTCTTGGGGTCTGAGCGTAACGTACCTTGCGAGATGTCGAAACTTCACCGACGATTGTCCTGGCAGCTCAGTACGTTCGTATCTTAGAAGTGCAATGCTTTTTTTAGTTCATCAACACCATCTTAACGTGTGCTATACATATAATGCATCTGGAAAAGGAAAGAGATCCACTAGCTAGACACCTCGTTGTTGCAAAATAGTGACATAGAATGAAATTGATAGCCAAAGACGAGTGTAATGCAAGAACTCATACATGGATAAAACACCTATTCAGAGGTAAAAAGTTATATAAGAAAAGTTTTAATTGACAATGGCTATGATGGAAAGGGAGCTCAAAGTGGATATAACATAGGCAACAGTATGCAATTTATGAACTCAGAGCCTCATAAGTCAATGTGCCAAAACAAGAAACAATTCCCACACGTCCTGGTTTGTATAATTCCAATCTTGTAGTCCCTTAGATTGATAATACCAGGACAATTAGGAGCAGCTTTCACACGAACCTGAAACATCCATTTATTGAACTTTCAATGGGACTATTTATGTATCAAAAGAACAACTCCAGCTAGAGCAGTTATATACAGCCAATGCATTTCCAAATGCACAAAATATGCAAACTTGACAAGCAAACTATTTCCAGAAGTAAAGAAGTTAGAAAGATCACAACAGAAACAGCCATTATAATTGAAGCCTGGAACTGGAATGCACCATTTTTTCTAACACTGGATAAGAAAAAGTTTACATATGTGAGCAGTTTACAAAGTCCAGTATAAATCATAAGACTGTCCTTTCCCTTGCTGACTTGAAATTAGAAAAGCCAATGCCATATAACTGAAATATGCTCTAAGTGTATTTTCTATAAATCAATTAAATCAAATTTGATTTGACTCGTTCCGGCCTAACATTTTTTCCCAACTCTATTTCCAAACAAGTTCCAATTGCACAATAGAAATGAGAATATACTATAAAATTGATTTGAACTCCTGACTGTAATTTACATGGATTTTACTAAAAAATACAAATGAAAACACAAGCCTTTTCTTTTGAACATTTCTCGCTTGTCGACCGAATCCTGATTTGAGTCGTGCTTTTGTAAAGTAACTAACAAAGCTAATTTGGGTATCATACTGGTAGCCGGCACGATTCAATCGCCTTACTCTCGACAGGTTGGGTTGAAGTTCCCTCCCCGTCGCTGGCCGCCACTTTTGGAGACCGAACCGAGGGTGAAGTTCTGGTTAAAAACGACGACGCTCTTCCAAGGAATGCCGGGGGAGTTATGTTGAAAACCCACCTATCCGACTTAGCATTTTGGTCAGCCTTATCAATCCGTCTGAAATTAAAGTATTTTCCTCTGCTACTCCCTTCACCGCCGTTTCCGGTTCTGTACCCTCTCCTTGAACTCCCTCCTCTAGGCAACGCAACCAAACTCAATGTCCGGTTCAACTCTCGGTTCATTAACTGCTTCCTGACCTCTGCCGGCAATCGCAAAGTGAACCGTTCGGTATTCTCTCCCGGTTGGACCAAAGAATGCCCGGTGGAATGGGACCGTGGGAACTTAGGTGGCCTACCAGATCTTGATCCACGTGTACGGTTCCTCTTTAAAGTTTGATTAACACTCATAACTTCAGCCTCAGGCGGAGCAACCTCGACATTTAGGACATCAGCAGCGTTCTCTGATTCCAGCTCAACGGTGTCGCTTTGTTGAGCCTCGAGATCTAACTCGGGCTGCGATTGGGTGGCTTGCAGGGAAGCCGGGTCACCGGGTTGAGGACTCAAATTAGCTCTACAAACGGGACACGTAGTGTGAGAATTAAGCCAAGCGTCGATACAATCAGGGTGGAAAACGTGGTCGCATTTGGGAATCAAACGCAGCGTATCATCATCTTCAAACTCGTTCAAACACACCGCGCACTCCAGCGCACCTTTCCCGATCTTATGCCCCTTGACCACGGAGTAGACCATTATGGGGAAAGTCTCAATGATCTCAGGGTCGAGTCCGCGGGCGGCCCGCCTTGATCGGCCTGCGTTGGCGCCGGCGAGGGGCCGGATGCTGCCTGAGGAGGAGTTGTTGCAGTGGCGAATGTAGATGGAGAAGAAGCCCATGAAGAAGAGTGCCGAGATCAAGACGACGATAATGATGGCCATGGAGGGGGTGACACGAGCATAGCCATAGGGGTCGGGAGAGGGGGTGGAGTTGCTTTGTGCCACCGCGCAAGGTGTGAAAAGGAGGAAGAATATGGGAACCAATAAACAAGAATCCATAGGTAAGCTAATAATGAACAATCTGAAGGTTGGGCAAGAGTGAGTGGCGGGCGGAGGAGGAGGAGGGCATTCAGGATATGAAGAAGAGAAAAGTGAAAGGAGAGTGGGGGCGACTATAAATGAAAAATAGAATGGTGGTGGGGGAATGGAGGAAGACTTAGAGAGGGAAGCTGGCGTGAAGGGCAAGACAAAGCGGAGCAGACGGGAGGGGACCCCACACCCAGGCCTAAGAGGCCAATAGCCAAGAGGCAAGAGGGAATCGTGTACTGATTAGAATTGAAGGACCGAATAACGAGAAAGTCAGCATATGAACAGATGAAATTTCAAATTTCAACTTGGCTTTAATTTGTCAAATACATATCTTTTATAATGAAACCAAAACTTCCCGAATTTCCATTTCGATTCGACACTTATTTTTTAAAGCCTGTGTTTCAGGTTAAGCCGTCTCAGTTTATAATTATTGATCCCAATTCAAACTTCTTTTTCTTTTTATTGGAAAAAAAACTGTTGGTTACTAACATAAATAATAATAAATTTATAAAGAAAAGAATACAAATCAAAGCTTACCCAATGGATAAGAATTATTTTCTAGATTTATTATCTCAAATGAGCAGATCAGCCACAATAAAACCCAAAAACCAAGTCTTCGTAGATTCCATAATGCGACGGCCATAACATTAAGTCTTCGTAGCCACGTGATAGAAGGCATATAGGAGATAAGCTTCTAGAAGAATTCGACCAACTTACTCCAATTGTCAGCAAAGACCGGAGATTCAAAGAAGTAGGCTTAGCACAGCAGCCGGTCCGGGCCCACACCCCTCGGTTCCTCACGTTGTTGTTCGGTGTATGTAAATTTTCATTTAATGTCCATAGTTAGGTATCTGTATGTTGTAATCACCTTTCTCATGTAATCTTGTTAACTTATGTAATATCGTTTTCTAATTAAATAACCTAGCCATTAACTTGAGGAAACGTTTTACTTGTATATATTTAATTAATTCGATGGTTAAGGTCAAAAGCATTTATGCATTTTATGGACACTTTTTTACTAATTGCAATTTTCTTTAGAAACAAACAGATGAACTCATACATTACGTCAGCTACTATGACCATGAGCAACGGTCGTTTTCTTTCATGGTCAATGGCCCAAAGTTGAATATATGAAATATATCGGAGGAATAGTCCAGCGCTATTTTTTTAAATTAAAAAATAGTAAATAATAATTGACATTATTATCTGGTTCTGTCTGATTGTGGTGAGGCTGGGTGTTGCTACTTGGATCCATCGTGTTGGTTGACTTTGACAAGAAATACCTGCAAAACAGTAAGGCACACCGGAGGTTGACTGCCGGTAGGCCCCTCCGACGCTCAAATTAGTCTTTTTGGTGAAGGTTTTGGCGGCTAGTGAATAAAGAATAATAGGTTTTCAGAGTTGTACCTTTTTTATGATGAG
The DNA here is from genome assembly GCA_027563595.1 of Erythroxylum suave. Lineage (NCBI taxonomy): Eukaryota > Viridiplantae > Streptophyta > Magnoliopsida > Malpighiales > Erythroxylaceae > Erythroxylum > Erythroxylum suave. The sequence goes on from JAOSBN010000006.1 coordinate 21,307,508, forward strand.
ATCATGAATTTATATAGTTAATACCTGTAGGAATTAGGTCAACCATCAGTGTTGGATGTTCATTCCATTCGCCGTTCTAAGTCTGGGCTTGGGCCTAGCACGACCGACCCAACCAATGTTAATTTGAAAACAACTTACAATATAGAAAATTATTTATATTAATTATAATTTATATAAAATAATAATCCTCATATTT
>JAOSBN010000006.1:21324731-21345119 GCA_027563595.1 Erythroxylum suave
TATTATTATTAAAAAATATATTATAATTATATCATTAAATTCGTTGTTATTTTTAATTTTGTTCTTAATAAGAATAAAGATAAAATTAATTATTAGTCCTTAAGAATAATTAACCAAAATAACGAAGTAGGTTTGTTTTAATAATAATTAGAAATTTAAATGACTTTATATAAAGTCATACTGTTCAACGTCAATTGTTTAAAAGCGGCTTATTCAATTATTCTAGCTTTGGCTTTAGTTAAAAACGACGCATGAGGTGGGTCCCGCAAGCGTCTGTCAAATTTTAAACAAAAACGACACAGTTTTAACACTGGACAGAATAAGACAGGGTAATCTTCGGCAGAGGATCCGGACTCGTCAAGTAGTGGCATTACAAGTGTAATTTTATTACAATAAAAGCGTGCTATGTTAAAATACTCCTCTATATAATTCTTTTCTTAAAAGCATTTATTTTCTTTTTTCTTTATAAATAAAAAAAGTAATATGATAGCCTTAATATTAATTAGAAACAATAACATGATGCTCAAAAAATATTTTGTACAATTACATTTTTTGTGGACATTATTTTGTGCACAAGATGCAAGGAATATTGTTAAAAAAAATAGTCACTAGATTCCTGTTCAAACACAACCCACCCCGTAAAGATCTTTTACAATGTACAAAGAAGAAGGACCAAAAGGTCAGGTCCCTTATTCACCAAGCATTGGATAAGGCCACTTTCAATAGAGGATATCTAGTGTTACCATAGGAAAGTAACTATAAGACATAGTTCAAGTAGCCTATAAAGATATGAGAAAGGTATAAAAAAAAAACAAAACCCTCAATAATCTATAAGGTGAATTTGAAGCTATCTAAATGAAAGAATATAACAGGATGTTGGATGATTTACAATAGTCATAACCATTGTGAATCAAATGAGAAAGCTTGATGAAGAAGTTAATGATTTAAGGGTGATTGGTAAAAAAATTTAGATTAGTTTGTGAGAAATTTTATCATATGTTGACTACCATTGAAGAATCAAAGGACGAGGAAGCTATAGTAATTGAAGAACTAATTAAATAGACCTTTTGGAAGTTCAAGAACAGAAGCTTAATATAAGGAAGAAAGAAAAAGAGAGTCTAGAGTTTGTTTTATAATTAAATCTCATTTTGAAGTACAAGAAAGAAAAGAGAAATACAAGATACAGGGGTATAGGTTATCGACAGAGCCGAGCTTGTGGAAGAAAAAGATGCTGGGGATTTCATGAGGCGGTTCTGTTCCAATCTTGGTATGAATAATCAGGCAGTTAAAGCTGCCCAAGAAGCTGTTCAGAAGTCAGAAGAGTTTGATACAAGGAGAAGCCCTATCTCAATTGCAGCAGCAGTAATGTATATTATAACTCAGCTTTCAGATGATAAGAAGCTCCTCCGAGATATATCACTGGCTACTGGAGTTGCTGAAGGTACAATTAGAAATTCCTACAAGGACCTTTATCCCCACGTATCAAAAATTATTCCCAGCTGGTATGCAAAAGAGGAGGATCTTAAAAACCTTTGCAGTCCTTGAGTTGTTGAGCGAACGAATAAATAGACTGAGAATAAACTACTAAATCAGTTTAGAGAGTTCTCCATCCAGATTTTGAGGGAATGTGATGAGAGGTAAAAGAGATGACGAGGTTATTTTTCTGTTTTCAGGTTCTTTGCTGGTTAATTTTAGTCATTGTAAGAAAGTTGAAAACGGAAAAAATTTTCAGTTACTGATAAATCTAGCTTGTGCTTGGAGCCGCGGCAAAAATCTCGGTGGGATGATGATAATTTGTGAATTGTGCGAATCAGACTGCTTCCACTTAATTCATTTACTTCTACCCAAACAAAAAAAAAAAAGAAGAGTTGCCTCATGCTCATCTCCAAAATAGAGATCAGAATTACCAATCTACCCCCAAAAAGAAGACATGGCATAAAAGGAGAAGTATGTATCAAAAAAGGTATAAAAGTTCTCTAGTTAAATGCTACACTTGTCATGAATTCAGTATTATTCTCGAGAATACAAAATTGATGCTAATGACGGTGTAAATGTTAACGTTTCTTATGAAGAAAAAACGTAGAAAATAATGATGACGTGGAGTTTACTCTTTTAATAGCTTGCAAGGAGTTGAAATAAAAAGGTAAGTTTTCATGGTGCCTTGATATTAGAGCTAGTAATTACATGTGTAGAAATAAGGACTTGTTCATAAAGTTTTGTTGAGAAGTTTTATATGAAAATTTTTAGTACCATTAGTATACGGATTGTAACTTATTGTACAATAAGTATCATTCTTATGAGGACTAATTAGAGACCTACCAACTTGAATAAAACTTTGCATAAGGTATTAAAGATTGGTTTGAATTAAAATAAATAATTGAAATTGAAACAAGTAAGTAATTGAGCTGCCAATAAACTTGAGACATTGTCAATTGGAAGCTGCCTCAGAATGTAACAGAAGAAAAAAAGTTTTCTTGACTTGACTAGTTATTATCAATGCATTGTTAAAGGATTCTCTATATTGCTTCTCCAATCACAAAGTTACTTTAGAAATGCACAAAGTTTGAATGGAATGATAGATGCCAAGCTAGTTTTAACCAGTCAAAGAAGATGCTCACTGAAGTTCCATTGTTGACGAAGCCAACTCTAGGCAAAGAGTATGTCAGATATAGTAATGCTTCTAAGAATGGTTACTACAACAAAATATGGAGTTTAATAACACAAAAAGTGAAGTTTTTAGACTTTTTTGTGTTTTAAAAATAATTTTAGATGCTTTATAAAGCATAAAAAAAGAAATTGTCACAAAAATTATTTTCGACGATTTTTTTACACACATAGATACATCGAAAAAACATAAATTTTTTACGCATCTAAGCGTTAAAAAATACATAGATTTTTTACACATCTAAGCATCAAAAATCTATTTACACATAAATGCGTCAAAAACATATATTTTCGATAGTTTTCTTAGACACATAAATACTATTTTAGACGCTTTATGTAAACTTTTATATGCTTTTTTCTGTCGATATTTTTTACTTTTAGACAATTTTTTACGTGGAAAAATTCCACGATTTTTTAGTGAAAAAAAGCTTACAATTTGCTTTTTGCACTTCTTTTAAGATCACTCACATTATTATAATAAAATATTATTATTATTATAAATTTGAAGAAATTTTAATAAATTAATCAAATAAAAACTTAATTCAAATCAAAATCAGAGAAAGAGAGAGAAGATATAAACAAAACTTTGTTATTACTTGGCTGTTAGAACGACTAATATAGCAATTGGTGATAATCAATCAATACAAGTCACGTAGATCATTGCTAAAGAAAATCAATCAAACAAACAAATTGCATCGATCTCTTACTCTATATTTTGTATACACAAGAAGTGCAACCCAGTACATATTAGACATTTTACAGTATTCACGACTAAGTCAAACAAAAAGAACATGAACTTTACAGCTGCAAATCTCAACTTCAAAAGAATATCTCTAATACATTTCCTTACAAGTTAAGCCTCACATTCCATCGACCGTTCATGTCTGCATTCAGAGTTCAATTATTTTCCTTAATCTGAAAATAAGGCACCTGAAAAATAGAGAGAAGAAAAATAACTTATAACACTGCAAATGCAAGTTAACTATATGATTTGATGGAAAATTACAATGTCAAACTTCTGGATTAGCTAAGAAAGCAAAACAAAGCGAAGCATATTTGACAAAATCGTGCCATATAACTTGCCCAGAATATCACAACTACATATAAGCATATCAAACAACAACAGTTACTTTCAAGAAGAGAATATCAGTTGATAAGCCAGAGGAACCAACGATGGAAAAATGTAAATCTGGCAAATCCTATTTCTGATTGTTATTGAATAGTTAACATGGATCATATTTCGCTGCACAATAACTTCTAGCAATAAAAACATATGAATCAAAAAGAATATTAAACAACTAGGAATACATGTTCAACAAGCTACCTCTCATAAACTCAATATGCCTGAAAACTAACTGTGTTAATGGATATCAACATTGAATGTATACAAATTCCATTAACAAGAAAATGAAGTTAGAGTAGAAAATTGGAAATTTTTGTAACCTTGAGAATATATAATGTTAAACAAGTTTATTTTAAGCAACTAAGTTCCCTTTACATAAATGATTTACTGGTTTCAATCTTGGGAAATACAAGGACAACTTATGCCTTCCCAGAGAGAGATTTCCATAGACTAAGATGTTGTAGAGGGAGCCAAAACCATCCTATCTAGAACTCAAGATTCGTTATGTGGAGCAAGTTCTGACTTTTGACCATACTCTTACACATCAATGAAATTTATTAAATTTTTCATGTATCTCCATTTTAGGAGGAAGAGGAGTGATTCCTACACAAATATGATCCACATTTATCTCTCCGCAATTTAAAATCTTCAGTCTGATTTTCTGCTGACTACTTAACTTTAATTATAGTTAACTAACAAAAAGAAGTTGAACAAGTCCAAGAAACAAGCATACCTCATCCACTTCTATCAATAGCATCACGACATTCCACTTTAAACTTTGACAAGTGACTGCCAACTTCTCCAATAGTTTCTCTTTGTATTTCAGCCAGTGATGTACTGATTTCCACTGAGCTGTAGAAGAGAATCATTTCAGAACAAGATCTGTAATACAAGAATTATAAAGACAATTGCACACCAAAACAAACATAGAAAGAGTTGCATGCTTGATAAGCTAAAATCACATACTCATCAAATTAATTCTCCATCGATCAGTGTACAATTTACTGCCAGAAACATCCAGCATGTTTATCACCATAACAAGGTGTGAAGGCAGGTCAATAATTAGAGGAACATGATGTAACGTCAAAGAGGCAAGTTGAATAAATAACAGATGTAGCAGAAAATGATATATAATTTTTGTAATTGTGATCCAGTAAATCGTTGATCAAGAGATAGATAGCCCTTACTTTTAGTGGAACGGAAAGATTAGCTATACGCATTATGGCTTCCCATGGGCATACCGAGGCTACAAGGAAAGACGGTTTTGACATCAGGGACCATAAAGATATATTATGCACACTCATCTTACAATAAATAACTATAAAAATTAAACTTCAAACATCTCTTTCCTTTTTTATTGTGGAGTGGGGGAAGTGAGTGAGGACTATAAGTAATTCAATATTACCATTGTGCATAAATGCTTTAATATGTAGAAAGGCATCCAAAGCTTTCATGTGAGCAACCAATTATGGCGAAAAACACAGCTTCGTTCAGCTCAAACTATAAATAAACCCAATCAAGGAGGTACAGATTTTTTGTTCTTCCAGTGTGCCTAGCATAGGTCACAATTTAGCTGCAAGGTATATGCATTATACTAACATGGCAATTTTCTTCAGTTGCAACTCTGCTTGTAGGGTACAACAAATGTAACATCCTATCACTTGAATTAGGGTTAAAATGGTGATTATTAGAGATCATTTAGAAATTAGGAAGCATAACTCATGTTTATGCATAATGTGGCTTACACATACACAAAATTATTGATCTTGCACATTACAATTATTTGTACATGCATTCATTGACATTTTCTGGGTATAAGTGATTTTTAATGGGATTAAAAATGTGAACTGTGGATTATTTGTCTTGAAAATTGAATTAGGGTGTATTAGAATTAATTTAGCATTTTTGGTGACATTTCGAAAATTTCAGAAATTTCTAAAAATTTGAGATGTTTTTGGACTAGGAAAAATACCTAGTGGCAAGGCTAATTGAGACATGGAAAATTAGGATGACTAATTCTCAAATTGAGTGACATTTAGCATAGTTAAATGTGTGACAAATGGACCAATTATTATGTGACAAGTGGACCAATCTTAGAGTGACATGTGGACTGATTAAAGGATGACAAATGGCAGCACCTATGTTTAATAAGTATTGAACACGCCATAAGATACATGGCTATCCAATTACATGACACCTAACATCTTAGGTGGTGAGTTTCTGCAGGAGCAAGTTTGGTCAGCTCACTTTCTCTTCTTCTTTCTTCACACATACACCACTGAAACTCTCAGTTCTTTCTTCTACGTATGTATGTTTATGTTGATGTCCAATTTCTATATAAAAATCCATGTTTTACCCTCACAAAAATAAGTAAAAGATCAGCTTGAAATTGCCCACCTATTTTAGCCAAAATCCAACCAAGTTCTACCTTGAATGTGTAATTTTTCTGCTTGCTTGGAGCACTGTATTAGCTTGATTTTTTGAGCTGGAATTGAAGTTGATCATTTAAGTAAATGATTAGTGCTTATAGCATGTTATGATGGAGAATTGATGATGATGAATTAAGATGAGTTATGTATGATGTTAATGATTAAAGTGTGCTGGAACATTTTATAGGAGTGTTTTACTGAACATACATCTTATTTTGGCTATAACTTGATCTGTAAATATCCAAATTAGATGAATTTTTATTTATAGCAAACTAGAGACTTAGGGCTACATTTTTCCTTAAGGAATCGAATTTGGAATCTGTCTTTAAGAGTCTTGAAATTTGGCTTAATTTGAGAATTGTGTTCTGTTGAGGTATGAAAACAGCCTGTATATTTTTATTTATAACTTGCATGATATTGAACCAAAATGCATGAAATTGAGGTCATTAAACACTTAAGACATATAGGAACATTTTTTTAGGAGGATGTATTGCCTAAATTCTTCATTTGCTATGTCAAAATGTCCATGCAAAACTGACCCGAAATCTGTTTAAGAAGATCTGGAAAAAAAAATGCAGAACATGTGATATGGAAAAATATGGAATAGGTATTGTTTTGGAGCTTATGAACAATCATGAATTATTGAACTGTGTATGGATGTTACTAAACTGAAACTGAAGTAAAAAAAATGAAGGTGGATTTATGCCAAAGAAAGATGTTAATTTGATGTTCTTGAAGTGGGTAAGAACTAGGACTATATGCATAATAATGTAAAAGTTTCTAGTTTGACACTTTGTGAATTGTTAAGTGAATAATGTTGAACTGGAATAAGAGCTATTATTGATGAGGAATTGGAGTATGATTCAAGCTTAATAGAGCTATAATTGATGAACTATAAAGAGGTCATTTAACCTTAGTGGAAAATGTAAAACAATCCTGAAAAAAATGAAAGATGAATTGCTAGAATATGTTGGCTGTAGTGTTTTCATGAACATGCTTTGATATTTTGATTATAACTTGATCTGTAGATTTTCAAATTAGTTGATTCTTAGTTCACAGTATACTAGAGACATAAGTATACAAATTTCTTGAAGAATTCAAATTTTGATTTTGTCTCAAAGACTTTCAAATTTGGCATGAAACTGCATCTTAGCTTAGGTTGTAGCATTACCAGGGACATAAATCATGCCCTATGATTATTGAATAAACTGTATTGATGTAGGTCGATTTAGATTGAGGTGTCTTTACCAAAGTTGTAGCTTGTTCTCTTATCTTTAAATTGGTATAAATTTTGTAATTTTGGATATCTGATCTGAAAGATATGAGTTGTACAATTTGAGTAAATGATCATATACTAGCCAAATATTCAAATATACACAGTCTTTGGTATTGTGAGCATAACTCATAGTATACTGAATCAAATTAGATGATCTTAAAGTCATTAGAAACTTAAGACATTGTTGAACAATTTTCCAGAAGAAAGTATCGCCTAATTTTGCCATTTACTTTATCAGATTTAGCATGCAAAACTAACCTGTATGTGTATTAGAAGAAAAACCTGAAGTGGTCAATGAAATTATCAAAATTGTTTTGACATTGATTTTTTTTGGTCCAATTATAAATATACATGGTATTAATGAGAGCTTTGATATCTGAATGAATTGTTGATAAGGATCACAATAAAATACCTTGGAATTGTCATTGAACATGCATTATGCATATTTTATATAAGTACATGTACATAAAGGAATACCTACATTAGTGCAAAAATGTGATATATTGTAAATGTGTTGTGTATGTTTTAGAGGAGCATGTCAGACACCAGTCAGACATTATTGGACCATCCAGGAAATAGCTTCCTAGAGCGTACTGTGAGTAACCTAGACGATCTTACTTTATTACTTGTTTGTTTAAATTCTATTTTGAAATGATTGAATGAATGAGGCTTGATTGTTGATTCCGGACAATAAAGGTCCAATGATTGTGATATTGGATTGAGATATTGAAGTGTTGCTTGTATGTGAATGTTCAGAACTATATGCTTCATAATATGATTGATTGTGTTGATTGTGTATTAGATTCTGAGCAATATTTGCCCGAGGTGTTTTGATGCATGAAAATGATATTGGAAGTGCTGATTGAATGTGAATGTGTCTGCCTAAATGACTTTCTGATTCTTAACTGAAAAGTTGAATGCCGAACCTAGTCTGATGACCACTGCTACTGTGACTGTTACTATAACTGATATTGTGGCTGATATACTGTTACATTACATGCTAATGAAAGTGATTGAATTTGATGACTAAACTGTGACATGCACTTCATTCTGATGCATGTAATATTAAGGAGTTGTGATTGGTGTTGCTACTGATACTGTTACTGATAAGAGCTTTAAGCTCCTGCATATGTGGTTCGAGCCTATGGCTCACTGTGATCAATGAGTTATAGATTGACTGATTGAGCCCGATAATTTAGGATACTGTAAAAGCACATAGTCACAACAATATAAAAATGAATGTGAGTCTCATACATATCACATCCGCATATAATTTGAATTCATTGAATGATTTGCAAATTTGTGTGGATGTCGTTATATGATTGAACTATTTAACTGAGAAATGATTTATTTGTGATAGTATTTGATACTTGTCAAGTGGCTTTGAACTGTGTGATTACCTATTATAATTGATCTTGTTTTATGATATGAGTGAACCATCGAAGATGGTTACTTTGCTGAGTTAGCAAAACTCATTAAAATTGCACCGTTGCTTTTCAGGTTCGAGAGTGAGACGACCTAGCTTCTAAGATTTAGTAGAAGCATATTTTGTGCAGTTGTTACTGTCAGATTTGGTTCAAAGGTCGGTTAGCTAGGATTGAGGACATAGTTATTTTCTTTTGAATTTATAGTATGTGGTGTGTACTGAGTTGTTTATGTTCATAAGACAATGTTGTATAATCATGGATGATATTGTTCTATATGAAACAATGAAAATCATGGCTTGATATGATGTGATAAAATTTTGGGTTTTTTAAATATGTGATTGATGGTTTAGTGTATGATGCCATATTATATACAGTGAAGGTGAGTTAGTTAACATGTCATTTCTAACAGGCATGTACACGTGTATCTGATGGACAGACGAGCATATGTCAGTTAGGAATGGGGTGTTACAACAAACACGGTATCATAGAATGTCAATTACAATAAAATGAAAAACATTTTCTTTATCAATAATCAATTTTGAAAAAAAATGCTAAAAATGAGATAAGTAACAATGGTCATCTTTTCTTTTTCTTTATTTCACAGGCACCATGCGTAAGAAAAAGAGATCACCTTAAAAAGTTCCATTGGTGTAAACCATGATATGTCACTCTATTTGTAGATTTTGTCCAAATGGTTCATGTAAGCCTTTCTTACCATGGTAGGTATTGGCGTATGACATGCATTTGTCGAAATGTAATATAGTGTTAATCCAACTCTTATCCATACCTGTGGACATTGATCCTATAGATTCGCAAGTATCAACCTTCACACATATTTTAAAAAAATACAAACAAACAAATAGATTACTATTTCATGCTCATCGACATTTCTATTCTCAGAAATAAATGAATGAAAAATCATAGGCATAAAATTAATGAATGATAAGAAGAACAGTTAGCTAATACGGGACCAAAATCATTAACTACAATGAAAAGATCTTCAAATTTGAGCTCTAAATGAAGATCAAAATAATTTGAGAAATTCAGAGCATAAAGCCAATAATTCAAAAAAAAACTTACATAACTATGCTCTATATGTATTTGTTTAGTCGATCTAGAAGCTTTTGCATTTAACAACCCTCCTACAATAGTATACCCATAAAAGAATTAGGTTAAAAATGAAACTAGCAACCACTGTTAAGTTTTCTAAAAAATAACATACATAAAAGCGACTAACCTATGAGTGCTGGACAAGCAAGAGAAGGCGCATTGGTGTTCGGAACAAAGAAGGACCTTGCAGGTACTATAACAAATGTAGACGCTATAAGATAAGGTAGATTTTGGGGGAGAGGAAGACGAAGACCGAGAACTACAATACATCTACAACCCTTTCTAGACTCTTCTTATATATCTATTTTTATATTTATTACATATGTTTCCCTTTCATTTTATTGTTCCAAAGACACTGGATCGAATATTAAAAAATTATCAAAATAATCTAAATCGATATTATTTTAATTTTATTTTAAAATAAAAAATATTTTAAATTTTAAAAATTAAAATTAAACTAATATTATTTTAAAATTTAAATTAATATTATTTTAAAGAAAAATTCAATTTATTTAAATCAAAATTTACACCGTCTTAATTTAAAATTGTATCATGTAGGTCATTTAGAAACAATCTTTATACTGATTAAAAGTAACTGTGCATACTATTAAACTTTTCAAATCTTGCTTGTTAGTGGAAACTTTATTGGACGTTGCTGTTGTTGCTTAATTTAAAATTGTACCTAAAATTTAATCAATTTGAGTATATTTTATTAATTTTAAATTAGACTAGACTAGTTTGCTTTTTTCATATTAACTAGACATTTTTTTTATAATTACTTGCTTTTGACATAAGTTAATCGTTACTCATGGATGCATACTTGCTACAAATTATAAAAGGCACCAATTCTTATCCCGTCAATTGAAAATTTTAAAAGTTTTAAACTCTTTTTTAGTATATTTTTTAGACAAATTTTGTCGTCTTAAATAAATGTCTAAAAACTTCACCAATTTTTAGATTATTTAAGACAATTATTAGATGTGTCTAGCATAAGCGTCTAAAACTCCCTATTTTGGTGTAGTGGGTTTGGGCTCTGTACTAATGCAGGATGGGAAAAGCAATCGCTTATGACTCAAGATAGTTAAAGAGACATCAACAGAACTACCCTACATATGATTTAGAATTAGTAGCATCAGTGTTTGCCTTGAAAATCTAACGGCACTACTTATATAGGGAAAAATGTAAGACATACATGAATCATAAGAGTCTCAAATACCTGCTCACACAGAAGGAGCTCAATTTAAGGAAACGACGTTGGTTAGAATTGTTTAAAGACTATAATTGTATAGTTGATTACCACTTAAAGAAAGCTAATATAGTAGCAAATGCTTTGAGTAGGAAGTCTATTTCAGCTCTATCATTACAGCATAGTAGATGGACATTTGTCCAAGAAGGAGCTTTGATATCCTAGTTAAAAGTGAGTCCTGACTTGAGACAAGTGGTAGACATTCCTTATGGTGCTTTACTAAACAATCCTATAATGATCATTGATAAGTTCTTGATTGACTATATATTTACTCCCTAATTCTTAGTGGTTAATGTTTTGTTGTGTTTAAGATAATTATTTTGGTTCATATTTTGTTTTTAAGTATAAGTTGGAGGAACAATAACCAAAATGATATAAAAACATATCGTTGGAGTCATTTTATCAATGCTTGATCTTATTTGCTTTAATAGAGCAAAAAGACGCAGAATTAGGGTGCAGATGGGATAAAGAATGCAATAAATGAAGTTATTACAAGTTACAAGGTCGTGTAACTCATTAGAAGCATGTAGGAGCTCGAAGATAACATTTCAACAACTTCTACAACCTACAAGATCATGTATAGACTTACAAAGCTATGTAAGTGATTTACATAGTCATATAAGTGGTCGTGTATCACCGTGAGAGGTTAAATAAGGAATTAAGACATTAAAGACGCAAGAGGAGGTAAAATCCTTACCCTTTAGAGAGACTAAGGAGCTAATCTTCATCTTTTTAGTTCAAGAGGGGTGCTGAGGCCGACAAACATGTTTGGGCATTGATTAATCTAGCGATTTTATTCTTAACTCTTTTTTGGAATTGATTATGTTATTCTATAATTAATGTTTTGGGATTATTTATGAATGACTTAGATATTCCAAATAGATTATTCATGTATAAACTCATTGATAGAATCTAGATTGCCATATTTAGTTGTTGTAGATCTAATTCACTTGTGATAAATTGATAGTAGCACATCATCAGGGATAATATAATATAAGTTAAAAGACTCGAGATTATGTGATTGTTATTTAGATTAACCTTTTTTCCTATCTTGTAATGTGGTTGTTGCACTAAATCTATAAAGCTTATTCTAAGTTATCTTATAGCTAAACTTAATTAAAGAGCTTATTTTAATTAGATACAACATAAGAGAAAATTGGAATTAACAAAGCTTGTTGTTAATCTATAGTTAAAACTTTCAAAGAGAAGTACAAGAATACTTTAACAATTGATTGTGCACATTCATGTGAAGATTGAGATTAAACCATGAACTAGATTTAAAACTTATTGATTAATCTTAATAATTTTGTACTATTTGATTTGATTTGTTTTTAGTTTTACTTTATTTTCTTAATCGAATTCTAACAAACTGCTCCCCCCAATCCTAAGTACTTGTTTATTCATTAAAAAAGCTAAAAACACATTCTTTGTTGATACGATCCTTGCTCACCACTACTATAAATTTTTAGTTGTATAGAATTAGGTTTTAGTTTTAGTTTTTTATATTAATTAGTGTTTTGTATATATATTTGTTTTTTTTTTTTTTGGGTACTCCCAGGGTATCCATCGGCGGGCCCACTGACTAATCCCCTCGCTGATGGTAGGCACCTCATAGGGTGGGACAGCTGGCCCAAGAATTAAGGCTGCTTCATACCCAAAGTCAGGAATCGAACCCCTGACCTTTGGTTAAGGATGGATAAGTCCTTACCACTCAACCACACCCCTTGGGTTTTTTTTTATAGTTGTTTCTTGATATTTTTATGTTTGTTAGTGTTTATGTATGGCAATAACATCACCTTACCATAACCCTACATAATTTGATCCCAAAATCCAAATGACACTACCAGGCCAGGTTGCATAGGAAGACCAGAAGAATTATTCCAGAAATAGAATACTCGTACCACGGAATCAAGCATGCCATTAAAGCGAACTTAGACTTTTTATTATACTAATTTATTCTGAATTTTTTTTTTACTATGAATATATTTACATCTTAACCTGCCAAATTCACTTAATTCAGTCCGGGATTAAACCGGACATCACTTGGGGACCCACCAAGGGTACGTGGCGGATAATTTAGAGTGCACCGAAACTCGGAACGAGTTGATTGTAGAGAACCACAGCTCTAACTACCAGTCTTCCCTCCATTGAGGTCTATCAAACATAAACTACCAAACTCCAATATTTTTTCTGCTCTAAACCTCGAAATTCAATTCTCATCTCCGTGCAATCTCTGAACCCTACATAGTTTTGAATGCCAGGTTTAGGTACCGACATCCAGACATGGCGTCCCATGAAACCATACCTCTTGTCTTGCCACTCCAAGACGATTCATCGTCATCATTTCTTAGTACTGACACTATAATTGCGCTTTGTGTTTTCTTCACCCTCCTCTGTGCTTGTATAATCGTAGGTCATCTACTCGAAGAGAACCGTTGGGCTAATGAATCCATCACTGCACTTCTTTTGGTATGTAAATTGCAATGGAGTCTCTTTCTTCAATCATGGAATGAAAACATTGAGTTACTGTTTGTTGTGCCTTAATTCTATCGGAATGAATTTCTGTAGGGATTGTGTGCTGGTGCTGTAGTTTTGCTTGTTAGTAAAGGCCACAGTTCGCGAATATTAGTGTTTAACGAGGATTTGTTCTTCCTTTATTTGCTCCCTCCAATCATTTTCAATGCTGGGTATGGTCGCTCTTTCCCTACTTCCTCCAGAACTCTTTTTTTTTTTCCTTCTTTTTTGAAGTACGGTATTCATGGAAACTTTGCCTGCGAGCTTCTCAGATTTTATATTCCTTCTCATTGCAGTGTGTTTTAACATTGATTTGGAGCTTCCTGTTGTAAATCCATATAGCAACAGTAGAATAAGTTCGAACATTACCTCATGAAAAGATATACTGACCATTTATACCAGAGTTTCTAGAATGAATTCTGATCTCCTTCATAGTGAAACTTCTTTCTGTGTGTTCCACGTCTTGTATATTAGGAAATTTTACAGTTCATGTTTCCCATCTCATCGGTTTTTGTCTGTGGTGCTCCTTTCTTTCCGTAGTTTTAGGCGCTTCCTATTGTCAATTGAATCCTTTTTTGGCCATGCCACATTAATTTCAGATTTTGTTCCAGATTTCAGGTCAAGAAAAAGCAATTTTTCAAGAATTTCACCACAATATTGTTGTTTGGCATATTTGGCACAGTGATTTCCTTCTGCCTCATATCACTATGTAAGATCCATGAAATTTTCACCAATAAGCTGCTTCTTTACAGCTCAAAACCTTCATATATGCAGAGGAGTTTTACTTTTTGTTACTTTTATGATGATCTTCTAGGTGGATATGGACTTTTCAAGCGACTTGGAGTTACAGCCCTGACAATAAAAGATTACCTAGGTGACTTGTTACTACTCTGCAATTCCTTTATTCAAATATATAGCCAAAGAGTTCTCATAGACCTTAGTATAGCTTCCATTACTTGCAGCTATTGGTGCCATATTGTCAGCAACGGACTCAGTTTGTACGTTGCAGGTACTTTAAAACTTAGCACACCTACAAGATCAAGAATTTTATTTGCTTATTGTATTAATCATGATTTGTTTCTCATGTCAAAGGTTCTCAATCAAGATGAAACGCCCTTTCTTTACAGTGTAGTATTTGGAGAAGGAGTAGTCAATGATGCTACTTCTATTGTTCTTTTCAATTCTGTCCAATCGATAGATTTCAGCAACGTGGATGCCACAACAGCCTTAAAGTTGTTGGGAACCTTTCTTTACCTCTTGTTCACCAGTACTGCTCTAGGTCTTGTAGTAAGTAGACCCACATGTTCTTCCATATATGTAAATAATATAGTCAAGTTTTTATCCATCTAAAGATGCATTATATTGTCTCCCTTCCTTTTTTGGTATTGTAACTTCCCTGTGGTTCATTTTCCTTCCTATAAGTTTAAGAATCTCTGTTCATGGGTTTGCACACTTCATCTATCTCTCTTCACTCTCCTATATGTAATTATCTATGTATGTATGTGTATGCTTGGTTGAATTGCTGCTTTAACTAACTTGCTATAACAACTGCAGGTGGGCCTTTTAAGTGCATACATCATAAAAACACTTTATTTTGGAAGGTACAAGAGATTGCTCATCTTATTCTCTCTCTGTTTAATTCTGCCCGAAATTAGTTATCTCTATGTTGAAAAGGTTATATCTTGCTGAAATTTCAATGTCTCAAGTTTAACTAATCAATCACATCCTGTACTTGTATGTTCACTTACATGCAAGAATGAAAATGGTGAACTTGTGATAGATGAAAGCAAAAGACAATGGAGGGTGAGGAAGATCTTTATGTTATTTTCAATCATTAGAGTGGTTAAAAGATGTATTATGAATGTGACCTTCTTCCTTCATATGAAGTTTAATGCTTCAAACATTTTAATTAATTACGGAGGAGAGTCTATAAAATTCACCATGCTCGCTGTTAACAAGTTAGGCACTAAGCATAGTAGCATATCAAGAATAAGGCTTAAGCATATCCATTTGGTCCATCCTCAAGGAATCAGCTGATAAGGTGTAAAATTTAACAAAAGAGAAGGCAGCAGAGAACATATCCATTTTGTCCATCCTCAAGGAATCAGCTGATAAGGTATAAAATTTAACATAATAGAAGGCAGCATAGAACATATTCATACTTGAGCTAAAGAGTCACTATAAGAGCTGTTCCCATCTAGAATTAACAAGTCTGAGGAGGTTACTGTAGTCATGAATTGTATATGCTGCAATTGGGCTGATTTAGTTGTTGTTTTGAGCAGGCATTCTACAGATCGTGAAGTTGCACTTATGATGCTTATGGCATATTTATCATACATGCTCGCAGAGGTAGTACTTTCCCTACATATGTATACACAAACATACAAATGTATATCAATGTTGAAATAAATAAGCTATGCCAATAGATTTCTCAGCAAAACCATGATTGATTTATCAACTGAGTGGACAATTGGGATCTCAGGTTGTATTATACTCTTTCTTGCTGTTGTTTATAACCACCAGAGGATGGTTTTTTCTGCTACGATTTTATATGGTTCAATTGACAACTGTAATAAGATTATGAGCTGGAGATAAAGAG
Source organism: Erythroxylum suave (assembly GCA_027563595.1). Lineage (NCBI taxonomy): Eukaryota > Viridiplantae > Streptophyta > Magnoliopsida > Malpighiales > Erythroxylaceae > Erythroxylum > Erythroxylum suave. The sequence goes on from JAOSBN010000006.1 coordinate 21,341,120, forward strand.
GCCCTTATACAGAGTGCAGAAACATAAAATTTACCTCACTCTGATAACTAAAACTTTCACTGAAGCATCATGCACACTGAGAGATGCTATTATCTTTTACTTCCTGCAGCTTTTAAGTCTCAGCGGAATTTTGACAGTTTTTTTCTGCGGTATTGTAATGTCGCACTACACTTGGCACAATGTTACTGAAAGCTCAAGGATAACAACCAAGTGAGTGTCTCAGGATTCTCTTTGTTGCCTACTATTTTTGCTATTGTTCATTGTTTTCCACATTTTCCCCAGGATATGTAGGTTTTATAAGATGCAGGAATGACTAAAATGGGAAAATGGTCACTTTAGATTGCCCTTATCTTTCTAATTCAGTGAGAAGTGGTCTTGCTCATTAAAGGCTTATTTGTTCCACGAAAACCAGACTTGGGAATCTTATGATTCACGCTGTCAAAAGAGAACACAGATTCAGAAGCATCATGGTGCATTTAGTATCGAAGATCATGTTATAGGGCAGTGGTAAATAAAGGAGCTGAAGCATGAAGTAGAAAGAAAAGCAATTATGTAGTTAACTAGTTTCTTACAATTTTGTAGGACACTGTGAACAACCCTAGTTGACTAAATCTAATCTGATGACTGTTGATTATTTCAGGCATGCTTTTGCAACAATTTCGTTTATTGCGGAGACTTTTATATTTCTATATGTTGGCATGGATGCCTTGGATATTGACAAATGGAGAGACAGCAATTCAAGGTAATTTAACACAAGTTGCCAAGCATGTCTCTCGGGAACAACTTTCAACCAAATCCCTGATTTGTTTTTGAAAATATGATTCAGTGCAGGAACTTCAATTGCTGTCAGTTCAACCCTGTTTGCTTTGGTGTTAGTTGGCAGGGCAGCATTTGTGTTCCCCATTGCAAATATCCTAAACTGTGTTCAGAAGAGGGAGAGTACAAAAATTCAATTTAAACAACAGGTGATAAATACAGGAAATAGTTTATTTTTATATTGTCCTACCTACTAACGACTTGGCTAACCGTTCAAAAATCTCAGTTTATTATGTGGTGGGCAGGGCTAATGAGAGGGGCAGTTACTATTGCTTTGTCTTATAATCAGGTACGTAATTAACTGTCAACTGGCACACCAGCTAAGATCAAACAGAATATTTGACTAATAGTCACTCTGCAAGGACAGTTTTCTAAAACGGAGAAGACAAATTCAGATTCTGCACTAATGATCACCTGTACCATAATTGTTGTTCTCTTCAGTACAATTGTAAGTCCACTGTGGATTGAATCCCTTGTTACATAGTAAAGCATAAACGTGACGGTTGGGTTTTCAAACAGGTTTTTGGGTCCATAACAAAACCTCTAATAGAAGCAGTGCTGCTGAGAAATAGAAAACAGATGGATTCAGATGCAACTGATTTTCCAAGTTTGGAAGACATAAGGCAGCTTTTCCTTGAGGATAATGATGGTCCAAGCAATGATGGTCCAAGTGACGATGGAAGCAGTCAACGAGCTAATAAGGCTAGCAGTTTAAGGCTGCTAATAAGTCATCCCACTACAACTGTTCACTACTGGTGGAGAAAATTTGATGACAGATTCATGAGACCAATGTTCGGTGGGCGTGGATTTGTTCCATATATACCTGGTTCACCCACAGCGGAACCAACTTCACCCAGAAGTTAAAAAACATAGGCTCCTAAATTTTTTGTATTGTTTCCAATAAAATATCTTCTTCTGTATGGCATATGAATATAGAATTTCTTGGCTTCTCTTAGGACTTGATAAGAAACTACTTTCTCCTTGTGTAACATATTTTATATATAGGCCAATTTGCCCTTCTGTTTTGTCCATTGCACTTTAAATCTGTCAAAAAGTCGTGGGCGCAAGTTAACCAAGAAATAATATTCTGTATCTAACAACCTTCAAACAAAACGGCATTGGACTAGGAGCTGTATAACTTGAGCAGGGCCGGTCCTGAGGTTTTGTAGGCCCGGGGCAAAAGAGAAGATATGGCCCCCCTAATTTTAATTAAAAATAAATTGAAAAAAATCATTCAATATTTATTACGTCGTAGAAAATATTATACTTATCAGTACACAAAATATAATCAAACAATATGTCTTTTACGAGCATTTCCCGATGCAAAATCACTAATAACGGAGTCTAAATCAAGAGATTCAAGCACATCTTTCTCAATACATAGAGTTGCAAGACCATTCAACCGTTCTTGTGACATCGACGATCTCAAGTAGTTTTTTAATATCTTCAGTTTCGAAAAACTTCTCTCAGCTGATGCAACCGTGACAGGAACAGTCAATAAGATTCGACAAGCAATGGAAAAATTGGGATAACATTCTGCTGCTTTGACAAACTCCAAAATATTAATGGCAGACATTAGCCTATCTGGCAAAGTCTTTTACAACACTCTTAACTCAGAAAATAGATCATCGATGTCAACATCCGACACATTGTTGTGAGAAAAGGTCTTGCTAAACTTAACATAACATTCTTTTAATTAATTACTATCCAGTGACTTTAACTTATCTAAATCACACAAGAATCCAAAAATATTTTGAAAGATAGTTAATTACTCAAATCTCACTAAGCGAAGCGATGGCCATATCCACAACAACTAGAAAATAGTTGACTCTAAATAATTCCTTCGGTGATTGTACCACTTCTTCATGATCACATTCATCAAATTGCTTTTTATGTAGAATACGGCGTTTGGTTAGAAATACAGGCTCAACACTCATTTCAGAAGCAATAGTTTTGGCAATGTTCAAACTAGAAACAAACCCTTGTCGCTATACTTTTCAAAATATTTCATGGCATCGTTGATTTGGCTAATTGCAATGTCGATGGTAGTGGACTTAGATTACAGCATCTTACTCACCATATCAATATATCGTACCAAATAACCATGTCACGCAAAAACTCAAATTTCTCTATTGATGTGGCCAAATCTTCAGCGTGACTCTTTATCCCCGATTCATCTTTAGAACTATGCATCTTCATTAAAGCAAGCCTTACTTGAGGGGCCTGAAATCTAATAGCTTTAACACTTTTAATCCGACTCTCCCAACGTGTATTAGACAATGATTTGACAGTCAATCCAGGGACATTGTCAGTTAGAACCTTCCACCTTTTAGGAGAGCTAGAAAATAATGTGTATATACGTTGCACAACCCCAAAAAATGAACTAGCTCTAACGCAAGATTCTGTCATATCACAAAGGGTAAGATTAAGACTATGACACGCACAAGGCATATATAATGTTTTTGGATTTATCTCAAGAAGCTTCTTTTGAACTCCTTGATGTTTCCCTTTCATGTTTGAACCATTATCATAACCTTGACCCCTCACAACATACACATTAAGATCAAGAGACTTCAGTACCTTCAATAATTCATTAAAAAGTCCCAAACTAGATGTCTCATCAACTTTCAAAAACTCTAAAAAGTACTCTGCCACCATTGTCTTGTCATTTAACATATTCACACATCGAACTATTAGAGTCATTTGTTCTTGATGGCTCACATCTGGGGTACAATCAAGAATCACAAAGAAATACTTCGTCTCTTTGATGATCTTCAATATAGAACTTTTTAGTTTGTATGCCAATAGAGAAATCAATTCATTTTGAATTTTGTGGCCAAGATAGTGATGATGAATTTCTCTATTTTTGTAACACCCCACTCCTGCAAGACCCGAACTCGACATCGATGGTGATATCCGAGTCTGTGCCTCGCAAGAGTGGTGTGCTAGAGCACTAAAACAATCAAAAGTCGGTATAAGTATTTTTTTTAATAATCGCAAATTTGGACTCATTTTTATTTAGAAACATTTTCACTTACAAGACAAAAAGTCGATTAGCCCATTCCAAAAATTAAACATATTACACTTTGATCAAGCTCTTTTGCAAGACCCAAATACACAAAATACAATAATTTGCAGAAATTACAATTCAGTGCGAAAACAAAGGGACACAATGCAGACGCGA
>JAOSBN010000006.1:21356736-21371938 GCA_027563595.1 Erythroxylum suave
GAGGTGTCGTAGAAATCAAAACCCTGCGTATCTTTAATTCCATCAAATTGTCGTCGATCTTTCCGCGGAGCGCGTTACGGAGTATGCCGCCGCAACTCGCCACCATTGTTTCTCTGCAAACCGCCGTGTCAACTCGGAAGACCGGTCATCGAGCTTTATCTGGATGTCCCAGGAATGCGGGATTGACTTGAGGTAAATTCCTTAGTGCGTTGGTCCTCCTCTGTTGATTACCTTTATTTACCTCATGAACCCTTTGATACTCGTTAATAGTAGCTAGGATGCTGGACTTTAACTCCTGTGCTAAGGTGCTTTTTCCTTGGAATATTTCACTGTTACGATTGCTCCAAAGCTTCCAGCAAACTGTAGCATAAAGTACCTACCAAGTAGAGTTTAAAAAATTAGTAAAGAGATTTTGAGAAACCCATTCTAGATGGGTAACTGTTTGCCAGAAATCTGCTGGTAGTTGACGGCAAGTCAATCTCCACACATTTTGGCTTAACGGACAGTCCCGCAACACATGGAGTGTTGTTTCGGGCCTGTTACACCTATGACATGCTGGAGACGCTGCTAGTTTCCTACGGTATCTCTCAGCGTTTGTCCAAAGCAATCCGCGAACCGCTTTCGACAGGAAAATTTTCACATTTTCCTGTAGCTTAAGTGTCCAGACTTTCTCCCATAATTTATTTTCTGGATTCCAGTCATGACCGGAAATGTGTTCCACAGCCGAGGCCATGCTGAACTTCCCCTTTGAGGATAACCGCCACGCGATTCTATCGCGACCTATATCCGCTAGGGGAGGAGCAATCGAAAAAAATCTCAAGATTATATCTGACGGAAGCCACTCCTCTAGCGTATGAAAGTCCCAAGCACCTGAAACTGTGACAAAGTCAGCAACCTTTTTAGAGATAATAGCGGAAGATAAATCTTTTAAAGCAAAAAGGGAGAGAGGAAAGGTGAAAGGAAACCAGACATCCGTCCAAAACGAAACTATTTTCCCGTCACCTATTACCCAAGCGCAAGCGTCTCTGATACATTCCAAGGATTTTACCATTTGTTTCCATAAATGGGATCCGCTACAACTTGGAGTGTTCACAAGTAAATCTGTATCATGCAAATGGTACTTATGGGAGAAAATATCCTTCCACAACTTTGGAGGTCCCGCCAAAAGATCCCAAAGCTGCTTTAGGATGAAACCTTTATTTGTGTCCCTAAACTTTTGTAGTCCGAGTCCTCATCGCTTTTTTGGTTGGCAGCACTCATTCCAATTAAGCAAGGAAGCTTTCCGAGTTTCTCCATCCCCTCCCCAGAGGAATGTGCAAACTACTTTGTCCATATCATCACAGGTCCTTAGAGGTAGTGCAGTGGTCTGCATTTGGTATAGAGGAAGAGTGCTAAGAACAGCTTTACAGAGAACCAGCCTGCCTGCCATCGAAATCCTCCGTGGATTCCAAGAACGGGACCGTTTCTCCATTTTAGCTAGCGTAGCACTATGCGTCAGTCTGGTAACTCTGTCGTGAATAATAGGGACCCCTAAATAAGTTCCCAGGTCATCTACTCTTCTAATACCGAGAATACTTTCAATCGAGTCAGCCACGGAGCTGTTTGTGTTGGGAGAGACCCAGAGCACAGATTTGTTCATATTGACTGTTTGACTCGACGATTTGCCAAAGACATGAAGAACCTCCAACATAAGCTGTGCCTGCACCACAGAAGACTCAGCAAACAGAATTAAGTCATCAGCAAATAAGAGATGCGACAGGGGAAACTTTTGTGTCCCAAAAATAAGAGGTTTCCGACAACCAAAGTTTGAGGAAACATTAATAACTTGAGACAGCAATTCCATACAGAGAACAAATAAGTAGGATGACACAGGGTCTTCTTGCCGAACACTCCTAGTGGAATGAAATTCCGGACCTCTCAAGCCATCCCAAATAATTTGGGTAGAGCTAGTTTTGAGAATGACATCATCACATCCTTCATGATAGAAGGAATTCCGATGTCGGATAGGATATCATCAATTAAGTCCCAATCCATCACATCGAACGCTTTGGCAAGGTTAATATATTTTATATATATTATACAAGGAATTTCCATGATTGTTTTTAAAATAAATGACATCACATGCGACCCTTTTATCATTAACAATAAACGTGGAGTGGACCAGCTAAGGGCATGTATAGGTCTAGCGTGAGCCAACGTCAACAGCAGATAATAGCGTAAACCCTTCCGCCACCTAAACCCTTCTACGTTAACTCATTTACTGCTTAAGTTTATATGATCGTCGGTAATGGCGATTCTTGTTAGAAGATTAGAAGCCCTTCGAGCTCTTAAGGCAACCATCGTGGCTCGCAATTCTTCGTTTCTGTGAGTACTAAATCTATCTCCTTATTGGGCTGTTTAGTTTTTCCGTTAAATTTCCTGTTTTGAATGTAAAGCATCAAACTTTTGTTTATGGACGACTTAAGTTTGTCTGTTAAGAATATTTTTGGTTGCTGCAGTCAAGAGTTCAAGAGCTTCAATTTGGACTATAACGTTTTGATCATTCTTTGATCAGTTGGGAATTAATGCGAAACAATTCCAGTTGTTTTGTAAAAAGCCAAACATGACTGAGTATAAATAACGAATTGCCAATAACATAAAAATCTTAATTCCTGCCAAAAGAACGTAATATTTGTATTATTTTGTAACCATTTGACAAGCTACTTATTTTGAAAGTCGTTTTGATTAAAAGTTCCCTCTTTCTCTACTTCAGGTTTGACAGCTCAAGAAGCTTACTTCATACTTTTTCAAATGGTAAATTGTTTATTGGAGCATTTATTCGTTTGGCCTTTAGTATTATGGTCAGGTTTTATTTTAATATTCAATATTTAACTGAGAAAATTTTGTTGTCAAAAATATGCTGATTTCTATGTCAATAGGGCTTGAACTTGACTCCCAGGAATTTTCATCTTGCTTATGTAAGGAACAACATGTTTTTCCTTGGACTCATCGCCGTACATTTACCCTTCGTTCTACAATGGTAAATCTTGGAACCACAGGCCTTCCATTCATGATTGTATCCATCCATTAGTTTGGTAGTTTGGTGTCCATGGTTCAAATTTGAAGTTATTTCCGGTACTCTTCTTCAATTTCTTAAAATGTTTATGTTTCAAATCAGGCCATTGAGTTGTCAGTTTACTTCAATAACAAGAGGTTGGTGACAACTCATACAAGAGCCCCACCACAATCACGGATCATGGTATGCTACCTTTACTCCTCTGATACTTTGTACTTTATTGTTTGAATAGAATAAGCTTCTTTACTTTTTGGTTATTGATGTTGACAATGAAAAGTAATAGTGCGTTGTGTGGTTGAAGCATGGGACGAGGGCAGAGAATTAATGAGCCTTATAGTTTTTGTTTGCAATGAAGATTAGCAGATCATAAGTTATACCTTTCATATATTCCTTTTGAATCCAGGGACGATTTGTGATTCCTAAGAATAAACTTACTGATCTAGAGGGACAAGAAAGACTTAGTTCCTAAGAATAAACTTATAGATTTAGAGGGAAAAGAAAGACTTAGTCATAGGAGTTTAGTTTTGTAGTTCTCATATAAATCAACTCCAGGTCTAATGTTCTTTCGCTTATGATAGTTTCCATACCCTAAGTGTATCCCCCTTTTTACGAAAATCTTTAATTCAAAGAGCTTAAGCATATGTGGTATGTCCATTATAAAACATGTGGGAAAGAATTTTCATATATTCTCATATATTGAATAGGAAGTATACAGCCATATATAGGACATTACAAGTAGGAATTTAAATCTGGAAAGTTATCTAAAGCTACCTTATGTAATCCCTTAATTTAAGGGATTTCAACTTATTCTATCTTATCTATTTAAAGCCAATCTATATCTTAGTATAATCTATTTACTATTGTTTAGTATCTCAACACTCCCCCTCAAGCTGAGGAATAGATATCTTCCATTCCCAGCTTGTATACAATATCACGAAAACTTGAACTGTTCAACCCCTTTGTTAAAACATCAGCTACTTGACGTTTTGATGGAACATAAGACATACACAGTAACGCTTCTTCCAATTTTTCTTTAATGAAATGTCTATCAATCTCAATATGCTTTGTCCTATCGTGTCATATAGGATTATGAGCAATATTGATGGCTAACTTATTGTCACAATAGAGCTCACAGGGCCATCCCATTTGATTCTCAAATCGTCTATAATAATCTTCAGCCAGAGCAGTTCACACAATCGTTGAGCAATGGCCCTAAATTTTGATTCTGCAAATGACCTTGCCACCACATTCTTCTTCTTGCTCCTCCATGTTACCTAATTTCCTCCAAGAAACGTACAGTACCCTATAGTTGATCTTCTATCCACTATGGAACCTGCATTGTCAGCATCAATGTAAGCTTCTAAGGTAAGAGGACTGTTTTTCTTGAACAAAATTCCTTTTCCCGAATTGCCTTTCAAGTAATGTAGCACCCTATAAGCAACTTGAAGATGAGGCTCTCTTGGATCATACATGAATTGACTAATCACGCTTTTCAAGTATGCTATGTCTAGCCGAGTGTGAGCAAGATATATGAGTCTACCAACCAGTCTTCAATACATCCTTTTATCAACAGCTGGTTCTTCTTTAGCTTCACCCAACTTGTGGTTTGGATCCATTACTGTAGAGATTGGGTTACAGCCAATCTTCCCTGTTTCTACCACCAAGTCAGTCGCATACTTCTATTGAGATATAAAAATCCCTTGTGTGGAATATGCCACCTCAATAATGAGGAAGTACCTTAGTTTCCCAAGTTCTTTTATCTCAAACTCTTTTACTAGTCTCTGCTTCAATTCATCCTTCTCTTTCTCATCATCTCCAGTCACTATGATGTCATCCACATAGACTAGAAGTGTAGTAACTCCCTTTGCAGTCGAATGTTTAATGAAAAGAGTGTGATCACCTTAGCTTTATTTATACCTAGACTCCCTTATGACTTTTGCAAATCTCCCAAACCAAGCTCTAGGAGATTGTTTTAACCCATAAAGGGCCTTCCTCAGGTTGTAGACTTTGTTATTCGTGTCTCCCTCAAATGTTGGTGGGATGTTCATATAGATTTCTTCATCTAAGTCTCCATGGAGAAATGCATTCTTAACATCATATTGTAGGAGCTACCAATTAAAATGGGCAGCCAATGATAACAGAATTCTCACAGTATTCATCGTTGCAACTGGGGTAAAAGTCTCTCGATAATCAATACCATAGGTCTGAGTGTACCCTTTGGCCCACCAATCTAGTTTTATATCTCTTAAGAGATCCATCAGCCTTATATTTGGGTGTGAAATCCACTTACAGTAAACAATGTTTTTTCCTTTCGGTTTATCAAAAATCTCCCATGTTATATTCTTTTGCAATGCATTCAGCTCCTCGCTCATAGCATCCCTTCAATCCCTTTTTGACAATGCCTCAGAAACAGTGTAAAGGATAGTAATGGTATTTAAACTCACAATGAAGTTTTGGTAGGTTGGTGACTGGCGCCTAAGAGAAACATAGTGAGATAGAGGATAAAGTGGTCGTTTAGTGCATTCTCTAGTTCCTTTCCTAACAGCAATAGGTTCAAAAAATTGTGTATGTAAAGGTGAGTCAGATCTTACCATGATTTCAGTTCCAGAGTCTGAGTTGGATTCTTGGATCTGTGTCAGTCCTGGAACGACCTTTCTCCTTGAATATACTTGAGTAACGCTGGTTGGGAAATGTGATGACATAGGTTCGATCGTAGAATTGGGGAACTCAGATGTATTTGGTACAGAGGCCTCGGTTGTTTCAACAATACGAGCTGGAGCAGGAGCAAGGTCAGGGGTTTTAATTGGTTCGAAGGACTCATAAGGTTTATATTCCATCATAGAAATCTCCAACTGAAGAGAGGACTTGGAGAAAAAAGGTTTATTTTCTGTGAAGGTGAAATCTGTACAGATATAAAATTTCCTAGATGACAGATTGTAACACTTATATCCCTTTTGAGTAGATGAGTAACCGAGGAAGACACATTTGATGGCTTGGGGGTCTAGTTTGTCTCTATGTTGGTTATGAACATAAACTAAGGCAGTGCATTCAAATACCCTAGGTGTGAGTGAGGCCATTTGAGGTTTTGAAGTGTGGGTAGAAGCTATTAAGAATTTCTATGGGACTTTGTTGTCTAACACACATGATGAAAGTCTATTTATCATGTATGTGGCTATAAAAACTACTTCTCTCCAATAGGATTTAGGGACATTCCCTTGAAAAAGTAAGGCTCGAATGGTGTTGAGTAAGTTCCCTTTTTCCTTTTTGCTACCTCGTTTTGTTGAGGTGTGTTAACACATGATGAATCATAAATAATGCCCTATGATTGAAAGAAAGGTGACAGTCTGGTTGAAGTAGTCTCTGGCATTGTTTGTCTATAACCTTTTTATTTTAACCCCAAATTGGTTTTGAATCATAGAGTAAAAATTAGGTACAACAAGGCTAACATTAGATTTTTGTTTAAGAAGAAAGAGCCACGTTACCCAAGTGCAATCATCAATAAAGGATACAAATCAATGAGCCCTAGAAACATTAAGTATAGTGGAGGGACCCCTTATGTCACTACAAATCAAATGAAAAGGATGAGAGCTTCTTTTATTGCTAATTGGAAAAGATACTCGAGTATGTTTTGCAAATTTACAAACATCACAATGAAATTTAGAAACATCTAATCCTTGAAACAAATGAGGAAACATGACCTTTAAAACTTTAGAACTTTAGAAGATGGATGACTTAGGCGTAGATGATACAACCAAATGGTATCTTTATTTGAGGAACTGAGAAATGACAAAGATAGGTTGCTCCTAACTCTTTGAGGCAATTCAAGTAAGTAGAGGCCACCCATTTCCTTAGCAAGTCTAATCCTCCTCCCCGAGACCTGATCCTAAAAAACACAGTGAGAAGGAAAGAAAGTAGCATAACATTTAAGATCATGGGTAAGCTTTTGAATAGAAAGTAGGCTAGCTGACAGTTTTGGAATATGGAGAACCCTTTTCAGAATAAGGTAGGTTTGATTAGGTTTGATGTGTATATCTCTTAAACTTGCAATAGTAACTAGAGAGCCATTGGCCACTGCAATCTTTTTGTTACTTGGGCATGGGGTATAGGTGTGAAAGAGTTGAGATGTGAGTGTCATATGGTCTATGGCACTCGAGTCTATTATCCAAGAATTGGTATGAAGATTTTCTAAGGCATTCATGCAAATAGGGAGTAAAGGTTTACCTGAAAGAGCCGAAGAACAAGTCTTAAAAGGTTTTCAATAGTCCCCAACAAGCTTCTTACCTTCTCAATTTCTTCACTGTTTAATTCTATTGTTCCTGAATTTTCCTTGACTTTGGGCTGACCTAACATATGTGCTTGGGACCTTTGTTGTCCCCCACAGTTTCCCCATTCTCGACTTGGTGGTTTACCGTGTATTTTTTGACATGTTTCCTTTGTGTGCCTCAATTTCTTGCAGTGGGTGCATTAGAGTTTGTCCTTATTCTCCTTCCCTTGGTTTCTCTACCAAAATGCTTAGATAGATCACTTTTTCCTTTGTCTTGATGATCAGTTTTTGCCAATAAGGCTGACCCGTCCATGGTTTGTGGTTCAAGCATAACACTCCTTCAACTTTCTTCTGCTCGAATCAATGAGATTGTCTCTTCTAAAGATAGAGTGTCCTCTTTTCCAAGGATTTGGATCCTGACCTGATCAAATTCAGCATTCATTCTGGCCAAAAAATCATACACACGGTCTTTTTCAATGAAGTTCTTCAAGATGACAACATCCTCAGGGCATTTCATCTCAAAAACTCGATAATGATCTAGTTCTTGCCACAGATTCTATAGCAAGTTTGCATATTTTGTGACAGATTTACCTCCTTGCTTAGGAGTTGTAGTTTTGATCTTGATCTCGTACACTTGAGTAGCATCACGAGCCTTCGAGTATGTGCGATGAATATAATCCCAAATCTTCTTTGCAGTGACAAAAAACATGCATGTGTCACTGATCATGGGATCCATAGAATCCCATAGCTAGGACATTATCATGGAATCCTCCTCATCCCACGCTTCAAACAATGGGTTATCCTTAGTCGGTCCTGTTCCAAGAAGGTGACTAAGTCTCCCTTTGCCCTTGAGGTATGTACGGACAAATTGAGACCATTTGAGATAGTTCTTCCCATTAAGCCTATAGGAAGCCCGAATATTTTGTAAATCTCCAATTTTCTGAATGGTGCCAAATTCTTCTGGAGGGTTAGATCTGGTGGAGACAGAGGTTTGAGAGGTTGACATGATTAAGAAGAAGATACTGCAGTGAAGAAGAAGATACTGCAGCAATTAAGGCTACCCTAATGAGAATCACACAAGAGAGGTAAGGAGGAATGTAGCGATGAAGGCTGGAACACACAAGAGAAGAACCAAAAAACACAGTTTCTGTAGTGCAACGATGAAGGCTGCTCAAATGAAAAATCCCCGAAAAAGAAGCCCTGCAGCTTTGATACCACATGGGAAAGAATTTTCATATATTCTCATATATTGAATAGGAAGTATACAGCCATATATAGGGCATTATAAGTAGGAATTTAAATTTGGAAAGTTATCTAAAGCTATCTAATGTAATCCCTTAATTTAAGGGATTTCAAACTTATTCCATCTTATCTATTTACACCCTATCTATATCTTAGTATAATTTATTTACAGCTGTTTAGTATCTCAACAAAACAGGGGCCAACTTTGAACATCTTACCGTCGGAAATGACTTGGTGGAGTAGAAATGCTTTGCACACTATACTTTAAGCTAGTTATATTTTCTTTTCTTTGAAGATCTCCATGTGCCAAATCATAAAGGTCCATGGTCTAAGGACCTTATCCACACTTTGCATGAGGCAAATCTCTTGGGCTTAACTCTCTCTCTCTCTCTCTCTTTTTAATTGTGATTCTCCAATATCTCTTCATCAGGGTATCCTTTGTGTTTGCCTTGGCGGAGATAGATATGCATTGCAAATTATACTTTAATATAGGTATGTTTTCTCTTCTTTGAAGATCTCCACTTGCCAAATCATAAATGTCCATGGTCTATGGACATTAATGCTTATATGTGGCAAATCTATAGGGCTCAACTATTTTTGTTTCCCTACTATGATTCTCCAATTTCTCTTCATCAGAGTATCTTCTGTGTTGTCTTTTACTTTGTTAAAAATACTCTTTGCACTTATCTCTAGAATATGATTGAAAATTGAGAATACTATGTCTTTCTAAACCTTTTGAAACTTTCCTTCTTTCTTCCACCACCCCCTCTTGTTTAGAAATTTTAGTTTTGGCCTTTATTTTATCATGTTAGAGATTGTTTTCATCTTGTATAAGGATCTAAAGCTTTTCAAAGACACTAAGACTGAAGTATTACTTGATCTTATGCTTGTTGAATCTTTTTGCAGGGGGCTGCTAAAGTTTCCATTTCTAGTCCTGGATTCATTTATGAACCTTATTCACCTCGCGAACGAATTCCATTTTGGCAGAGGTTAGCTTTGGAGTTTTGGTGTCTTTCTAGGCCTGTCGTCTTATGATAATCCCAGCAGCTGTTCTCGATAATTTAATTAATTCAATTTATTTGATTCCTTAAGGTTAGTATGCAGAGCTTTCCTTTAGTAGTCCTCAAGGTGCTATCTTCAAAGGAATTTTGGGGATGACAAAGAAATATTGCTACAAGTCCCTTTTCTTGTTGCAAAAGTTGTATTAAATATTGCTTCATTTGGGTCCTGAATAAAAGAACTGGAGCACATTTTTAATATGTACATATGTTTAACAAATCTGATGGCGGCTTTCCTTGTTTACAAATTTCATCTTCATCTACAATTTTCTTCTATTGTCAAACAACCATTTTTAAATGGATTTTCCATCTTAGGTTAACAATTTATTCAGGAAGGCAAACAATTCTACCTAGAGGAAATGAAGATTGGTGCTAGACATTCACTTTTGAATTAAAGTCCATTCTTAGACTATCTAGAATGGATTTGTCAAGATGATTTGTGCCCTGGGAGGAAGGTTCTTAACTTACTCCCCAATAAGGATTCCTTTTACTGGTTCTGTGACATATATCATGTGTAGGGTAATGAGCTTTAATGATCTATGATTGTGCTTTTTGCTCACCATTGATCTTGAAAGTTTGAACTTTTGAGATAGTGTGAATTTTTTAATACATTGTAATTGCACTCTCTGCTACTCCTATAAGCAATTTAAACAGCATTTTTATGCTTTTATTAACTTATCAGATGGTTCACCAAGAATGGGTGGAAGAGAACAAAAGAAGATATTATTCTAGAGGTGACAGTCTTCTTTATCATTGTGTTAGGATTTATTTATCCTAATTAATCTACTAATTGGATGTCATGTCAATACTCTAGCCAGATATGGTTGCTGTTCTTTCTTATGTATCTCAATGTCAAAATGACATAATGTCTGTTATTTGTTCAGATGAAAAGTGCTTATGCCATTGCTAAGTTGAGAAAAACTGGATACTCAAAACATCAATTCTATCAAGAAGCTATTGAGTTATATAAGGAGGTGTGCTGTTCCTTGTTTTAACTAAATGTGGTAACTGTATTCATTAACGTAATTGCTTAGTTTTGTACGTACATCTGTCCCTGATTCTTTAGCTTTGTTTCCAGATAAACAAACTAGTGGCGAATGGTGACAAAACAACAATAAGGAAAGCAGTGACAGAGAAAATGTTTTCTGTATTTTCTCTTTGTTTTATTTGTTGTCTCTGTTATCCTTCTACTTGGAATAATTACATTATTAGATTCGAATCTGCTGCATTTTCACTTGATTCATCCTTTAGTGATCCGATTGGCAGGAGCTGAAGAATGAAATTAAGCAAAGAGAGTCAATGTGGCATAAAGTTTATTGGGAAATGCTAGAACCTGTTGTTAAAATTCGAACTTTACGGGCTCGACTAGTAAGTATTATGCACAACTTTGATATACAACGTGGAAGAATTATGTATTAGGCTTTGGAGACAGTTACCACATTATACATTTTGCTTTTACTTTTAACTTTTAAACGTTGGAAGGATGTTTGATACCCCAAGCTCATTTCTTTAACTTCTGACGGCAACTTGTTATGAATTTTTTCTTTTCTTTTGCCATTTTAGATTGGTGTTGATCGAAACGACCTAAGTAAAGTTTTCATACAGTTAACACTCGAGTTCCTAACAAAGCAGGTAAGGCCACTTTGAAGATAGTTCTAAGGGTTTTATTTTCCATCTGGTCTTGTTATTGAGATTGCTTCAATCTAGTGAACGCATTGATAATAACTGGTTCACTTTATGGGTGATTTATTCTTTATCAGAAGTTTGAAGCATACGATACTAAAGGCACTGTTGTTGCTGGAGATAAAAATAAGGAGGTAAGATCAGTTAGCATACCTTTTCTGGACTGTGCAATCAAATTTTGTGTTGCCATGCATGTACTTAGACCTTTCCTCCTAAGGGATGTCGTTATAAATAACATAAGAAAGTTTTCAACCACGCATTGCCTTTCCTCTTTGTATTTTGTGCGGGTGGTGGGTTTTAGATGTAACTCTTATCTTATATTTGGTAAAAAGTAAAGCTTGGGAGTCACGCAGAACTCTTGGAGGATGTTATATCTTCCTCCATTTCATTGTAGTTATGAATCAAGTCTTTCAACGTATATGCGATGCACAAAGTATCTTGATCTTAAGGAATAATATATTATAACTTCCTTTAAATTTTGAAGGAAATTATTTTTCCGCATTTCCAGCATATGATATGTATGTAACTGACACCAACTTGACGTTTACCAAGTGCTTCAAATTATATCTTAATCTCTATCAAAACTCTCCAGGTCCTTGTCCGTGACATCTGGGTATTTGAGAAATCCCTATTTCAAGCTGGGGCTTTCTGGCGTCTCTGTGGGCGAATTCCTGTGTAATTATTAATCACCAATAAGAATGAATTTTGCCATGTTATTGTTGGTTGATCATTCTTGATACGATTTTGTAAGCTAAAGAAGATTGCAGGTGTATCCATTTAATTGACAGATGTAGTTCATTTCTCTGTTAACGGACCATAGCCAATGAAATGATGTTTCAATGGACTTAAGTCACTACATGACAGAAGTTGAAGGATGTTGGATAAGCTTTTGGGTTCATCTTCTCAATTTTGCATGTAATTTGTCAATGAAGTGTTAGGGTTGCGCCTTGCTGCATTTAATTTGACCTTTTCTATTGTGGTCTCGAGCTTTTGATATTCTTTATGGAGGGGATCAGATTTTCTGTCCCGATTATAGCATTTTTATCATGTTTTATTAAATTTCATCCACATATTTATATGGACAGAAATTAGTTCAAAACAAAGTCATTATTACTTGACAGAAACCTATGTGTTTGGAGTTGGTAAAAAGAAAAGAATTTCTTCTCCATTTTTCCATGTTGCCTCAACGTGCAAGAAAAGCAACTTCTCTAGCAACTTGGCATAAGTTGGTATTTTAAATCATTAAGGATTACGAAATGGACCATATGGAGCCCCAGAACCAATCCTTGGGCATTTGCAATAGGTTTTACAACTTGATAGCCAGAACCCTGTCGACACATGCTCTCAAGACGGTGACTTTAGGCCATCCTGTGCATGATATACGGCATCATGCTAAACCAAAATCGCCCCCCGAAGACGCTAGCAAAGATCAGGACAATAATTGTCACAGCCTCTCCGCAGTTGAAGGCACTGATATCGAGATCCATGGTGAGGAAGGAGCTCAATCAAGAACTTTAAAGAAAGCTGTTAGCATCAATGATAGTGTAGAGAAGATAGATACAAGGAAGAAGAAGCTGAAAGGGAAGAAATCGTGGCAAAAACTCACCTCATTTGAGCAAGAAGAGGAGCCAATACCATTAAGATCAATTCTCAAGGTGGGTTCTTCTAACTTGGGTGGAAAATCAAATTCTTTGGTTAACTTATTAGGGATGGACGAATCATAGAGGCCCGTTTCCTTGTTCTTCAAGGTACCTTGTTAAACTGATCCTTGATGTCTATTGCTAATACGTTAATCCATTGTGTCATTCTTCAATCCAAAAAACGTCAAATTAAAAGGCACATATATAATGTGTCTTCCAGCCGTTGGAGTGAGAAAGGATGGAATCATTAACATATTTATGTTTTTTCTCAAGTATCAGAGGAATAATTTATTAACAATTTAGTACACAAATGACTCTACTTTCATTTCAAATACATGTTACAATAATAGTTTATTTCTACTTATTTAGCTTAGCAAGATTAGGAAAAATCAACATCATGTACGGCTTATGCAAATATTTTTAAGCCGATTATGATGCCACGATTGTCCTAGTATATATGTGCGTTTATCCAATGCCCAAACTTAACAATCGATTTTATATTGTTGTTATTCCAAATAAATATTAAGAATTTATAGATTACATATTCTCGGTAAATTAATTAATTGACATATATACTAATTATTTATGACACATATTATCAAAGTTAAATTATTCATATACCTAAATGTGACAGGAGCTACAGGATTCCGTAGTAATTTAAAGAAAGCATATAATCTTTAATTTTTTTTATAATTTTTGTAAAAAATTTATTCTCTTAATTTTTTTGTTAAACATAACTGCAAACTATAACAAATGTAAACTAATCAAATGTTACTGATAAAACTATTTAACTCAATTTTTAAACCTGACTCAAACCAATTAAACTTGACTTAAACTAACAATTTAAGATAATTATAATAAATTATTAGTTTGAGTTATATTGAATTAGTTCTTAAGAACCATATTAGATGTGATACCATTAACATTATTATTTTATGTATGATATTCAAGTTATGTGTTTTTAACGAAAGTTTAAGAGAAATTTTTTCAAAAAAATAAAAATACAACAAAAAATTTTAAAAACTAGTTTTCAAAAATCACTTAAACCACATGAAAATCTCATATCTTTAATCCATTTACTTATAATCATATTTTCAAATACCAAGAATTCTAATTATGACACCTTTAATTATATTAATAGAAAAGATATTCGATTTAATTTATTGCCATAATATGTTATATCAAGATGAAAATAAAAGGTTCATTTTTATAATGTATATTCTTACTATAGAGGTTTTCATTTATATGTTCATTCAATTTGTACTTAATTGACACTTAACTTTGAAATTTGCACTTGCACGTCCAATTAGAAAACAATAACGTGCTTTTAATGCAAAAAAATTAGTGAAACCCAATTGTATTAGCTTTTAGGTTTGAATTTATTATTTTGTTACACTTTGTTATTAAGGTGATTGTAAAACTTTAAAAAATACTATTAAATTTTTATGACACAATAAATATGAATAGAATCATCATATAAAATAAAAAATAACTTAACTTTTCATAAACTGCAATAATGAAAATTACAAAATAATTCAAGTTTGGTACGAATTTACTTTCTAAATATAAAAAATCATTAATTGTTATTCCATTACATCATCGCATTGGTTAAAATTACTAAATATTAATATAATCTATTTGTACCTATTAAAATTATAAAAATAATATGGAAATTAAATGATTTTAGCATGTTTATTGTTATGACGAGAAATTCTAATTCCAAAAATGCATTAACTTCTCTTCGATTAATCAAACACAATTGACATTCAAAGAATTTTAGATGGTTAAGACAATTTATATTTATATGACAAAAATTGGATTCTGTATGATATAAATGGTGAAATTGTGTGGGTACTTACTTCTATAAGAGCCTTTAAGTATTTGAATTCTCGAGTTCAAATTCCCATTAAGACATTTTAAATTACTCGAAATTGTTTTTCCTATATTAGGAATTAAGACACTTAAAACTTTTTAAAATAGTCTTCAGTGTTAAAAAGTATTAACATGTTATTTGGTGCAATGAATTTGAATGATGATGATAATGAAAATCTTTTTAATGATGAAGATTGTATACCAAATATGTGATTTGATTGATTAAATGAAGTTCGAATCTTTTATTTCCTCTCTTTTTTTAATTTCACTTATATTTGATGTATATCAATCAACGGTATGAATACCGTTTCGTACCGGCCGGTACGAAAATAACCCTTACCGGTACCGGTGGCAAATACCGCCCGGTACCGGTGGTTTTCGCTCGGTA
>JAOSBN010000006.1:21372038-21388445 GCA_027563595.1 Erythroxylum suave
AATAAGATAAGAGTATTGGCTGATGATCTGATTTGATACGTGGTAGATGGGATAGGTACACATCAAGCAAGATTCTCTGCCAATCCTCATTACACAACACTCTATCCAATCTTTCGCAGAATCTTCCCCTGAACCAAGTACAATTAAGACCCTTAACCCAATATCAACGAGTTCACAATCCTCCACTACTCCGCAAAAATCTTTGTTAGAGATACTAGCCCTAGTTACACCATTCCTTTTCTCATCTGGATGTAACATCACATTGAGATCCCCTAACAAAACCCACAGATTTTTCATTGATGCCCTCAACCTTCTTAGATCATCCCATATTACATGTCGACATCTCGGTACTGGTTTTCATAGACTATCGTGCATTCCCCAAAAGCCTCGGTTGTATGTCAACAAAAATGAACGTGCTTGTAACATCCCATTCCCAACTGACATATGCAAGTGTGTCCATCAAATACACGTGTACATGCTTGTTAGAAATGACATGTTAATTATCTCACCTTCACTGTACATAACATGGCATCATACACTAAATCATCAATCACACCTTTTTCTAAACCCAAAATGTTATCACATTATATCAAAACCATTATTTACATTGTTTTATATAGTACAATATTATCCATGTTTATACAACATTGTCCTATGAATATAAACAACTCAGCACACACTGAATACTATAAACTCGAAAGAAACAACTATGTCCTCAATCCCAGCTGACCAACTTTTGAGCCAAATCTAACTATAACAGTTGCACAAAATATGCTTCTACAGAGCCTTAGAAGGTAGGTCGTCTCACTCTCGAACCTGAAAAGCAACGGTGCAATTTTGATGAGTTTTGCGAACTCAGCAGAGTAACCACAAACTCATCGGAGTAACCATCCTCGATGCTTCACTCATGTCATAAAACAAGATCAATTATAATATGTAATCATACAGTTCAAATCTAATTGTCAAGTTCAAATACTATCACAAATAAATCATTTCTCAGTTAAATAATTCAATCGTATAACGACATTCACACAGCTTTGTAAATCATTTAATGAATTCAATTTATATGCGGATGCGATATGTATAAGACTCACATTCATTTTTATATTGTTGTAACTGTGTGCTTTTACAGTATCTCGAATTATCGGGCTTCAGTCAGTCAGTGACTCATTGATCACAGTGAGCTATATGCTCGAACCACATATGCGGGAGCTTAAAGCTCTTATCAATAACAATATCAGTAGCAACACCAGTCACAACTCCTTTATATTACATGCATCGAAATAAAGTGCATGCTACAATTTAGTCATCAAATTCAATCACTTTCATTTGCGTGTAATATAACAGTATATCAGTCATAGTATTATTTACAGTAACAATCACAGTAGCAGTGGTCATCAGGCTAGGTCCGGCATTCAACTTTTCAATTGAGAATTAGAAAATCATTTAGGCAGACGCATTCACATGCAATCAGCACTTCCGATATCATTCTCATGCATCAAAACACATTGGACAAATATTGTTCGGAATCCAGTACACAATTAGCACAATTCAGTACAGTTCTATAAGATAGCAATACAATTCAATAATGTACAAAACAATAAGGTGAGACCATCTTAGGTTACTCACAATATGCTCCAAACAGCTATTGCCTTGAAGTACCGGCAATGTCTGGATGCTGTCGTTCAATGCGTTCCTCTATACAGACAATACATTCACATATCACAATATTGCACAATTATATATTCATTTATGCACATTCAGGTATACTAAATATGTACAATGCATGTTCATGAGAATTCCGGGTTTTTTATCATCAATTTAGTCATAATAATCATTCAGATATCCACATTCAATTTATTAACTCAGATTTGTTTAAAGGTACACTTTCGGGTCCATTTTGCACAATTAATTTCGGCAAGAAAATGAAGGAATTTGGTAACACTTCCTTCTAACAAATTATTCTTCTATGTATTACGTCTCTATAGATACCAATATCATTCAATTTGGTTCATTGTTCTATGAGTTATGCTTAAAATACCACAGACTCTACACATATGAAATTTTGGCTAATGTATGATTATGCATTCGAGTTGTACAACACATATCTCTCAATTTCAATATCCAAAAATTACAAACTTTATACCAATTTAAAGCTAAGAGAATAAGATAAAACTTTAGTTTAGAAAACTTAGCCTAATTCGGTCTATATCAATACAGTTTATTTAACAACAACAGGACATGTTTTCTGTCCCTGGTAGTGCTACAACCTAGGACAGGACTCAATTTCATGCCAATTTTGACAGTCTTAGAGACAGAATTAAAATTATACTTCTTTGAGAAAGTTGTAGAAATATGTCTCTATTTTAATCTGAATTAAGAATCAACTCATTTATAAATCTACAGATCAAGATATAATCAAAATACCGAATCATATTCAGTGAAAATACTACAGCCAACATATTCCAGCAATTCTTCTTTCATTTTTTTTCTAGATTGTTTTACACTTTATACCAAGGTTAAATAGCCTCTTTATAGTTCATCAATTATACCTCTATTAGGCCTGAATCATACTCCAATTCCTCATCAATAACAGCTCTTATTCCAGTTCAACATTATTCACTTAACAGCTCACAAAGTATCAAACCAGAAACTTTTACATTATTATGCATATAGTCCTAGTTCTTACCCAATTCAAGAACATCAAATTAACATCTTTCTTTGGCATAAATCCACCTGCATTATACTTCAAATCAGACCTAATTCATCCATAAATCAATTTATATCCCACGGTTTTCGTAAACCAAAATTAGCTGGAATACCAAATAGGGTGTACAGAGAGAAGTTGGGCATCGCGGCTATCAGCGACAAGCTGAGGGAGTGGCAACTACGATGGTTCGGACACGTGTGCAGAAGAAGTGTGACGGAACCCGTCAGGCTAGTGGACGGGCTTCACGTTGAAGGACAACGAGGTTGAGGGAGGCCAAGAAGGACATGAGCGGAGTAGATCCGCCTGGATCTACAAGCGCTAAATCTATCTGAGGATTTGACATTCGATAGGAACAGTTGGCGCAGCAGAATTTCGATAGTAGACGTATAGGGCGAGCCGGGACCCGCTTGCCCTCTTACCCTCCTACCGAAACCACATGAGGATACGACCTCTACCTAGGATAAGTCGAAAACGTTTAAGGTGACTTTAGAGTCCCATACTAGAGATGCGTAAGTCCTACCTCTGCTATAATTGCTACCTGACGTTAGATCAAGAATAGGTCATATTGGCAGTGTATAGGTATATAAATATGTCGGTCTTTCTAGATATTATGACTCTAGTGTAATTTTATCTTATTGGTATTTATTGTATTGTATTGGTCTTTTGCTTACGTTAATGTCTTTTTCTTTTTATCTATTTCTGTTTTTGCCTGCTCACATATTTACATCTTCATACATTTATATATTTTCATTTTCATGCGAATTCTATAGGAGATAGTCTCCATGTTGCTCCACATCTTGCTATACCTATACAGTGATGTACCTGTACTGGTCGGGTTTGTCTGTTTTTATGTGTTTGGGTGAGTTTTGTGCTCGTTTTTGCTGATTGTGTTTGTTTGTATTTGGCTGCTTGCTGTTCTCTGTTCCTGCTCTTACCTTAGCCGGAGGTCTATACGGAAACAGTCTCTGTATCTCTCTTGGAGATGCGGGCATGACTGAGTATATCTTACTCCCCCCATACCCTGCTTAGGCGGGAATATGGGTATGTTTGGTTTGGTTTGGCAATGATAAAACTTACATCCCTCTTTTTTTCTTCTTCTTCACAAAATGGAAACTTAGTTGTGGAATTACTTGGAAATTGAAAAGGGATTAACTATAGTCATTATAATGAGAACTAATCTAAGAAGATATATATATATATATATATATATATATATATAAAAGAACAAAAGTGGAATGAAAATGTTAGTAAAACATTCCACCTGATTCGCGTATAAAGAGAGAGTGAATGAATAAGATTTTTTTAACACCTAAGACATCTCGAATCTAATTAATAATTCTATCAGCTATTTGATATTTCTCCTCTTCATCTTCATGAGTAGTGTATATAGCTGATCACTACGTTCTTTCCAAATATATTTGAGTACAACAATGATATCTGGAAAAAGCTTCCCATCTCTGCATATTTGAGATTTGGAGGTCTTACTTAATGAAGCCAGCTGATTTTGTTTTTAGATTTAGGAGTTTTTGTTTCAATTTTTTTTAAAAGATTAAAAAAATTATTTAGGTTATTTTACATTTGTTAGTCTTAATTATGAATTAAAAATATAATTGATCTTAAATGTTTAATTTATATAATTACAATTTTAACATTAATATAGACGGCTTCGAATGTCAATGGACATGACATGGCCTGGTTTTGGTTTGAAGTTGGAGCTCGGATCCGATCTAATTCGTTAACTTTAGCCCGAACAGCCCGAGCAGTATTATAATTATGTAACAGTTGGTGGTGGCTATGGCTTTATAAGGTTAACATGTTAGCATTGTTTAATAATGTAGTAATGAATTAGGTGAAGAAAATGATTCTGCCATCTTAAACTTGATAAAAAATGATTCTTTTAATTTGACGCCACCCGTAGCTTTCCTGTTCTCAAATGGGAGCTGCCTATTCTTATTCTCTCTCCTGTTTTCCCACCACAACCACTACTACTCACTGTCTGTATCTTAACAAATCAAGCAAAAACCCAAATTCCATTAACCACTTCTGGGGAACAGTTCGACCCCAGCTGTTTTTCGATTGTTCTTCTTCTTCTTCTTCAGCTTTAGCTTTCGACTCTAGAAAGGTGGTTGAGATAGAGAACCACGCAGATTCTGCCAAAACGATGATTGATTTTCATAGCGTCGATGAAGAATTGTTAGAAAAGATGGTCTATGATGCTCTAGTATGGAGCTCTCTCCATGGCCTTGTTGTTGGTGATAGAACTGTTCAGGTGCGTGTCTAAAAATTGCAACTTTTTTAATCTCCCACCAAGCAACTCACTGCTTCTGTAAAGATAATTGATTGCATATTCTGCTATTGGATTGGAATAGTTGTGACTGCTGTGAACTGTTTGGTGGGGCCCTCGCTCCTACGCTACCTTAGGCTGTCATAATTGCTTCTATGACCATTAATTTTGTTTGCCTTCTATTCATTGAATGGATCAATATTAGTCTGACACGTACCCAAAGTTCAAAACTTGTTTTTCCCTGCATATTTGGTCTGATTCCAATGTCTTACTGGTTTGTCGGATAAGTATCTGAATAATGGTTTTAATCTAATTGATAGAGATCAGGAAAGGTACCTGGTGTTGGCATGGTACACGCCCCGTTTGCCTTGCTGCCTGTGGCCTTTCCACAAGTTCAATGGAAGCTAGCATGTGAAGTGGCACCCATTTTCAATAAACTTGTTGATCGGGTCAGTATGGATTGGGAATTTTTACAAGAGTCGTTATCCAGGTATCGTTAATTACATACACCTAGAGGAATATGTTGCGATAGTTCAACGTACTAGGATATGAAGCTTATAAACAGATAATGATGTGGCCTAATCTGCATGAATGTGTTGTACTGTGATAGGATCTTTACATGACACCAACACGAGCATGTCTCTGCACTTGGTTATTCATCCCCTTCATGTTCAACAACTACCTGAATGTACTCAAATGTCTTACTCAAATTGTTCTGTTCCCCTACCCTTTGACTTGAGAGTATTTCCATTATGGATTATATTGATGGAAATTTTTTTTTTCAATTAAATGAGCAGTAAAAGTTAATGTTTCTTTCAATCTTGAGGTTGCAGGACAAAGAGAGTGGATGATTTTACGGCAAGACTTCTAGAACTTCATTCCAAGACACTAGAAATTAACAAAAAGGAGGTATCGTTTCTCAATTGAGTTTTAAGACTCCCTAGATAATCGATTGGGTGGGTTCAATTCGTTAACTACTTTTTTCGAGGTGAAATGGACTAATTTTCTTCTTTCTTGGAGTATGCTAATACTTTTGAATATAAACCAGGAAATTCACTTGGGTTTACATCGCTCAGATTATATGCTTGACGAACAAACTGAATTACTACTCCAAATAGAGTTGAACACAATTGCATCTTCATTTCCTGGTCTCAGTTGTCTGGTCAGCGAGCTTCACAGGTTAAAATACTTTAGAACTCTGAAGTTTGGCAGCCCCTATTATCATCTTGTTTCAATAGCTTTATGTGTTTGGAAACTTATTTGGATGTTGAGCTTTGCCTTTGTTATTGTACTGTTGGGTTTATACCTGTAGAATAGTAATGGAGCAAAAATGTGTTATTATTCAATTCCTTATTCAATTGGAAGCAATTAACTATCTGCTATCCTCCTAACCAAGTACCTTCGACGATTAAATGCCAAATGATAGCCATTTACATTTTGGACTTCCATATTTGACCTCCTAGGAGTGTACTTCTTAGGTTAGAGGAAAGAAAATTTTCATGTGTATTGATTCTCCGAAGAAGTTGAACTACATAATCTTGTAAACATGGCTACTTATTTTTATAGGAGCTTGTTGAAGAATTATGGAGATCTCCTTGGATTGGATCTCAAACGGGTACCTGAGAATTCTGCAGTTAGCAAGTTTGCAGAAGCATTAGCTTTGGCATGGACTGAGTATAATAACCCAAGGTTATCTCCTAGTTAAAAGTCCTTCATTGTCTTCATTCCTGTTGTTGAGGTCATATCGGTTAATAATCATGAATATTTTGTGCAGTGCTGTGGTTATGGTTGTTATTCAGCCTGAAGAGCGCAACATGTATGATCAACATTGGCTTTTTGCTACACTAAAGGAAAAATATCCTTTCATTATCCAAATAAGTATTCCATTTTGGGTTGTAGCAAAAATTTTAGAATATCGTTAAGCTTAGATATATTTGCCAAGTGATCAATGTCAATTGATGAACCTATACATTTGAAGCTGGTGATTCTGATCTACATTAGCATGAGATTGTACTGTGTGTTGAAAGTAATTCTTAAAGATTAGTTAACAACATTTCATATTGTGTTAATAAGCTTACTGGTATTTGCTAGAGATTTTCCTTGACTTTATGACACATATGACATTGCAACTATTCGAAAAACACTAGCAGAAATTGATAAAGATGGGGAGCTTTTACCAGATGGAACCCTTCTTATGTGCGTACTTTCTTCCAATGAAGTTAATGTTTCTTATTTAGATATGCATACCTGTTATGCTACGTTTTGGTTTTAATAGCTAAAACATTTCGTGTGCAGGAGTGGCCAAGCAATTGCAATTATTTATTTTAGAGCTGGTTATGCACCAGCAGATTATCCATCAGAAATAGTATGTTTATATCTCTCCCTTTATTTTGGTTACAAGTATGTAGGTGTTTCTTATTGCTTCATAGTGCTTGCAAGCTCATTTTTTATTTCTTTTAAGTACAAGTGTTATGTTAAATATAAGTACAGTCTAGTCTTTATTCATGTAACTAATAGCATTTTTTATATTAATGTGATATATGGTGACTTAGCGTTAAAAATACTACTTACTTCTCTCACTTTTGCGTGATATTAGAGTAGAAAAACTAGAGATGACTTGCGCCATATAGGGCTCGAGATGGAGCCTGAATTTTTAATTGGCCTGAGCCCAACCTTAATCCTAATTGAAGCTCATGTCCTGATTGGATTTTAGGTAAATTTTAGGTTTAGGTTTAAGTCGGGTCGGGTCGGGGTCCCTTTGAGTTCAAAGCTCGAAAATGTTTTTTACAAGGACTATTGCAACAACAACAACAATAACACTTAGTGAGAGTCCCGCTGTTAAATCAGTCTTTTTCCATTGACTTTGGGCTAAATCCGATTGATGCAAAAGAGCTTAAAAGTTTATAAGCAAAATAAAAGAGGACAAGTTAGTCAACCACAAGCTTTAATTTGGTGGAATGAAGAACAAGAATTGAAGTGGCAGCAAGGATGATAAGGGTCGAAAGTTACATTATACTAAGCTTTTCTTGTTAGATAGGGAATCTAATAATAAGTTAGATATATTGTCCTAATTTGTTTAGAACTTAAGCTTATTTAAAAATAAAGAATATTTATTAGGATATGATTCAATTTTGAATATTTTAGAATCCTTATGTACTAGAATAAAGATTTTAAGAACTTCTGTAAACATGTGTGTACTCAACCCTTCAAGAATAAGCTATACTAATTTTTTCTATAATTTGAGTTTTTAGTTAGAAGGTATGATGCTTTATTCTAAGAAAGATTTTTAGAGCCTAGGAGTAACTTTTAGTTTCCTACCTCCCATTGTTTTTGTTCCTCCCTAAATTCCAGCTACCAAAACCCTAAATTTTAGTCATATCAAACCAAAATTCCATTCACAATAAACCTAGAAATCTTAGCCTAAATTTCTAGCATTCAAACTCTGAATGATGGGCCCCCTTTTGGGGCAAACAGTAGGTCAAAATCTTCATGGGCTTTGATACCATAATAGAATTTTTAATACGAGTAGAGTGTAGAGTCATTAACAAGAATTAGACTTGGGTCCAACTATTGCCAAAATGATTAATAGTTCGTTGGCCCTTACTAGTTATTAACCCTTTAACATTTTTATTTTTAATCAAATGTGGGATACTCTATCAGGGAGGTTCTCAAGAACTTTTTTTTCCTTGACCTGCCATCTTTCTCTAAGTTTATGTCTGAAACTATATCTCAAAATCAACAAAAAGGACAGATTTTTGCTTGAAGATGTGAGATTTGGCAAGGTGTATTCAAGGAATAAGGCAATTATCGCTGACTCTATGTGAGTCTAAGACATCGACCTAAATCCTAAGAATGGGTAACAATTTATGAACCCCTTTTGCATAGTGAAACCGAATCTCAATTGAACAATAATGATCAAGATCTTCCAGTCATTTTTAGGAACTAGGGAATGTACCAAATGACCATTATGACCTTTTGCTCATTTTCTTTCTTTCAAGATTTTTTTATCATCTCATAACGCTTTCCTTGTTAATCTAAACATCATTGTCATCCCCAAAATCGTATCTGAGGCTTTAACCAATGAGAAATGGAAACAAGCTAAGAATTTGGAAATGTAGGCATCGGAAAAAAATAAAACTTAGGAGTTGATGAAGTTGTCAGCGAGAAAGAAACATATGGACTGTTAGAGTATTTCATATTGACTAAACATGAAAATATTAAAGGGTTTATAAGTGGTAAGGGTCAACTATCAAAATGACTAGTTCTAGTCATTTTGGTAGTAGTTGACCCAAGTTCAATTCTTGTTAATAAGCTCTACACTCTACCCATATTAAAAATTCCAATATGGTATCAAAGCATGTTTAGTCGGGATTATTAATTTCTTGGTTGTCTGTTTGGATGTCCAATCCTAGCGGGTCCGGTTACTACTGCATGTAGTTCAACTGACAACTAGATGTCCAGTCCCAGTTGTACTTGAAGGGGACTGTTAGAGTATTCTATATTAACTAAATATGAAAATGTTAAAGGGTTTATAAGTGATAAGGGCCAACTATCCAAATGACTAATTCTAGTCATTTTGACAAACCCAAGCTCAATTCTTGGTGATAGGCTTTACACTCAACCTATTAAAAAATCTAAAATGGATCGTAATTGGTCTAACATAGTGAAGTATATGGTAGATGGATCGATTGAAAAGTATAAAGCAAGTTTAGTGGCCAAAGACTATACCTAAACTTATGAAATTAACCAAACGTCTTTGCTTCAGTTGCAAAGATGAATAATGTTAAGAGTTCTCCCATCTTTAGCAACTAACTATGGTTGGGCGTTGCAACAATTTGATATCAAGAATGCATTTTTGAATAGAGAAATCGAGGAAGAAATCTACATAGAAGTGCCTCTAAGTTATAGGAATCATTTGGCTACTCAAATTGTTTGTAATTTAAAGAAGACCAGTTACCACAAGCATGGTTTGGGATATTTACAGGAGTATAACATAATCAAAGGGATCATACGTTGTTCGTCAAACACTTACTTTAGGTGAAGTCGTAGTCCTTTTAGTGTAGATGACTTAATAGTGCAATGGATGATAACAAGGAAACACAATTGTCTCTAAGTCGATGTTTGACTAAGAAATTTGAGATTAAGGAGTTAGAAAGGTTGAAATATTTCCTTGGCATTGAAGTAGCTCATTCTAGGCAGTATATTTTTATCTCTTGGCAAAAGTATGTTACTGACCTCCTTAGAGAATTAGGCAAGACCACTTGCAATAAGTATTCTGATAGACCTGAATGTTAAACTTGGAAGGGAAGAGGCATGTTGTAGTAGATAGGGAAATATATCAACATAGGGAGTGTCATTTATTTATCTCATACACGGCAAGATATAGCATATACAGTGAGTATGATAAGTCATGCATATCCCAAATGAAGTAAGTAGCTAGCCAACTAATATATCTGTTGAGAATACCTGCATGTGAGTGCCCCGCATCAAAGAAAGTAGGGAAAGAAGGGAAAGAAGACTAACATATAAGCCTAGTGGGCTACACCCATTGCCAATTGGTTTTAGGATGGAACCTCACTTAGGCTTGTGTGTGGTCTTAACTTTTTTCCTTGTATGGGCTAGTTGGCTCATTGCAAATTTGACATGCTATCAAAGCAGGTCTAGTCTGGATTCGTAATTTCTCGATTGTTTATTTGGATGGCCAGTTCCAGCGCCCCGGTTTGGTTACCGCTGCATTTATTTCAAGTGACGACTAGATGTCCAATCCTAGTTGTATTTAAGGGGAAGTGTTAGAGTATTCCACATTGATTAAAAATGAAAATGTTGAACGGTTAGTAAATAGTAAGGGCTAACCAACTAAATAGCTACTTCTAGTCATTTTGGCAATGATTAGACCCAAGCTCAATTCTTGTTAATGGGTTCTACACCATACCCATATTAAAAATTCTAATATTTCCCATCCTTATATTCTATTGTTGAATGCGCCCTTTGAAAAGAAGGACTGATGAAATAAAACTCATGTTCTTTGAAATTAACATTTGTTGAGACATAAAACCTTTTCAACAGAGGGTGGTAACATTTATACCCCCCTTGAGTCAGATTGATTAATAAACACACATTTCAAAGCCCTTGAATCTAACTTTTTGCAAATTTGGCTATGAACACGGAAAAATGACACACCCAAATACCCTAAGAATGAGGTAATTTCTATTTTGCAGATCAAAATAGAATGTTGAGAAGATTTCCATTAGACTTTTGAATCATAAGACTCTTGAAGGCAAACGGTTATAGTAATGCTTCTCCCAAAAAGGATTTATGGATAATTTTTTATAAAGGAAGGCTCAAGTTGATTCAAGGAGGTAACCTGATAGGTTCTAGTATTCACTACTATATATTTATTCTAGTACAATATCGATACTTCCAATAAATCCTTCCCTTATAAGTAGAATAGCAGAAATGACAGCAAGCCCTTAGCTATGAAACTAGCAACAGTACAAGAAGAAAGAAAAACACAGACTCTTCCTCTCCCACTCTTGGCTGGATTGCTGGAAAATAGCAGAGAATGGAGTTACCTCACCTTGTTAGCTTTTGAGAGGCTAACACTCTCCCAAAACCTTCCACAAAACCTTTCCTACCTTCACGTACCCACACCCTGTCACCAAATACCTCACTCCCCCTAATGGGCCCCACTGCTGCCAAGTTAGTTAAGATTTTCTCCCTCTCTGACCCCCTCCTGCAGCCCAACATTCTGCCTCCTAGAATATACCTTCAATCCCACGTGCCCCTTCCTCCTCTTATAACAATTCTTAATTAAAGGCCTATCATTACCCCCGTCAACAAGTTTCACCTTGTCCTCAAGTTGAAAGTTTGGAAAGAGCTCCGCAAGAGTGTCGTAGTCTTCCCATGAGTTGTCATGATCCCGTAGATCCTTCCATTTCACCAATACTTCTGTCCTTCCATCAACCAACTTATGGATTTTCCTGACCCATTCAGGCTGTAACAGCAGCTCATTTTCATCAATTAATGACTGTGGTAATGGCTGGGGGTGAGTAGGGGGCTGTAGTGACTTCCTAAGTTGAGAAACATGGAAAGTGTGATGGATTTTAGCAGTTGTAGTAACTCCAGGCGGTACGCCACTTTGCCAATCCTCTCGGTTATCTTGAAGGGCCCATAGAATCTAGGACTTAAGTTCTCATTCACCCTCTTTGCCAAGGACTTCATCCGATAAGGTCTGAACTTGATATAAACCAAGTGGCCCACTTCAAACTCCACGTCTCTTCGATGCTTATCAGTAGTATTCGTCATATGTTGCTGTGCCCTTTCTAAATGTTCTCTTAACTCCTTGAGTACTGCATTCCTCTCCCTGATTAGTTCATTGACATCATCCACGGCTGAAGCAATTTCTTCCAAGTTAAACAAAGTAGGAGGGTCTCTCCCATATAGGGCCTTAAAAGGAGACATCTCGGTGGATTGATTGAAATTGGTATTGTACCAATATTCAGCCCAAGACAACCACCTCACCCATCCCCTCTGTTTACTCCCCACAAGACACCTAAGATAAGTTTCCAATCCTCTATTCACTACTTCGGTTTGCCCATCCGTCTCCGGGTGATAAGATGAACTAAATCGGAGGGTTGTTCCTGAGAGCTTGAAAAGTTCTTGCCAAAATAAACTCATGAATAACTTATCCCGGTCTGAAATTATAGATTTAGGGAAGCCATGTAGTTTGACTATCTCCTTAATAAAAAGAACAGCCACATCCTTGGCAGTATAGGATGAGAAAGGGCTAGGAAATGCCAAATTTCTTTAACCGATCCACTACTACCAGAATGCCGTCAAACCTGTGAGATTTAGGCAATCCCGTGATGAAGTCCATGCTAATATCCTCCCAAACTCTTTGAGGAATAGGTAGCAGCTGTAAGAGGCCTGCTGGACTCAAGGCTTCATACTTGCATTGCTTGCAGATTTCATGACTTGAAACATACTGCTGGACATCCTTCTTTATTCCCTCCGAATGTACGAAAGTGGATAACCTCTTGTAAGTTCGCAAATACCCCGAATGTCCCCCTAGGGGCGTGCAATGGAATTCATGTAGGAGCAAGGGAATTCGCGAGGGTCCCCTTGGAAGCACCATTCTGCCCTTGTATAAGAGGCTTCCTCCTTTGATAGAAAATCCTTCCGGAAGAGGTTCTTCTTTTATCCCTTTTTGCCACATTGAATATAACTTCTCATCTTTCTTGATTTCTTCTTCCCAACCCCCAAAATCCTCATACTGCCATGCCGTTACTACCCTGAACTCAAGTCTATCTTCTCTTCTAGATAAGGTGTCGGCCACCCTATTTTCTTTGCCCGATTTGTAGTGGATTTCAAACTTGTACCCCATCAACTTGGTCACCCATTTCTGCTATTCTTCACTGAGGTTGCGTTGTTCCAGCAGGAATTTGAGGGCTTTTTGGTCAGTCTTGATGATAAATGGGTGTCCTAACAAATAATGTCGCCACTTCTTGACTGCTAGAACTATGGTCATTAATTCCCTCTCATAAACGGAACTATTCCTTCTAGATGAAGAGAAAGCTTGGCTGAAATATGCAATTGGGTGTCCACTTTGCATCAGTACCGCTCCCATTCCCCACCCCGAAGCATCCATCTCTAACTTAAAAGGTCAAGAAAAATCGGGTATTGCCAAGACCAGCACTATTACCAGTGCCTTTTTTAGTTCTTCAAAAGCTTGCTGAGTTTCTTGACTCCAAAGGAAGGCATCTTTCTTGAGGAGTGCCGTGAGTGGTGCTGCCATCTTCCCATAATTCTTTACAAATCTCCGATAATACCCGGTTAATCCTAGAAATCCTCTCAATGCTCGCAAACTCTTAGGTACAGGCCATCTCTCCATGGCTACCAATTTCTCAGGATCAGCCAACACACCTTCAGTAGATATGATATGACCAAGATACCCTATTCGTGATTTAGCAAAGACACATTTCTTGAGGTTTAGCACCAGCTGGCTTTCTTGGAGTATTCTTAAGGTCTCTCTCAAGTGTTTCCAATGTAAATCTTCATCAGGACTGTGTACAAGTATATCATCGAAAAACACCAACACAAACTTCCTTAAATGCTCTTGAAAAATGTCATTCATAAGTGATTGGAACGTAGAGGGTGCATTAGTGAGGCCGTAGGGCATCAATAGAAACTCATAGTGCCCTTGGTGTGTTCTGAAAGCTGTCTTCTCTTCATACCCGGCCGTGATTCTGATTTGATGGTATCCCGACTTCAACTCTAACTTGGAGAACAGTTTGGAACCCCCTAATTCGTCGATCAGCTCATCTATAGCCGGTATGGGAAACTTGTCCAGTAGAGTTAGCTTGTTCAAAGCCCGGTAGTCAACACAAAACCGCCAACTTCCATCCTTCTTCTTAACCAATATCACCGGACTTAAAAAAGGTCCCTTACTTGGTCGAATGACACCAACGAGCAGCATTTCCTTGACCAACCTTTCGATTTCTGCCTTTTGTGAATGAGGGTACGTATATGGCCGTATGTTTGGCAGAGTAGCCCTCGGTTTCAGGGTAATGGCGTGCTCATGCTTCGAGTGTGGTGGTAACTCGGTGGTGGGTGTTTGTACTACTGGAAACTCTGTCAACAGCTGCTGGACAACCATTAGTAATGTCTCGTCCTCTACTTCCGTCATTTGTAATTCCCCGAATTCAATTAGATACCCTTGATGCCCGCTCCTAAGGGTTTTTATAGCAGATTTTAGTGACACCATGGTTTTAGTGAGGCTCGGATCCCCCTTCAAGTAGTGCTCCTCTCTTCCCATTCTCACCTTCATCGTTAGCTGGTGCCAATTAACCCTCACTTCCCCCAATGACTTAAGCCACTCAATTCCAAGGATCATATTTGCCCCTTCCATTTCAAACACATGAAAGGGTTGTTTAACTTTCAGTCCTTATGGATTCACCTCTACGGTGGGGCATTGCTTGCTGCCCATCACCTTGTATCCATCCCCCAATGACACTTCAAATGTTCTCACCTCTTCGGTCTTCAGCCCCAGTCTTTCTACTACTTCCGAAGTGACAAAATTATGTGATGCCCCACTGTCTATCAATATGAGGACCTTCTCCCCCCTACATCTCCCTATTAATTTCATGGTATTGTTAGCGGTAATACCTACTACCGAGTGTATTGATAGCTCCAAGGTAGTCAGTTCTATGTCCTCAACTGCATGCACTTCCTCCACTTCCAGGAACTCCTCTTCAGCTATCGTTTCCCCCTTTTCATCAACGGTTTGTAACAAAATCACGTTGAGTTGCTTGTTCTTGCAAACATGGTTGGAGTGGTATTTCTCATCATATTTAAATCTGGCAGCCTCGGCCTCCGTCAGTCACCAGAAAATAGGCAGGTTGGGTGCGGCGGTGAAGTCGACCCCGCACCTGAAGTGGCAGAGGCATTCTCCTTCTTTGTCTCTACTACACGGTGAGTAACGAAGCTGGTGGTTCTCCCCGGGTTAGGAGGACCCGTGACCCGGCTCCAATTCCCCTTAGGTCCGGTCCATCTCTGAGTTGCCCAACCCTTCATCTGCTTATTCATGTGTTCTTCTTGGGCTTGTTCAATAATCTAGTTCCTTTCCTCAATTCTTTGAGCCAAATCCATAAGCCCTTTTAAAGTCTCAACCTTATCAAACGGAGCTCCGCCCTTGTACCCGCCTTCAACGCGGTTTTGAATGCCCCCATCAAGCACTCGTTTGAAGCCTCCCTCACTGTTGCTGAAAGAGCCTCAAACTTCTCTCGATACTCAGCCATGCTGCCTTCCTGCCTAAACATCAAAAGCATCTTGTAAGCATCCCCTTGTTGAGAGTGTTGGAATCTCTCAACCAGTTCCTTCTTGAACTCTCTCCAGGTATGTACTGGACTCCTCACTTCCATCCATTGAAACCAATTCAGGGCCTTTCCTTCTAAACACACTGTTGCCGCCTCCATCTTCTATGCTTCAGTCATGCCATTTATGGCAAAGTACCTCTCCACCCTAAACAACCACCCAATCGGGTCATCCCTTTCAAATATGGGCAGTTCTAGTTTCCGAAACTTCTCACAGTTGTGGGTCTCCTCAGTCGCCTCCCTGCGTCCCGCTTCAACTCCCGACTCCGACAGCTTCGCCATGGATTCCTTTCTAGGCCTCCTTCTTACTTCTTCCAGTTTGGCCATTGTGTCTCATAGCTCCATCAACCACCCTTTAATGTCAGTCATATCCCCCTTCATAGTCCCTAGCTCCTTCTCCACCTGATCCATTTTACCTCCATTCTGGTGTTTACCATGCCCCAGTGTTGCTGCTCCGATACCAGTTGATAGGCTCTAGTAGTCACTACTATATTTCTACTCTAATATAATAACAATACTTCCAATAAATCCTTCCCTTACAA
>JAOSBN010000006.1:21388545-21417531 GCA_027563595.1 Erythroxylum suave
GCTAATATCCTCCCAAACTCTTTGAGGAATAGGTAGCGGCTGTAAGAGTCCTGCTGGACTCAAGGCTTCATACTTGCATTGCTTGCAGATTCCACAACTTGAAACATACTGCTGAACATCCTTCTTCATTCCCTCCCAATGTACGAAGGTGGATAACCTCTTGTAAGGCCGCAAATACCCAGAATGTCCCCCTACGGGCGTGCAGTGAAATTCATGTAGGAGCAAGGGATTTTGCGAGGATCCCCTTGGAAGCACCATTCTGCCCTTGTGTAAGAGGTTTCCTCTTTTGATAGAAAATCCTTCCGGAAGAGGTTCTCCTTTTATCCCTTTTTTCCATATTGAATATAACTTCTCATCTTTCTAGATTTCTTCTTCCCACCCTCCAGAATCCTCATACTGCCATACAGTTATGGCCTTGAACTCAGGTCTATCTTCTCTTCTAGATAAGGCATCCGCCACCTTATTTTCTTATCTGGGTTTATAGTGGATTTCAAACTTGTACCCCATCAACTTGGTCACCCATTTCTGCTGTTCTTCACTGAGGCTGCGCTGTTCCAACTGGAATTTGAGGGCTTTGGTCGGTTTTGATGATAAATGGGTGTCCTAACAAATAATGTTGCCACTTCTTGACTGCTAGAACTATGGCCATTAATTACCTCTCATAAACGGAACTATTCTTTCTAGCTGAAGAAAAAGCTTAGCTGAAATATACATTGGGGCGTCCACTTTGCATCAGTACCGCTCCCACTCCCCACCCTGAAGCATCCGTCTCTAACTCAAAAGGTCGGGAAAAATCTGGTAGTGCCAAGACCGGCACTGTTACCATTGCCTTTTTGAGTTCTTCAAAAGCTTGCCGAGTTTCTTGACTCCAAAGGAAGGCATCTTTCTTGAGGAGTGCAGTGAGTGGTGCTGCCATCTTCCCATAATCTTTGCAAACCTCCTATAATACCTGGTTAATCCCAGAAATCCCCTCAATGCTCGCAAACTCTTAGGTACCAGCCATCTCTCCATGGCTGCCAACTTCTCAGGATCAGCCAACACACCTTCAGTAGATATGATATGACCAAGATACCCTATTCGCGATTTAGCAAAGACACATTTCTTGAGGTTTAGCACCAGTTGGCTTTCTTGGAGTATTCTTAAGGTCTCTCTCAAGTGTTTCCAATGTGAATCTTCATCGGGACTGTTCACAAGTATATATATCATCGAAAACCACCAACACAAACTTCCGTAAATGCTCTTGAAAGATGTCATTCATAAATGATTGGAACGTAGAGGGTGCATTAGTGAGGCCGAAGGGCATCACTAGAAACTCATAGTGCCCTTGGTGTGTTCGGAAAGCTGTCTTCTCTTCATCCCCGGCCTTGATTCTGATTTGATGGTATTCCAACTTCAAATCTAACTTGGAGAACAGTTTGGAACCTCCTAATTCGTCGATCAGCTCATCTATAGCTGGTATGGGAAACTTGTCCGGTAGAGTTAGCTTGTTCAGAGCCCGGTAGTCAACGCAAAACTGCCAACTTCCATCCTTCTTCTTAACCAATAACACCGGACTTAAAAAAGATCCCTTACTTGGTCGAATGACACCAGCCAGCAGCATTTCCCTAACCAACTTTTTGATTTCTGCCTTTTGTGAATGAGGGTACCTATATGGCTGTATGTTTGGCGGAGCAGCCCCCGGTTTCAAGGTAATGGCGTGGTCATGCTTCCGGTGAGGTGGTAACTCGGTAGTGGGTGTTTGTACTGCTGGAAATTCTGTCAACAGCTGCTGGACAGTCACTGGTAATGTCTCTTCGCCTACTTCCGTCATTTGTAATTCCCTGAATTCAATTAGATACCCTTAATGCCCGCTTCTAAGAGTTTTTATAGCAGGTTTTAGTGACACCATGGTTTTAGTGAGGCTTGGATCCCCCTTCAAGCAGTGTTCCTCCCTTCCCATTCTCACCTTCATCGTTAGCTGATGCCAATTAACCCTCACTTCCCCCAATGACTTAAGCCACTCAATTCCAAGGACCATATCTGCCCCTCCCATTTCAAACACATAAAAGGGTTGTTTAACTTTCATTCCTTGTAGATTCACCTCTACGGTGGGGCATTGCTTGCTGCCCATCACCTTGTATCCATCCCCCAACGACACTTCAAATGTTCTCTCCTCTTCGGTCTTCAGCCCCAGTTTTTCTACTGCTTCCAAAGTAACAAAATTATGGGATGCCCCACTGTCTATCAATATGAGGACCTTCTCCCCCCCTACACCTCCATATTAATTTCATGGTGTTGTTGGCGGTAATACCTACTACTGAGTGTATTGATAGCTCCAAGGTAGTCCGTTCTATGTACTCATCGAGTGTATTGATAGCTCCAAGGTAGTCCGTTCTATGTACTCATCGGCATTCACTTCCTCTAGTTCCGGGACCTCCTCCTCAGCTATCGTTTCCCCCTTTTCATCGACGGTTTGTAGCAAAATCACGTTGAGTTGCTTGTTCTTGCAGACGTGGTTGGAGTGGTATTTCTTATCACATTTAAAACAGAGCCCTAAGGCTCTCCTCCTGGCAGCCTTGGCCTCCGACAGTTGCCGGAAAGCAGGTGGGTTGGGTGCGGCGGTGCTGGCACGCGTCGCCGGTGAGGTCGACCCCGCCCTTAAAGTGGCGGTGGCACTCTCCTTCTTCGTATTTGCTACACGGTGAGTAACGAAGCTGGTGGTTTTACTCGGGTTAGGAGGACCCGTGATTGGGCTCCAGTTCCCCTTAGACCCAGTCCATCTCTGAGCTGCCCAGCCTTTCATCTGCGTATTCATGTGTTCTTCTTGGGCTTGTTCAATAATCTGGTTCCTTTCCTCAATTTTTTGAGCTAAATCCATAAGCCCCTTTAAAGTCTCCAACCTTATCAAACGGAGCTCCGCCCTTATACCTGCCTTCAACCCGGTTTTGAATGCCCCCATCAAGCACTTGTTTGAAGCCTCCTCACTGTTGCTGAAAGAGCCTCAAACTTCTCCCGATGCCCGGCCATGCTTCCTTCCTGCCTCAACGTCAAAAGCATCTCGTAAGCATCCCCTTGTTGAGAGTGCTGGAATCTCTCAACTAGTTCCTTCTTGAACTCTCTCCAGGTATGTACTAGACTCCTCACTTCCATCCACTGAAACCAAGTCAAGGCCTTTCCTTCTAAACACACTGTTGCCGCCTCCATCTTCTCTGCTTCAGTCATGCCATTTATGCAAGGTACCTCTCCACCCTAAACAACCACCTAATCGGGTCATCCCCTTCAAATATGGGCAGTTCTAGTTTCCGGAACTTCTCACGGTTGCGAATCTCCTCAGTTGCCTCTCTGCGTCCCGCTTTGGCTCCCGACTCCAATAGCTCCACCATGGGTTCCTTTCCCGACCTCCTTCCTACTTCCAATCTGGCCATTGAATCTCGTAGCTCCATCAACCACCCTTTAATGTCAGTCATCTCCCCCTTCATAGTACCTAGCTCCATGTCCACCTGATCCATTCTAGCCTTCATTTTGGTGTTTACCATGCCCCAGTGTTGCTGCTCTGATACCAGTTGATAGGTTCTAGTATTCACTACTATATATTTATTCTAGTATAATATCGATGCTTCCAATAAATCCTTCCCTTATAAGTAGAATAGCAGAAATGACAGCAAGCCCTTAGCTATGAAACTAGCAACAGTACAAGAAGAAAGAAAAACACAAACTCTTCCTCTCCCACTCTCAGCTGGATTGCTGGAAAATAGCAGAGAATGGAGTTACCATACCTTGTTAGCTTTCGAGAGGCTAACACTCTCCCAAAACCTTCCACAAAACTTTTCATACCTTCACTTACCCACACCCTGTCACCAAACACCTCACTCCCCCTAATGGGCCCCATTGCTACCAAGTTAGTTAAGATTTTCTCCCTCTCTGACCCCCTCCTGCAGCCCAACATTCTGCCTCCTAGAATATACCTTCAATCCCACGTGCCCCTTCCTCCTCTTATAACATTCTTAATTAAAGGCCTATCATAACCATTTTTCCTTTTATTGTACTCCATTTTGTTGTGGGATTTCAACATAGGATGGCTAATACAATTCCTTCTTTTTGGAAGAACGGAATTAGGACTTGATTGAAATATTCTCTAGTGTGATCAAACCTAAACCTTTCGATGTTGATTCCGAAATGATTTTTAATCATGGAACAAAACTTTGGGAGGACAATGCTAACATTAGATTTGTGTTTGAATAAAGATATCCAACTGACGTGAGTACAATCATCAATGAAGAAAACAAATCATTTTTCCCTAGAAATATTAGGAATAGGAGAAGAATCCCAAATGTCACTATGAATGAAATAAAAAAGAATAGAACTTCTTTGATATAGGTTTGTGTTTGGCACATTGACACACTTCACAATGAAAATCATTAACATATAGACCTTTAAACAAAGAAGAAGTAGAATTTTAATGACAATTAAAGATGGATGTCTAAGTCGCTGATGATGGAGCCAGATTTTCTCTTTATTGAATGGAAAAGATTATGAAAGAAAGCAGTGAGATAAACTGCGTTTAATCTTACTTGCTAGGTTTAATTCTTCAAGGTAGTAAAGGACATCTTGTACTCTAGTATGTCCAATTGTCTTCCTTGGATCCTTGTCCCGAAATATACAATAATTACGATAAAAAAAACTTAGCAACTCAAATCTCGAGTTAGTTTGTTTATAGAGATCAGGTTTTTGGATAATCGAGGAACATGAAGAACTTTCTTTAAGGTTAGTAATGGATTGATCTTTAAATCCCCTATGCTTGATACGGTGGTCAATGAATTATCAATTCTAGCTATTTTCCTACTACTTGGACATGTGGAATGTATTTGAAAAAAGGGTTTGGTGAGTGGGTCATATGGTTAATAAGTCCTAAATGGTGGTCAATGAATTATCAATAGTAGCTATTTGCCTACTACTCGGACATGTGGAATATATAAAAGAAGGGTTTGGTGAGTGGGTCATATGGTTAATAGCTCCTAATTCCATAATCCAAAAGTTGGCAAAGGTTGTTCTTGAGACATTTAGTGTAATAGAGAGTGGAAACTCGCCTGAATATACCAAAGAACAAATACCTGAGGGTTTGTCTAGGTTGCCAATAATAGATATTACCTTCTAAACCTCTTCTTGGTTAAGACTACCTAACTCTTAAGGATGTTCCTTCATTTTGTTGGACTTTGGCGACTTGGGCTTGACCAACTTTTCTTGATTAATCTCCTCTCAGTCCCCACCCTTGGCTTGGAGGTTTTCTATAAAGTTTCCAACACTTTTCACGGGTATGTCGTTCCTTCTTATGGCAAGTTCACCATAAGTTATCACGGTTCTAGGCTTTTCACAATATGTTGCTGAATTATTGCCAAAATTAGCCAACATGGCAGAGTTGTTTGTGTTGAGTGGTTCGAGCATCAGCTGTCTTCTCCTTTTTTCTCCCAAACTAAGGCCACAACCTCATTAAAACATGGAACTTCATGTTCATCAAGAATCTGGATTCTGACTTGTTCAAATTCCTGATTAAGTCCAACCAAGAAAGACTATTTTGCTCAATAAGGCCTTTTAAAATAGCTGCCTATGGAGCTCATTTAGTTTTTAAAACCTTGTAGTGGTCAAGCTCTTGCCGCAAGATTTCAACTGATTAGAATATTTGGTAACCATCTAACTCCCTTGTTTTGCAGTCATAGTCTTTATCTTGGCTCATGCACTTGGGTTGCATCCCTAGCCTTGTAATACAGTTGTTGGAGTGCATCTCAGGTGTCCTTGGTTGTAGCCAGGAACATACATGTGTCAACATCACGCCATAATCATGGAATCTTTATTCCATACTTCAAATCAAGGACCCTTTAGTTTTAACTTCGCACCTGTGAGATGATTGATCTTCCCTTTCCCTTTTAGTATGGTGCAAACGAGTTAAGACCATTTAAGTTCATGTTTTCTATTCAGCTTGTATACTGCATGGATTTTTTGCAATTGAAAATTCTCCTTTGATTGTGTTGTAGTGGTTATTTCTACTACTTTTTGACATGTCCGCAAAAAAGAAAAACGATCTCTAGGCAATTAAGGCTGATTGCTTGAAGAAAAAAAATTACCAGCAATGAAGATTGGTTGGAATCTCAAGACTGTCGACAATGAAAGATGATCAGATTGATTTTTCCTAGGAATTCAAGACCTTACAGCTGTAATACTATGACAATTTGAGGTTTGAGAGAATATTTTCTGCATTGCTTGCTTAGAAATGTATAAGAGGATCTATTATTTACATATTATTTTAACAACTAAAACAGAAACAAAAATAATGAGATCTCATGATCATAAGATGTTGTAATTAAATAGGAAATATTAAAAAGATATGAAAATCCTAAAATAAATTTGTTTTCCCACAGAACAGTTACAGTCACTTGTCTAACACCTAACATTCGTGATGTGTGGGAAGATCGAAGGTAGAAAGCAACATTAACACTTGGGGAAATTGTTGATATGCATGAGGGAAAGACTATGCATGTCAATGAAATTTGGTAAATTGTTGATAAAATATGCTTCAATTCGAGGAAGAGTATAGGGCAATTTAACAAATAACTTTGCATCTTTGGTATATATTAACTTGATATATGGTGAATTAGGTTTAACACAACCTATTCACTCACTCATCAGAGGTAGATAATAACATAGGTCTAAGATTAAGTTTACCTTTGATGCAAATATTTTGGATCAAAAGAAGACTTTTCCCAAGCATGTGAGTGTTATATGTTTCCTACTTATATTCATTGGCAGGAATGGAGAGCTAGGCTACTTTTAGAGCAATCATCAGCCATCAAATGTCCGTCCATATCTTATCATTTAGCAGGGACCAAGAAGATTCAACAAGAGCTTGCTAAACCCAATGTTCTTGAGAGGTGGTGAATATTTTCAGACTTGTTTCTTAAAAACTGTCAGCTTCATATATTCCAGGGACTACAGCTTGCTCATAATAATTGTCAACTTCATACTTTTCAATTTCTTGGTTACATTTCCAAGTGATGTTTATTGGCAGCCCAAATGTAGTCCACTGTTAGTGACTTAAATAATACACTGTTGGGGCTATTAACTGCTTTTGTCAGTGACATACCTGGCAGAACGCCACTATCACTTTTTGCTATAGAATATTTTTAGATTTATTAGAGAAATGAAAATACAATTGTCTCCTGGACGTCCAAACCTGAATGAGAAAAGTCCATGATTCTAATTGCTTGTTCATGTGCTTGGTTATGATAGAATCCTTCAATCGTAATGAGCAAGCAGTTGTTAAGAAACTCCTTTTCTCATAGGTT
This sequence comes from Erythroxylum suave, assembly GCA_027563595.1. Classification (NCBI taxonomy): domain Eukaryota; kingdom Viridiplantae; phylum Streptophyta; class Magnoliopsida; order Malpighiales; family Erythroxylaceae; genus Erythroxylum; species Erythroxylum suave. Next base: position 21,395,862 of record JAOSBN010000006.1, read on the forward strand.
TCTTGAGAACAAAGAGGAAATAGCAAAGCTGAGGAAGTGCTTTGCAGGCTTGTGGAGTTTGGATAATTCAGAGATTGTTACAACAGCTATTGAGAAACCTGAACATTTTGTTATGAAGCCTCAAAGAGAGGGCGGAGGTCCTGAATTTGTCAAAATTGATATTCTTTTGGATTTTATTTCTATGACATCACCTTTTTTTTTCTCAACTGTTGATTTTCTTCTTCAGGTAACAATATCTATGGTCTTGATGTGAAGGAAAAGCTTCTTAGACTGCAAAAGGAAGGAACTGAAGATAATGCAGCTTACATCCTCATGCAAAGAATTTTTCCATCAGTTTCTCCTGCCTTCTTAGTACGTGATGGCGTTTGTCATAAAGAGCATGCCATATCAGAACTTGGAGTATATAGTGCTTATTTGAGGTACATAAAACTTCTGCATTTAAGGATACGAATTTCAGTGTTACGTTCAATTCCTTACAAAATGAAGTTAATTGAGTGTGCTGGGAAAGAATGGTTTGCTTCATTTGATTTTTGATGTCTAAAAAAGAAGGGAAGAGACCTTGGGATTCCCAAAGAGCAGTGCTTGAAACATCACTTTGTCAGATATAATTCAGCTTGAAACAACATTAAATTATGCAGGAGCAAGGATAAGGTTATTATTAATGACCAATGTGGATACTTGATGCGCACAAAGGTATCTTCATCAGATGAAGGAGGAGTTGCAGCTGGATTTGCCGTCTTGGATAGCATGTACTTGACCTGATGGAGTAGGTTCATAATTGTCTCAAACTAGCTTCACTGCTTTGACCCAAAGTGTTTATCTTTGGTTTACTTTCTCACAGTTAAACTTGCTTGATATCTGCAGATTTTGACATGGAATAATGTATCCACTTCCCATTGAAAGTTGCGGGTTCAGTCTTATTGGAATTCATTTCTCAGAGTGGAGTACTGAATATTAAGGAAATTTCTTTTCTTCCCCTGTTTCATTGCAAAAAGGACTATTATTGGTGATCAACGTGTGCACATTAGGATCGTAAACATAAATTATATGTTGGAAAAGTTTCGACCAGTGCACACTGAGATCTCAATTGCAAAATTACTCGTTCGCTCTATTTTGAGCAAACCCCTTGGCACCATAAATAGATCTTACCTTCAGAAACATTTGCACCCTGTGCGTCACCGAATGTTTGTGTGAAAAATTGCATACATAGAGCTTCTCTCTATTTATATTCGTGTGGTGATGTCTTGGTATGAAGTTACTGCTTTTTGCAGTGTTCATGTCTTTGCTACATTCGTATTCTAGCAGCATCAGGTGTAAACTATTACGTGCCACAAGTTTTCTTGCATATCAATCCTTCTCTCCTTGACGCTTTGTAAACTTTATGGTATGGTTAATCCCAGCAGAAAAAAGAACGGCAGCAGCTAGTCAGCAGTGAGATAAGAGCATATTTTGATTCACATGACATGTATGGATATAATTTTAGCTATTTTTGACCATTGCTCCCCTCAAACAACAGATTGATGATAGGGGGACGGTCATACCTGTTTCAAGGAATCGTCACCAATTCAAAGAGCTAATTGGGAAAATACCAATAACAAATAAATGGTTTTTTTTTTTTGGATAAGGATCATCTAATGAAGTTCTTGTTGTTACAGCAGAGTCTAAAATAGGGAAATAAAATTCAATGGAATTTTTATATCAATAAAGCCAGACTTGCCAAATCTCTGAGCTTTACATCCCATTTGACCTGAAGCAGCAGGCCTGAATTTTTCCAAGAGATGATCAGTCCCTCGTATTCACCTCAATTGTCTTACAATTCGTAAACCATACTTTGGGGCATAATTTTTGGCTGATGGCTGATGTCTGGCTTCACAATACAATCCGAGTTAATGATGCAACAGCCTCAATCAGGGATTATCTTTACCATTCCTAACTAGATCCATCAAATTCTAACTTGATTGCTCGCTGCAGTAGCAACAAAAGAAACCACTAACTACTACTGGCTAGCATGTCATGCATACTCACTGGAGTTTCCCTTGATTCAACTTGCTTCGCTACCTGAAGCTCTTAAATGTTTATGGCTGAGAGCTACTATCATTTCTTTGCCACACGTGTTCCCTGATAACCGATCAATCTTTCTCTCTCTCTATTTTTTTTTGGGTCCCTAGTTTACTGATTTATCTTTGTTATCAAACGAAAAACAGAAATCAAGAAAAGACTATATACTTACGAGTATTATGATACAAGAACGTCGAATATGATATCGTGAACAAATTACATTTATGACAATGAATTGAAAGAATTGCAGTTCCAGGTTATGGGTAGCCTATTCACATACTGGAAGAATCATTATCTCCGACCTCGCTTTCATTATCTCCGTCCTTTAGATGATCAAAAAATGCATCAAGGTACCAAGGGCAACTTTCATTCCATTGACCCTTTTTCGCATTTGCCCGCCACTTCTGATCAGCAATCATTTCAGGCGATAGACCCCATTCTTGCATTTCTTCCTCTGTATGATGAATCGCTAAACTGTAATCTCCCCCTTGGCCCAACTGCATCACTCGAATCCCACAGTTCCCCAGATTATTCAGGTGCTCAAATTGTTCAACTGTCCACTTGAACCACTTCATGAGGAACACGCGACAAGTTAGCCCATGTGATATGATAATCAGATTCACATCATGTGAAGGGTCCTGATGAAGCCTGTTCATATCTATGTCCCTCCAAAGAGATTCCAGAAAATCTGCCAAAGCACAGCTCTTATCAAGCACAGCTCCAAAGAGATTCATTTAGTTATGAAGCTACTCTTCAGAGATGTAGTTCATGGCATTTTGTTGTAGAACATCTTAATGTATGTCCGTTACAGCAATAAACACAATCAAATACTGCAAATTGATTCATTGTACCATAGACTCTGCATCTTCCTTCACCATTACTAAGCAAAAGGAAGAATTTCAAGTCCAATATCAAAGGAATTGGTTGAGACTCGTACTGCGAGTTCAGCTTTCACTTGGGAAAACAAGAAAGTCTAGTGACTATAAGAGTGACTTGGATACATTGTCAACCAGATTCCATACAATGTAAAACAGAGATCCCAATCAAGAAAAGCAACAAGAAGCAATAGAGCACCATACAACATGGACTCATCCAGAATACCAGTGAGCTACTTCTCTTTTGACAACTCATATCAACATCAGTCTCATCAATCATTTGTATCCACATCAAGTACCAAGGGGAACAATTTTAAGCAGAAATGTTTGTTCACAAGCAATTTTGAGAAGAGAGAATTTTGAATCCAAAATAAGCAACACACATCTACTGTTGAATTGCAGTGCAACACATTATAAACAAGAGTAGATTTAATCCAAATGCTAATCACTTGCATAAAACCACAAATTCCAGTTTCAAAATCATATAGAAAGACCCCAAATTGTTAACATCACTAAAGTTCATTTGCTCAGAGCTATTTTACTTCCAGATAGTATGTCAATATAAAATTGTCAGAGTTGGGCTGAAAACAACATAGAACACGATAGGGATGTTTGAATGTGGTTAGGCTTTAAAACAAAACATATAAGAACAGATTTGGGAGCATACATAATGAAACAAAATTTAATCTTTTCAAGTTCATTTTTTGTTTGAGACTTTCCCAACCCTAAAAATCACGACTTTCTAAATGGTACCATTTCATGGTACCTTGCACATCAAATTCTAGAAACACAAGTGGCATAACATTTCAAAAGCACTGATTGCTTCATCTACAAGCAATGTGTAAAATATGCCCAGGAAGCTTTTAAGAGATGAATTCATTGAAGTCCTGAGCTAAAATAATTTTGCAAGGAAAAAGGACTAGGAGGACTTACGCTTAAATTTTTGAGTTCCATTGTTAATTTACACACACAATATCAATATATCCAAAGTTACCATTGCTACTTTGAAGCAAAGAGCTAATTTGGATACTTTATTTTATGTTCTTGCTAACTGATACATTATCACAAATTCCATAAAAGGAAAAAGAAGAGATCCTAATCAAGAAAAGCAACAAGCCATAGAGCACCACACAGTTCATAGATTCATCCAGAAGGGGAGTTCCCGTGGAAACAAATATTCCTACGAGTGAGCTGCTTATCATCAAATGTCTCTTTTGACATATCATAACATAAGTTTCGTCAATTGCTTGTAACCAGACCAAGTATTGAGGCATATTATGCAGAAACAATATTAAGTAGAAATGTTTGTTCAGCATCTCATAAATAGACAAGGGCAATAGAAAAAGAAAGAATTTTAATGCCAATTTGAGCGACACACATCTAGTATTGAATTGTAGTGATATACAGTCAAATTTGTCAAAAACTGGGCTTAAATAAAAATAGAACACGGTGGGGATGTTTAAATGTGGTCAGGCTTCCAAAAAACTAATTTTATATCATATAAAAACAGACTTGGGAACATACAGAATGAATCTTTACAAGATCATTTTGTTGAGACTTTCTCAACCCAAAAATCACTTCTAAACTGCTCCATTTCCTAATCCCTTGCACATTAAAGTCTAGAAAGAACTAGGAGGACTTTTTAAGTCGAGTACACAACCTGGATGTTTTGGGTTCCATTGTTAATTTACACAAACAATATCTACAGATATCCCAACAGTTGATACTTCAAAACAAAAAACTAATTTGGACAATTTATTTTACGCTTTAGCTAACCATACAACTTCATAAACATCATGCTACCCTCAACGATATTTTAACTGAATCAATTTCTGTCTTATCTACAAGAATCCAATATACAAAGCAATTTTAAAGAAACCAAAAAGACCGAAGTGTAACAGAATGAAGTACTTTCAAAGCCCAATAAGGAAAGAAGAAAGAACTAACAGTACATAAGAAGAAAAGAACAACGTGAATTTACAATCTTTAGGTTTTCATAAGATCCCATTTCCATTTGTTTCTTTTCTTTAGCTCCAATCACTTCACTGATTCAACTTTTACCCCTAGGAAACAAGAAATACACAAAAGAAAAAGGATGGAAAGAGAAACGTACTTGAAACGCGATCAAACACATCTGCAGCAGATTCACCTTCAGGGAAGCGATAGAAGAATCTTCCAAACCTCTCTCTGGTCCTTTTGATGACCCTCATGCGTTCTTCAACCTGAAAGTTGCCGAAATCCTGTTCTCGTACCCTGCATTCCTCTCTAACCCCAACGATCCTCTCCCTCTCAAAAGACCGACCGATCTCTCTAAGCGTGGATCGGGTGCGTTCGTAAGGCGAAACGTAAAAGTACACTCGCCAGTTCTTGGCACATGTTCCATTTTCAGAGACAAGGTTGAGCAACTGGGCCCCTGCTTCACGAGCCTGAGCTAAACCAAGTGGGGTTAGCGGGATTTTGTTGTCAGGGATGGTGGTGTATGCGGCGGTGTCAAGGTTTCCCTGAGACTCACCGTGGCGGACAAGGATTATACGCTTGGGAAGAAAGCGGTGAAGGTGGTGATTAATGGGGGGATGGTGGTTGTTTTGATGGAAATGGTTAGTATGGTGGTGGCTGTTGTTGTGATGGTCTTCTTGCATCTTCTCTCTCGATTTCAACTATGTTATCGTTTGTTGCTGATGTTGCTTTGGCGATTTTTGGGTGCTCTTCCTCTCTGCCGCTATAGGGATGAATAGTTTGTGTTGTTTCTGCTACGAGTTGAGTGATCAAATGTGGTAAAATAAATGTTGATGATGGGCAGAAAGTTTTGAGGTCTGCTTTGTAGTTGTAGGCAGCTTTGCGGGTTCATACTCATACCGTTGTTACTTCTTCTCTTTCTTATTATAAAAATATTCCTATCATTATAACTAGCTAGTAATTATTTTCTTTCTATTGTCAACTAACTCAAAAGTAGAGATTTTTAATATTTAATGAGAGTTTGCCCATTCATCCCTTTAAGGGATTGGAATTGGGAAAAGGGTGTTGAAGATTTGGATCCTTCTATAAGACTTGGAAGATATGCTTCTTTGACCGTAACATTGCGTGTGGACAAGACAGTTGTGAAGCTTTCATATGAGATTGCCTTGTGCCAGCTTTCTAAGACGTGTTGTCCACCTTCTTTTATAAATTATTAATATATTATCACAGTTTTTTTTATATATTTACTAATATTTTTAAAAGATTCAAATTTATGATATTTTAAAATATTATTCATAATATATTTATGATTCGTAAAATTTTAATCATTTTTATTTACTCATTGTTAATAGCTTCAAATGTATTAGTCAAAAGGCAAGCTCAATAAATGTTTAACTAGAGAATTCATAGAAAATAAGGAACGTGAGAAGGAATGTGTTGAACTTGTAGAAATCTAGAATATGAAAGTTGAAAAAAATGGTGGAACACAATTAGTAAAAACAATACCAATTGGACTGAAAGTTAGGAAATTACTTGAGATAGAAGTCTAAAACGTGGGCGTCAAGCAGTTACATGAAGCCTAGAACATGGAAGGTTAAGCAACAGTGGCTGATAATTAGCTAAAATATAAAGAAGTGTGCAATTATAATAACAAAATTGTTTAAAGATGAGAGGATTTTAAATTCACCGGCACCGGGAGAATGGAAAGGACAATTCCAATACCAACACAATCAAAATAAACAAAAATCACGCTACGAGAAATTAATCAACCTATTTCTAGCACATTTTGTTATTTTTCTAACTTACTTTTACTTTGCGAATTCAACTTTGTTACATAGCTTGTGATTCTTTTTTACAATAATTAATTACTTCCTTTGCTTCAAACTTCATTTCAACATATTTTAGTATTTTGGTAGCTTAGAATTCTATTTTTTATGTTTTTCTAAGCCTACTTATATCGTTGATAAGAAGTCAGGTAAAAGTTCTTAGAGAATTTCTCCTTGACACACTCGAATTCCATATTAGCACCAAATAATTTGACACACCCACCTCTAGTCATAGAAGGAGAAGTTCGTACAACCATAAGGAATGACAACTTTGTATCTCAAATGGTAGAGAATCTTGAGAAGGTAGCCTTGCCTTTAGCTAACTTTTCTGCTAGTGAGAATCCAAAATCGTCGCAACGAAACAACATTATTTTCACAAACAAAATTATTGAATTAAAATCTAACATGGCCTCCATGATAAGCTTGATCAAAATATTAATAGAGAAGGTTGAAAAGCTACCTGTCACTCTTATATAATTTGTTGGCCAGAATTAGCCTGCTGTAGGAAAGTAATCTTTGAACTATTCATGAGACATCTTGCTCCTAATGTAATGGAAGTCAAAGAATGTGGTCATCTTCCAGCTACATCTTCTGTAGATGAAAGATATGTCCCTCCACACTAAACAGAGGATATCCTTGTAGCACCTCCTTGCATTGATCTTAGTAACACACATGGATTTATTGGTAAGACTGAAGCTAATGGACCACAATATAGTTTGGGAGGTAATAATGCAATTGCAAACCATAATTTCACTATTCACCCACCATAAATGAGATTATAAGTAGTTTTGGAAGCCATCATAGAAGCACTTCAAGAATTGTACAAGCCTGATTTAAGATAACTTATCCATAAAAAATTTCATAAGCCTTATTATGAACATATTGATTAGGAGAATTCTTATTCTCGTGACTAAAGAATTTTCAAATTAAACTTGTTTTATGGTCAATATGGTCAATCCACCATAAGGAATGACAACTTTGTATCTCAAATGGTAGAGAATCTTGAGAAGGCAGCCTTGCCTTCAGCTAACTTTTCTGCTGGTGAGAATCCAAAATCGTCGCAACAAAACAACATTATTTTCACAAACAAAATCATTGAATTAAAATCTAACATGGCCTGCTTGGTAAGCTCGATCAAAATATTAATAGAGAAGGTTAAAAAACTACCTACCGCTCTTATATAATTTGTTGGGCAGAATTGGCCTGCTGTAGGAAAGTAAATCTTTGAATTATTCTGGAGACATCTTGCTCCTAATGTAATGGAAGTCAAAGAATATGGTTATCTTCCATCTACTTCTTCTGTAGATGAAAGATATGTCCCTCCACACTAAATAGAGGATATCCTTGTAGCTAGGGATGACAATTTGGGTTCGGAGTTTGGGGGATTCCCCGTTCGGGGCAGGGATTGGGAAAAAATTCACCACATAGATTCGGGGATGGGGCAAATATAACTCCCAAGACAGAGCCAGGGACAGGGACAGGTTGAATAATCCCCGACTCGTGGGGATCCCCATTCATGATAATTTTAGAAATATATTATATATTTTTAATTTTATACTCTTTATAAAAAGCTGGTTATAATTGATGAAGACTACAATGTTTCAGTTGGATTAAATGAAAAATTTAGGAGTAAATATTAACAATTGCAGTTCTAAGAAGCACTAATTATTTATGTAAATATGAAAAGTAAGAAGCACTAATCAGTTTCTATAAAATATAGAATAAATTATTTAGAATTATTGGAAATTTGTAAAAGTTTTAAGAATAATTTAATGTATATAATATAAAACCATATGACAAGAAATTATCTATATTCTTATAAATTATAAACAAAAAATTATGATAAATTATTCAAAGGTTTTATAATATTCAAAATGATTTATTTTGAATTTATAGGCAGTATAAATAATATGTTATTATCTTTTTTGCTATCGCAGTTCTCAAATGAGTACGAAAAGAGTAAATATGAAAACTCTTTAGGGTTTCCATTTACAGAAAGCCTCCCTATTTCCAAAAGCCTCCCTATTTCCAATAACCAGCAGTCTCTCACTCTCTCTTATTTTCAAACTCTCTCTCATTTTTCCTCCTTCCTATTCCCTGAATCTTTGGAATGATTATTCATATGTATCTTTGGATACCTTGACTTGATAGCACAGATGGAATGATTATTCAAATTTGCACTAATCTGCTTAGTGCTCACGCTGTGCAATTTTGATTCAGGTTTTTTAAATTCTGTTTATAAATAGTTGTTGATGATAATTAATCACAATATTCTATTATTTTATTCTCTTGGTAGAACAAAACTATGATGATTTTGAATCTTGTAAGATATTAGTATCAACAACTTATGAAAATATGAAGAATATAATAATATTTTTCGAAGTCATGGTAGGTTTATAACTTTTTTTTCAAATCATCTGTGTCTATTTGTAGATACTAATAGCAACAAGTAGACCATTATTTATTGTGATATGTGAATGTTATCTTCCCTGCAACATGTTACGTTTATGCTTGTTTCTCTTTATTACTGTACTAATTTTCATTTTACTGATTTATATCCTGTTATTATGTTAAAATGGCAAGTGAGAATAAATCGGTGCATACTCCTGTGGGAAGCAATCAAATTCCACTTATGTCGTCTGAGACGCAAGAAACTCAACCTCCACATATTGAAATAAGTGAAGAAATTTCAGAGACAAAGAATATCAATGAACGAGGAAGCCCAAATAAAAAAGGACTAACTTCAAAAGCATGGGAGCATTTTCATTGAAGAAAAATAGATGGCAAGTGGAAGGGAATATGCAAATATTGTGGGAAAAATCTTGTCGGTGAAACTACATAAGGTGTTAATCACTTGCATGACCACATAAGTAGTTGTTTGCTTCGTAACAAAAGGGATCTAAAGCAAAGCATACTGAAAACTTTGTCACAATCATCAAGCTCTATGGGAGATAAGGGTGAGACATTTATTATTGGGAACTATTCTTTTTATCAAGATGTTGCAAGAACAGAGCTTGCATAAATGATTGTTCTTCATGAGTATCCCCTTTCCATTGTTAATCAAATTGGACTTAGAAGGATTTGCGGTACTATGCAGTCATTATTTAAGGTAAAAAAAAGATATTTCAAAATCCCTATTAAGTAATTGTTATTTTGTTACTTGTTTTAGTTATTCATTTTCAAGTGAATGAACTTATATTGCTTATGCTCTTAAAATTTTATAGGTTCTTTCACGCAATACCATAAAAAGTGACATCATGAAACATTATGAGCTAGAGAAGTATAACGCAATGAAACTTCTTGAGAAGAACTTAAGTCGTGTTGCCGTAACGAAGGATATATGGACACCAAGCAATCAAAATAAAGGATTTATGGTTGTTACGACATATTATATTGATGATAATTGGACATTACAGCATCGATTTGTGAGGTAAATAATTAATTTGTTTGTTTTTATATTTTTAATGTAATTTCAAATTATTTATGAATTTTATTACTTAATTTAGTTTCATTTATATGCCTGCACCATATAATGCTGAGGTTCTGTCCCATAATTAGGCTGCGTGCTTATATGATTGGAATCTAGATAGGAAGTTGTCAACACTAACAGTTGACAATTGCACCACTATTGATGCCATGATTGATCTTATCTTTGAGAAGATTCTGTATACTTTTTTCATACTGGGAGGATCTTTGTTTCATATGCATTGTTGTGCTCACATACTAAATTTGATTGTCAAAGATGGACTGTCAGTAATTTATGATGCTATAGAAAAAATTAAAAATAGTGTCAGTTATTGGGTTGCAACACCAAAAGGGGAAGAAAAATTTGCTGATGCTTGTTGATAGTTGGGTGTTACATATGCAAAAAAGCTTTGTCTTGATTGTAGAATGAGATGGAATTCTACATTTTCGATGCTTTCTTCTGCATTGCCATACATAGAGGTTTTTGAACGTTTGAAACAACGTAAGGTGCAGTTTAAGTCTTGTCCTAGTGATGAAGAATGAAAAATGACATCTGAAATTTGTGATAAGTTAGAGATGCTTTATGGTGTCACTGAGTTATTTTTGGGTTCCAACTATCCAACTACAAATGTTTATTTCCATAAAGTTTGTGAAATTAGATTGTCCTTGAGAGAATGACTTTATTCTTCTAACGATGTTGTAAAAAACATGACTTCAAGTATGATTTCCAAGTTTGATAAGTATTGGAGTGCAATCAATCGGGTGATGATAGAAGGGGTTGTTTTGGATCCTAGATATCAAAAGCAGTTGTTAGATTATTTCTTTCCACTTATATATGGAAGTGAATCCGATGTAGAAATGAAAAAAGCTAGAAAATGATGTGATGATTTGATTGTTGACTATTAAGCCAATGATAAGAGGAGCATTCCTAGTAGAAGTGATTCTAGTTCATCTTCAAATCTCACTGAATTAAGCCCTCCTACAAAGAAATCGAAATGGCAGAGTAGTTATATGTAATACGTACAAGAAACTACTTCCAAAAGTAATGTGAAGTCAGACTTAGATTACTATTTAGAGGAGCCTATTTTATTTGATGAATCAAATGAAGAAATATTTGATATATTGGCTTATTGGAAACAAATTGGAGTGAAATACACAATTTTGCAAAGAATTGCAAGAGACTTCTTAGCCATTCCCATTTCTACCGTTGCATCAGAATCTGCCTTTAGCACTGGAGGTCGTATTTTGAGTCCACATTGTAGTAGATTACATGAAAACATAGTTGAGGCATTAATGTGTTGGCGAGATTGGTTACGTGATGTGATGGGAGGTATTATAAGTTTATAACCTTATACCTTTATACTATTTTTATTTTTATTTCTTTTATTTAAATTTAATCTAAAATTTACAAATTGTTAGGTTTTTCAAATGCAAAACCCCAATATTACACAATTATCGAAGATGAAGAAGTTGAGGACAAATTTTCTACTACTTGAGTAAGTTGTATGTAGTTATAATTATTATGAGTAAGTTCTATTATGTATGCTCAATCACAAATTTCCCCTTGACATTTTCCCTATTTATGCTCTTGTGATGATGGTTTGGAATTGTTGGGATTTTATTTTATTTTAATCCTTTTTTAATAAACAATTAGGATCCAAGAATTGGTCATATTGCTGTCCAGATCGTGATATTCAAGTGCATATTGACTGTGGTACGATATAAGTGAAACCAGGTCTCTATCATGGGGATGAGATTGAAGTCCCAAAAACAAGCACAACACCAACTAAAAGATTGAAGATAAAAATCAGTCAGACCCAACCCCAGCAGATTTTGTGGCTTCTGCTCAAATTCAGGATGGTGGACTTAGTCTTAATGTTTGAAATGACATGCAATTCCTTTTTTTTTAGAATAAAAGTTTTTTGTTATATTTTCAGTTGTCATTCACGAATAGTTCATTGAGAATTTGAGAATATACTGAGCATTGAGAATTTGAGATTGTGGTTCAGGAAGGCTCTTGTTGAATTTTTCAACACAATGGCTTTTTCTATTCCACCATATTATATTTTATGGAAGTGTGATATGATCATATAAACCAAATTTATATGGGTGCAAGGTGAGGATTCGGGGATTCGGATCCCCGCGGGGACTTCACGGGGATATCAAGGATGGGGAATGAGACAAAAATATCCCCACTTCAGGGATCAGGGATCGGGGATGGGGACTAGGGGTACGCCTCGCCCCATTGCCATCCTTACTTGAAGCACCTCCTTGCATTGATCTTACTAACAGACATGGATTTATTGGGAAGACTGAAGCTAATGGACCACAATACAATTTGGGAGGTAATAATGCAGTTGCAAACCATAATCCCACTATTCACCCACCATAAATGAGATTATAAGTTGTTATGGAAGTCGTTATAGAAGCACTTCAGGAATTGTACAGGCCTGGTTTAAGACAACTTATCCATCAAAAATTTCATACGCCTTATTAGGAACATATTGATTAGGAGAATTCTTATCCTCGTGATTAAAGAATTTTCAAATTAAACTTGTTTTATGGTCAATATGGTCAATCCACCATTAGTACATAGCCAAATTTACTATGTAATATGGAGAACTAGAAAATGATAAAAACTTTAACCTTCAAGCTTAAGTTGTTTATAAATTTATTAATAGGAACTGCCTTTTCTTGGTATTCATTGTTAGCTAGTAATTCTATCCTTTCTTGGGCTAAATAGAAATATTTTTTCATATTAAGTTTTTTAGGAATAAACTCGAAGTTAGCATAGCTAAGTTGTCAAGGGTCACTCAAAAGAATGGTGAGAATGCTAACATATTCATTACTCATTTCAAGAAAATGAAAAGTCAATGTTGGATTGCACTTCTACAAATTGAATATGTGAAATTAACTCAAACAGGGTGTGGACATTGACTTATGAAAGAAATTCTAATGCATGGAATTTTTTGATTTCTATGAATTAGCAGCAAAAGTCTCCAAATATGAAGAATTCCTTAAGGAAGAGCATCACAAAAAAAGAATTTGCTAACACTTATGCTACTAAGATAAATTTTGATGATCAATGGAACTTGCATTTACCCTTCTCTAAAATTTAAATACCTAAAAGTCAAAAAGAAAATTTAAGCTCTGTTAACTCAAGTTAAGTATACCTTTAATACCTATAATACACAGTTGATTTTTGTTAATTATTGCAAGAAAAATTTATCACCTTACCCCTAGACCATAAAATTCCTACAAAAAAGGAAAATAGAGATAGAGACTCCACTCGATAAATTTGATATTGGGGATTCAAGAATGCAATATGAGATTGTATCAATAAAGGAATTTTGTTGTTTGCTGAGGTTGCCCAAATTGTGCTGATATCTATAAAATCATTCCCACCTGTGGCAACTATTAATGCCACAAAATTTGACTTTCAACTATTGTTAGACGTAAAAAAGAAGTTGAAATTTATGGAATATCATTTAGCATCAACATCGAATTCAAGAACATGTGTTTATGTTCCTAAGTATAATACAACTTTAGGAATTGGGGCCAAAAAATTCTTTGGATTCAACAAAAGGTAGAAATTTTAGGAACAAATCACCAAGTAGAATTCACCCAATTTTATAGGTAAAGAAATGAACCTCGAATTTTGAGTTCTTAGAACAGACAATCTAGATTTGTAGTGCCACCATGAGTCTTAGCATCCTGACATTTGCAATAAGTAAGGCATCCAAATAATCCTATACACTTAACCTGAACTAAAAAAAGATGACTTCAGCAGAAAGATCAACTACCTAGATAGAGAAAAAAAAGCTAACATTGATGGAAGAGCTAACTTCAAGAAAATCATTTCATGTAAAACTTGTTTTCTCTTAAGAAAGTATTATGAATCCTAAAAATGAAAAGAGGAAGGTAAAAGTCATAAGTGAAAAGCGAGATAAGACAAAGGAGATATGATTTTCTTAAAAATAAAAAGGGAATGCTAAAAGTTTTACGGTAAAATAGCTGACACGGACTTACATGGTCAGTTACACAACTGTGTAACTAACCATGTGAGTCATAGATGTGTTAATTTTGAAGGGACATAGGCATATGAGTTTTTATGAACTTACACGATCAGGTATGTGATCGTATGAATGATCATGTAAGTTATGAACAGGCATATCCCTAGACTATATAGGTATTTATGAACGTGTGAACATGTTGAAATCAAAATTGTGTCTATATGGGAATATACATGGTTATGTATATATCCATGTATACCATATCAATTCTTTAAAACCTTAAAAAAATTTCACTTAAAGTCTCCAAATTCAACCCACATACCAAATTCAACTATGGATTCTTTTTTTATTTATCTTAACTTCAAACACCAAAAATCAATTAAATCCTATGCTAAGATTTATAATAGAAACAAAAGAATATGAAATAAAGAAATCAAATGGAACGAAATATATCATAATTCATGGGTTGCCTCCCAAGTAGCGCTTGTTTAACATTGTTAGCTCGATGTGCCTGATAGTTGTTAATTGCATGATGTTTTAAGGTGTAGTTTGTTATGTATTTAGTGTGAATTTGAGTGTTGAGTGTGCATTTATGTGTTAATTGTGTTAGTTTAGGTGTTTAAGTGTTTTTATGGGTTAGTGTGAGTCTTTGAGCTTAAATGTTAGATTTTTGAGGTCCTTTGATATGTTTGTTAGTGTTTCAGGGTAAACAGTGAAGAATAAAGAAGATGTGAAGAGTTTCGGGCCAAAGAATGTGGATGAATAGAGAAGGACGAGCCAGCAGCAATCAGGCCACGATTGTGCGCATTTGGGCATGGTCGTGATAGAGAGTTTCTATTTAGGCCACGATCATGCATGTTGGGTCATGATAGTGACAAAAAGGTTTAGGCATTGGGTACGATCGTGGCAAGTAGGGGGCTACGAGTCGAGGTCGAAACAGTCCAAAAAATCTTACAAAACTTGAGTTTTCGCATCAGTCTGACGCAGGCCACGACGCAACTTTGATATAGGGCTTCTATAGAATAAATAGAACATTACAAGATAGATGCAGTAGTCTTTGGAGAGCCTAGAGAGTAGTGCAAGAGAGTTTGGTTCAGCCAATTCTGAGCAAAACCTAGAGAGAGATCAAGAGATTGAGGAAGGAGATGAAGGAAGAGAGACACGGAGACGAGTTAAACGCGATGTACTTTTAGGAACAGATGGTTTCACACTGTCGCTGCTTTCGAAATTCCATTGCTGACAGTATTTTCCATTTATTTCAATTTTATTCATGTATGGAATTGAAATAGGAGTTGAGAATAGTTGTGTTGATTGTTGAGTTTATGTTTATACTCACCTTTGGATTTTGACTCTTGAGATTAATGAAATTTAATTGATTGTGTTTTTATTGATTTGATTATGATTCAAATTATGTTCTTAATAATTTGGCAACAAACTGAGAGGGTGAGCCAGGTAAAAATAATCAATTTGGGCTAACAAGAGTTAGGTGAATTTATAGGTAGAGAATTGAATCAATCCTGTAGAGTCGTGTAATGAGTGATCAAGCATAGATTCCCGGTAGGTTAGTAGACAATTTTAGACTAATTTAAGTTTGGGGTCAATTGCAAATCGAGAGATCGCAATTCCATAATTTGAATTAGGGATTATCAATTAGGGTTAAGAATTATAACTCAAGAGAGAGTAATTCACTATAGGACCATTTAGGCCCTTTAATTCATGGATTGCATAATTAGTTAGGTTTTCGTTAGTTTCGAGTCAAAATCCCCTTTCTCTCATTTGGTGATTTCTAGGTTGATTTCGGGTTAGGTTGTGTGATTTCTATTTTGTTACTCTTTGGCACTTTAAATTCTCATAATTGATTGTTGATTGATTTAATTTCTACATTAGTTATTTGTTTAGAATTATTATAGTTTAGGGTGACCTTAGGTTTTAGGACTAGATTAGGCTTCCTTGTGGGATCATCACCTTAGGTACTACATGAACAACCCGTGCGCTTATGGAATTTACCAAGGTTAATAATTAGTAAAACTTAGCGTGTATAACCTTGCGAACAATACCCTTCATGTTTATCATCAACTTGGGCCTATAATTGGTGACTTCCTTCCACTAGTTTCTCCATATAGTAGTTTAGTGGCCTGTGAATAAGCCATATGTTGTAAGATATTGATAAATACATAATGTATCAAATTAAAAAGTCCAATTGAATCCATTAATGCCGTTTTTGATAATAAATTGTTGAAAAAAATATGGAATAATAAAACTCCATGAATCTTTAGTTGACTCAAAAAGTTTATCTTGTGGGATGTGGAAACCATTCGTATTTAAGGTGACTACCAATTATTCATTAATAGTTTTCTTATTTGGCTCCTCCTCTTTTTCTTCTTTAATCACCTTTGTCCACTTTTCTACTTTCTCTTCTTGGACAGAGGCTACCTCCTCTTCTTTAACCTCTATTTTCTCTGTCATTTGTTCTTCTCTCTCTTCTAAAATAGAATTTACCATCTCGTATTCTTTAACTACCTTATTCTTCATCTCTTTTTAAATTACAACATCATTCATGAAGTCAACATTTGTCTCCCCTTCTTTTAGGCATTAATAAGCTCAAATAATATGTTGAATTTAGCTAGATATATTCAACTCTCTTGCCATTTACACTGGCTAACGTCTCTTTTGGCAACGTCTTCTATTAATATATCTATAAGATATTCTTCTTACTGTTGTTCTTGTAAAGATTCAGCTAAAATGTAATCATTCCATTTATCAGCATAAGGGTTGTTGCATTTTAAATTATAAATATTCTCCTATGATGTATTTTGAGGCCAATTTCCAATTCAATATGGATGCTCCCACATATAGTTTGGTTCCCATCATTCATGATTGTGATGGTTACCCCCATAAATGTCACATATTCAGTTGAGCTTTCTAAAATAAATATCAGTTGAGCTTCTGAATACATATCACCATACCTTTCATGCCAAGTTTGTGATGTTGCCATATTTGATGGTATATTATAATTCCCATGAGAATAATGTCCCCTCTATACTTCCATTATGGTTTCTATCTATGACGATGAATCATAAATCCTAACAATAAGCCACAAACACAAAGTCAAAATAGATAAGTTCAAAAGATAAATAAATAGACATATAAGAATAAGTAAATAAAAACAAAATAATGGTTAGGTTAATAAAAGCTAGGTTTTCCTAGTATTATAGTGTAACACCCCACTCCCGCAAGAACCCGAACCCGACATCGTGGGTGATGTCTAAGCTCGTGCCCTGCAAGGGTGGCGTGCTAAAGCACTCAATCACTCGAAAATTGGTATAAAAACTTTTTTCTTTGTTTTCCTTAAAAATCACAATCACATATTCAATCACAACAACGCAATCATTAGAGTTTCAATAGCCATTTGGGCCCTTTCAAAAATACAAAATGCTTTAGTTGTTTCGGAATACACTTTTATACAAAAAGTTGCAGAATAAACAATTCAGTATAAAATAAGGAAATGCAATGCCGACGTGAATTGATCTTAACCTCTATCCTTCACTTGTATGCTGTAGGTATACTCCCGTTGGCCAAACGGCGTATTCTTTTGATCTTGAAAAATAATTGAAAATTTTGGGTGAGTTTTACGAACTCAATGAGTGACCATCGTTGATGACTCACCTAGTCACATAACACATAAATCACGTTATTGCACATCTTTTCACATTTCACATTCAATACAATTTAATCATTCAAATTATGTAAATGCGGTGCACTTGAGACTCACTTTCCATTTCTTACTTTGTTGTGACCTAGTGCCTTTTTATCTAGCCCATATCCCTTGTGGATACTGAGCTGTATTAGATGATGTCTCATATCTCTTAATGGATACCGGGTACATTCACAACTGAGCCAAAGGCTCTTATCACATTCTAAGCTTTAATCGCTTTTACTGGCAACTCTGGTCACAAATGCCTTTATGTTTCATGCATTCATGTAATGGAATGCATCAGTCACATTTGCATGGTCTCAATCAATCACTTTCCCATATCATCAGACCTTATTCCGACATTCAACATTTAAGTTAAGAATCACATTTTCATTCATATGCAAAATGTACTTTCAAAACAAATTTAACAATCACCTCAAGTACACATAGTTCATCCAATTTAAATTCAATGAGCACTTCAATATTCAACCAAGCATCACAATAACCGGAGCTCCTTTCCGAAAACTAACACAAATTAATCACATTCATACAAGCATTCAATAGTTGGTCAATACAAAAAATTGAACCAAACAAAACAAACAATGAAATGAGACCATCTAGGTCTACTCACAGTACGCTCCAGATTAGCAATTACTTCCAAGATCCGGAAACGTCTGAACGTACACATTTATCCTGCACATCAAAATCATGCAATACACACATTGCACACGCATTAATAATTACACAATCTTAAGTATTCATTTATGCACAATTGTGTATATGGACTATGTACAATGCATGCTCAATGATAAACTAGGGTACTGTAACAAATTTCACATCTTATACACATTCCCATTTCATAACTTAATCACTCATCCATTCTTTGAATTACAACCTCAATCCTTTGGTACTTTGATATCAATAACTCATTCACTACTTTACCAATATAATCCCAAAAATGACTAGTGAAGAGGAAAACAGAGTATATCACTATGTATATATATCATTTTCAACTTTTTGCTTCAAGCTCAATATTTTCTCTAACTATCACTTTAATCATTCTTTCACACCACTACACACTTTCATCGATCTTTCGACTCCCAAAACTAGTTTATCACTATCCCATAATATTCCAATCATCAATCCAAAGAAAATCATTATGTACCGTACACTAAATCTCCTTACTCATTTTCCAGCACATAAGAATATCACTGTACTTAATGATTTAGCAATGAACTAACGATGCATGCTTTATTTCATGCAAAAATTACATAACCATAACAAGCTTACTTGTTTGAAGCTCCAAATCTCCACGAAATCACGTAACCCTAATCTCTCATGTACCCACGTACATCAACTTGAAAATGGACAGGGAGGCTCGGTCTTTCTTGGAATGGAAGAAAAGAATATCTAAGTAGAAGTGGGGACAAATAGAAAAAGTAAGGTTTAGCTTCGGTGAAGATTTGAAGAAAAGCTCTGGGTTGGGGGATCTCTAAAGAAAGAAGTTTTCAAGAAGAGATAAAGACAAGGACAGTAGCTTGCCTTTTATAGGCAAATAAAGATCTGAACTACCCACGACACCTGTCCAATTCTTATCCACTTATCTACTTCCCTTTATCCAAACTCATTTAGGTATAATTTATACTTAAGTTATGACTCAGTAATACCATTGCAATTACAAGTCATACCCTCTTACTCACTTTCAGATTTTTCCTATAGTACATCATTTCGGGTCAACTTTACGTTCTCTTTTTGACCCCGACACTGAAGTCATTTTGTAACACTTTTCTTTAGAAACATATTCCCTTATGTCTGATATGTCCATTGACACCAAAATCATTCAATTTGGTTCTGTCCTCAATCATACTGAACCTTTTTTATCTATTGGAGCAACTAGCATAACTTTCGTGAAGACCTCAAAGACAGATTCTATCTTCTGAAGGGTAAAAAATAAGACAAAAGATAGGTTCAGATGAAGCCGATGAAAAGGCAGACCAAATGGAAAAAGACAGACGATAAGGGAAAATTGTTATAACTTTCCCTACAAATATCGGATTAAGGTGTTCTTTACATTGTTCGAAAGAGGACTTATAGGTCTATAACTTTCTTGAAGACCTTAAGAACAAATTCTATCGTCTAAAGGGTCAAAGAAGGACTAGACGATATATAATGAACAGTATACAGAAGAAGAAGTCTCTGTTACTTGGGTAGAAAGCAGAAGAATATGAATGTAGACGAATGCAAGAATTAGATGAAGAAATAAGTAGACGAATGTAAAAGCAGATGAATGCTAGAAGCAGACGAATCAAAAAGGTAGACGAAGTTTGTCAGAAGATAGACGAAACAGATAGCTAGACGAAATTCGTCTACTTCAGAAATTAGACGAAGTAGAAAGGTAGACGAAAATTCAAAAGGCAGACGAAGTGTCAAAAGACAGATGATAGGTGGTCAACTTAAGACGAAGAAAAGTCAACCATAGGCGATGTGAAACACAGAAGATAGGTGGTCAACTTAAGACAAAAAAAAGTCAACTGTAGACGATATGAAACACAAACGATAGGTGATCAACTTAAGACGAAGAAAATTCAACCACAGAAGATAGACACAAAGATAGACGATAGGTAAAACACAGACGATGCGTCCTTCCTTGCGTTTGTGTTATGACGTCATCATAGACGATACGCAAAACATAGACGATAGGAGGTCAACCTTAGATGAAGCAAAGTTAAACATAGACGATACGTCTTTACTTGCGCCTGTGTTTTCCTTGTGTCTGTGTTTTGGTGATGTCATCACAGACGATAGGCAAAACACAGACGATAGGCAAAACACAGAAGATACGTCTATGCTCCTGAACATCTCCCCCTTATTAAGACTATAACCTTCTACTCCACCATCTATAACTCCCAGACTAAATATTCTCAGTAAACTTCTTCAACAAATTTTTCTTCTCTAAGTCCAACACTTAGATTTTATTTCTAGTCTTCCTACTCCAATTCATTCTAATCATTTGCTATAACCACCATTCTCTAGCTATCCCATTACTATTCATTATATCTGAAATGTCAATGAGTGCATGTAAATTTATTTTCATGTGTGCAAGGACTCAATTTCACATGCATGTATGCTGACATTCCGCTGAGCTTAAAAATGCAAAATTTCCTCTAACTCTCTCATTGCCATTCTCCCCATTATTGAAATTAAGGTTATAACCCTTAGTATGGGGATGGGATGTTACAATTCTCCACCACCACCACCCCCCCCCCTTAAATAAATTTCATCCCCAAAATTTTCATATGATGTATCAATACGATAGAGTTATTAATTCCTCATATGCTTCTCCATTTCCCATATACTTCATCACTCAAATACTCTCTTCCAAATGACCACAGCTGATAACTCAATAGGTCCTTCAATCACTGATTGTGCTGTCACACTATCTTGACTATTTCTTCTATATATTTTAGATTACTCACTAACTTTTACTTCGTATGTTGCCAATCTATCTCTGTCGATCATACCATTATTTCTTAACCTTTTTACATATCACATGTTATGAATCTAAGACCTCTTTCACTAGTAACACTAACTCATAATAATTTTATGCAGACCAATTCATATCGGGCTTAGTTTATTCTTTTTCCTAATTTGAGCACATATTGTACTTAATGTAAGCACACTTTGACAAGGTGATACTCTTAGAGATAATTCATCTTTTTCACTTCTCATCGGTGTTAGTACACTTAACTTTCAAATCTTTCTCAATATATTCCATAACTTCGA
>JAOSBN010000006.1:21417631-21434667 GCA_027563595.1 Erythroxylum suave
ACATCTTAGTGTGTGTAATGGACAAGTTAATGCAAGTGGTCAATTTGGATCAAGCATAATCTCAATATCAAACACAATTAGGCAGATAAAAGAGCATTAACACAATCACCAAAAAGACATCTATGAAACTTCATATATTAAGCATCCAAGTTCTACATAAACAAATCCATAACATAGTGCATTCTTCACTCTTGATTAAACTCTAATCAAGAAAAGTCTAACTACAAGGCATAAACCCTAACTCAGGAATCTATAACAATATAATCAAACTTGACAATGTAAAACAACTCCCTTTTGAAGCCCATCGAACTCAAGCCACCGCTACATCTTCAAGAGGAAATGGTGTTCAGCCGAGCATCACTTTAGGAGCACTCACTACTACAAGTACTCCGGCAGCATCCATGGCAGCAACAACCAGGTGAGAGCGACGATGGGAAGTGAAGAAGATCGGTGATGGATGAAGGTCGAGAGTGAAAATGTCGAGTGTTTAATGTCAGCTCTCCCCTCCCTGAATGTATTTTTCTGTGTCTGCTCACTCTCTATCTCCTCTGAATGACCTAATTTGGCATGTTTTTAAATGTAGGGTCACAGGTCGGGTTGGAACAATGAGAGAATTTTCCAAATATGGTCGGGTTTTTGACGTTTCGCCGTGGCGTTGTGTCTTTCCTGGATCCTTCGCCGCGGCGTGGGAATCAATCTTCGCCGCGACGAGCTTTCCCTATAAGTTTTGCCCATTCTTCATTCTTCGCTGCGGCGTTCTTCTTCCGAAGGCTACCTCCTATTGACTTCAATTCAACATATTGACTCCCTTCTCCTTGAGCATCCTACAATCAAAGAAATAGCAATTTGCAGTATCAATTGTTCTTAGAAAACTTAAGAGACGCAATTAATATCAATTGTGACAATTTTTACTATCAAATTGCATTAAGTAAAAGTGCACACTCAAGAATTAATTTCAGCATAAAATCAAAAAATAGGAGTTGAAAAGCATGATAATGGCCATAAAAGTGTTGCCAATTTAGATAATAAACTTAGGCTCAATCACTCTATCTGCTCTCTTAGTTAATAACCTAGACGATTCACCACCAGATGATCCATCTGATAAAGTAATAGATAATTCTAAAAAATTAGTTTAAGAAAAGACTGGAAATATAAATCTTCTCACTAAGAAAACTTGATTATGGGAGAAACATCAAAACGAGTGAGAACTAGATCTAGGTTTAGAAGAGAGGCCAATGTAGCATTTGTTTCCGAATTATAACCTAAGAAAATTGATGAAGCTCTTTAAGACGAAGCTTGGATTTTAGCTATGCAAGAGGAGTTAAATCAATTTACAAGGAATAAAGTTTGGTCTCTAATCCCTAAACCATCCAATAAATCTATTATAGGAAGTAGATGGGTATTCAAAAATAAACTAGACGAATAAGGAAAAGTAAGCCGTAACAAAGCTAGATTAGTAGCTTAAGGCTATAATCAATAAGAAGGAATAGACTATAATGAAACATATGCTTCTGTAGCTAGACTAGAAGCTATTAGGATCTTACTTGCATATGCTATTCATCATAATATAAAACTGTTTCAAATGGGTGTGAAAAGTGCATTTTTGAATGGTTTTATAGATGAAGAAGTTTATGTAAAACAACCCCAGGTTTTGAAGACATTGATAAACCAGATTATATGTATAAACTTCATAAAGCTTTGTATGGATTAAGACAAGCACCTCATGCATGGTATGATTGTCTGAGTTTGTTTTTGATTAAAAATGACTTTATTAGAGGTCAAGTAGATAAAACATTATTTTGGAAAATATTAAAAATGAATTTATAGTTGTATAAATATATGTAGAAGATATCATCTTTGGTGCAACTTCTAAAAAATTATGTTCAAAGTTTGAAAATCTTATGAAAAGTGAATTTGAAATAAGTATGATGGGTGAATTAAAGTTCTTTCTTGGTTTACAAATTAAACAAACTAAAGAAAGATTTTTATTCATCAACAAAAGTATATCAAAGAACTTTTAGTCAAATATAAAATGGAAAATGTTAAACCAATGTCAACTCCTATGCATCCTTCAATCGTCTTAACTAAAGATGAGGTTGATAAGAAGATTGATCAAACTCTTTTTAGAGGAATTATTGGTTCTTTGCTTTACCTAACTGCGAGTAGACTTGATATAATGTTTAGTGTTTGTTTGTGTGCAAGATTTCTAGCAAATCTCTCAAAGAATCCAATACATTTAGACATCATTTTATAAGAGACTATGTACACAAGTGCTATCAATCTCTCAAAGAATCCAATACAACACTCAAGGAGAAAGCATATTAAATTTAGACATCATTTTATAAGAGACTATGTACAGAGAGGGATTATCAATCTATAATTTGTTAAGACGAATGAACAATGGGCAGATATCTTCACCAAACCCTTAAATGAACACAAATTCAAGGAAATCAGATGAAATCTGAATATGGTGATGTTAAATGACCATTCGTCTGAAATTTTATGATCCAGACGATTCATCCTGAAGAATCTGAAAAGTCATAAGCTTTTAAATAGAAACGGTAACTTTTCAAGAGTGTATATAAAAAGCAATATCTGCAACACTTCACACTCTAGAATTTTTGTGAAAAACTTCGAATTTGACTTGTTCAAAGTGCTCTCAACAAAGACGATCCAACGCTCTATTTTAAACATCAAAATCTTGTCATTTCATTTCATATCTTTCTCTTAATATTTTCTATAGATACTAACCTCACTTCTTAAAACGAAATACATTTCTTTGTTTAGTGTTTATCTTTTACAGATTAGAAAATGCCAAAATCTCTTATCTATGGAAGACTTGTCGATTTCACTTCTTTGAAGAATGCTTGGATGAAAATTGAACCTGAATTTGAAGCAGTCAGAAAGAAGAACTTCTTCAATATCTGATAGATGATGTATCTGAATAAAATATATGAGTTCTGAAAGAATGCGAAGGTGATAGACAACACCTTGGTATCGATGTATATGGGTTGTCGGTAATAATCACACAAGATTCCATTGTGGAGGCTATTAAGTGTCCAAATGAAGAAGTAGAATTGCTTAACAATACAGTTGGATCGTCCAAAGTCATATAGAAGAAACCAATATCAATCAACAACTATATGGATTCAGTAATCCTAGAGTCAAGAAGTCTTCAACCCTCATTCCAAAGGCAAGGGTTCTTTACTCACATCTTCTCCAATGTATCCTACTGAGAGCAGGATCAAAGGACATGGTGACAATGAATGATAAACATTGTTTATTTCTTCTACTCACTCTCCAACCTGTTAATCTTCCGTTTTTGATTCTGAATTACATGATAAAGGTTAAGGAGGATTATCATCTGAAGAGTGGTTCTTTACCTTACGGTATGTTGTTAACAAGATTTTTCAAAGCAACTGGAATCTTACTTGATAGAGGAAACAGAGTAAAACTAGATGTTAAGAGTGTTATCAATGCCTTTAATATTCATAAAATGGGGATCAAGACTGAAGCCGAAGTGGACGAAGATTTCACACCGAAAGCACAGTCTAAGGGGGAGCTTTCAGTAAGACAAAACAGGAAAGGAAATGTTCTGACTAAAAAAACAAGCAAAACCTCGATCGTCCGAAATAATATCAGTAAAGGTAAAGGTTGAACAATCATTTGATAAGCCGATACAAGCCAAGACGATTCTAGAGGAGAAGGAAAGCAAGGTTCAACAACCAACTCACCAAATGTCTTCAAAGAGGAAGGCTGAGATGCTCCAATCACAAAAGACATAGACTGTTGAAAAGAAGATGAAGACATCATCTGAATAGCAGCTAGTAACTCCTCAACCGATAAAAAAGGAAGATTTGAAGATGAAGGTCATAGAAGAATCAACACTTGATTGTAATAGAGGTTCAATTATTATCAGAGAACCTTTTAAACAGAAAGTTAAGGTTTAAGTTGAACCTATAACGGTAAATGATCAGACGATACATCTTCTAAGTCTTGAAGAACGAAGACTATATTTTGCGAGACGAAAAGGCAGAACCATATCCGTCGAAGATTACGAAAGATCCTTATACAATCTATCTGGTGACAAGCAAAACGATAATCAAGATTATACCAGATGTACAACCTAAAAGTCCAGCACCAGTAGTCAGTAAAGAAAAAGAGAAGAAGAAGAAGTTTCCTAAAAGATGAGAAGTTGATCTCACAGAAGAAGAAATTCAAGCGGCAGTCAAGAACATAGACAATGTATGCCACGCAGCTCAACCTATAAGCGTCTATGTATCACATCATATATCAAGGGAATCAGGAAGTAATTTTGGAGCATCTACTTCATATGAAAGCTTCAAGGTAGTTGGCACAATATCAGAGGGAGGGTATGAAAGTATCACAATTGAAGGTATCGATTTTAACTTAGAAACCTTTGTGCATTTGCTCATTCATTTCAAACCCTTAGGTTTCATTCCTTCAGTTAAAAATATTTTACACCTTCTAGGGCAAACGATTTACAAATTACCCAGACCTGATGATCTTGATACCCTTGATGAAAAACAACCTTTTAAAATACCCACAATTAAAATTATAGAATTAGACGATTCACCTAGAAAACCATCTGTCTTTGAACATATTCATCCACTTAATGAAATGCTAGAAGATACCACCGTCAATTCGGAGCTCTTGAAGAATTTCATCTAATGGACTGAAGCTAGTCACAAGCAGACGGAAGTTCAGGAATACTTAGCTAAAAAAATTGAGGAAATTAATATTAAGGTTGATGAACTAGGTGATGCAGTGGGTGATCTTCATGAGGAATTATCACTTCTACGTGTTTCTATAGAAGAAGACCTTAACGATCCACACTGATCTTCAACAAATGTTTTTTCAAATTTTGAAGCGTCTAAAATAAACTATCTTTTTGATTAATAACAAATAGGGGGAGAACAGTAGAAAGGAGAATTAGAAAATTATACAATTTCTGGATAAAAATTTGTTCATCTAAATATTATTTTTATATTCTAATATTATGATTATTTGTTATCATAAAAAAAGGGGAGATTGTTAAGTCAAGAAGACTTCACTTCTTCTATTGATTTTGATGAAAGTCAAATATGATAATAATAGAAGTGTGTGAACTATTTTGATGAATTTGTTAAGTGCGCAGATAAATATAAGTGGCACAAATCATCAAATCAAGATGATACTTAAGTAAAAGCTCAATAAGACAAAGCGTTTAAGACGGATCAGACGAAGTGATCAAGTTTAATACACAAGACGGAGTGTACGAATTTAAGCAAGTTGATGTAATTAAAGAATGTGTTAGATCGTCAGTTAGTTGGAGTTGGTTACAGGACTCAACTAATAACAGACTTTAGAAGACTCTACAAGCGGATTTCTCAAGAAGACCATTGGAGATTTAGGTTATAAATATTAGTTGTAGTTATAGACTTCAATAAGAATTCTAAATGTACAAAAATACTTAGAGAAATTCTGTGCTCAAGTGCTTATATTGTGAAAAATATTCTGAGAGAAAAGAAAGAAAGAAAGAGAGCAAATACATCTGTAACGTGAATGTGGAAGCTCAAACAATATCTTTTCGAGTGAAAGAAAGGCTAGAGCCTAAAGAGGCTAAGGAAGCAGATAAAGAATACTTTCAGACGAACTCTGAGGACTGGACATAGCCCAAGGTTAAGAGGGAACTAGTATAAATCACGATGTCATATTCTCTAACTCTTACTTTTTTAATTTTCTTGTTAGAAGAATAGATACGAATTTCTGCTATTGCATTACTAATCAAATTAGGTTCATTATTTAATCTTGTAATCGTCTGAATTTGTCAAGAAAATCAAGAAGATTTTAAAGATTCATATCTTAGACGATTTACCACAATTCAACCCCCCTTCTTGAGTATTTTGCATATTATATGCGATTTCTATATTAACAAGTAATTTACTTTAAACACAAGCTCACAATTATTATAGTCCACCAGATAAGTATTTGACATATGCTCAAAATGCATATAATCATGTTCTTTTAAATCTTTCTCATATGGCACTAACACTTTCAATATTTATCATGTGAGATATCATTTTTTTTTTGGTGATTATGGTCATATAAAAATAATTTATTTTTAAAGACATTTCTTGATAAGAAAAATAAAAAAAGATAAGAGATGAAAATGGTTCAAATACTTGGTACAGTACTGAAATTCATCCCTACTTTGTTTAAAAACTACTTTCTTCTTCCATAACCACACAAAAACAAACAATGACTCATTAATAACCTAAATAAACCTTTATGACTCAATCCACAGTAACATCAACACATTCAACATACAACCGTTCACATACAAAATTGAAGACAAAAAAATTAACCCAAGAGCAGTAAGTGGACAACTAACCCCGAGAAAAAAACCCAACACAATGGAAGTAGTTGGTGAAAGAATGAAAGAAGATGAGCAAATGGAAGAAGATGGGGGCTCGAGTTTATAATTTTATTAAGAATAAAATAACGTTGCTTTATTAGAAAAATTAAACAACACTACCGACGTCGTTTGATTTTATCGATGGAACTAAAATTTGTCACTTATTTTTACCGCCAAACATTACTGCCTATTTTTATGATAATTTTTACTATTCTATCGCTAAATTCCATTAGCAAAGTTTCACGGATAAATTCCCTCAACTTTATCAACAGATTCTTTTTTCGTCACAAAAAATTATTTTTCTCGAAAAGTTTACTGACGGAATTAAATTTCCATCGCTAATTTACTACGGAATTATTTCTGTCGGGTTTAAAATTTTATTAAGAATAAAACAACATGTTTTTACTAGAAAATTAAACAACTTATTTTTGCCACTAACTATTGCCAACTATTTATATGACGATTTTTACCATTCTATCGCTAAATTTAGTTGGCAAAGTTTCGCGGATAAATACCCTCCACCTTTATCAATGGATTCTTTTTCTGTTACAAAATACCATTTTTCTCAACAAGTTTACTAATGGAATTAAATTTTCGTCGCTACTTCAAAATTATTTCTGTCGGTAATTTTTTGTTGATAATTTGTAATTTTCATAAAGTGGTTTCTTCTGTATACAAAACATAATGACCTAGCCTTGACTGTTAGAAGGAGATTTTAATTGTGTTTCACACCCATCTAAAGCTTAAGGAGACATGTTTGATTCTTAATCTAGGTAAGGAGTTGGAAAAAGCATTTGGCAAGTTGGAGGTGACTAATTTAGGGAATCTTTTCACTTAGAGCAACAATCAGTTAGGCATTTGCTTCATTAGGAAAAAACTAGTTAGAATTCTAGTTAATCTGAACTGGTTGAGGTAATTTCACAATTCTTTTGCACATTTTGGTTCTCCATTATGTTCTGATCATTCCTTTATGGAAATCAAGAGTTTCACCACTTTACCCTCTTTTAATGCCCCTTTTAGATTCTTCATTTCTTGACAAACAAGGAAGGTATCATGGAGGTAGTAAGTGAAGTATGGGACTGCAAGATCTCAGGTTACAAAGCCTTTCAGTTTATAAGGAAACTCCATATCCTAAGAAGCAGACTTAAATTATTTCTTAAAGCAGGTCAATACTTTACATTTATTATGTGGCAAGATGCAAAGAGTGAGATGAGAAAAGCTTAGTAAGCTTGTTATATAAATCCTTACTATCATAAATTGAAAGCTGCTAAAATAAAAAAGTTAAAGATTTACAACAAGGCTATTTATGGTTATAACTCTTTACTTGTGTCAAAGGTTAGAACCACTTAGATGAAGTAGGGAGGCTCCAATGCTAAGTATTTTCATAATTTTGGTTTATCAAGAAGAACTCCAACGAAATTAGTTGTTTACTACAGGAAGATGATCATATGGTGGCTGAAAAAACCTCTATTGAAGATATGATACTCAATTGTTTTGAGAACCTGCTAGGAACAACTAAACCCTCATGTCTATCTAATTTACAGGAGTTAGTGCAGTTGACTAGTCCCTCATAACTCAATCTCAGGATTCTGCTAAGGGTGTGCTTGTTTAGTGGGTATAAAAAAAGGAGAATGGGTATGGAATGAAAGATTGAGTTTGGTAAGGAAGTATGATTATATAGTCATTATTTTGATTACCCATTTTTGGGTAATACCTCATTCCTCTCCTAATCTAAAGGAATGAGTATCATTGTTAAAGGAATGAGTATTATTAATAATTATAATTACAATATAATTAATTAAAATATAATTATTCATTAAATTAATTAATTAATTACAATATAATTAATTAAAATATTATTAATAATTAATTAACTAACTACAATATAATTAATTAAAATATTATAATTAATTAACTAAAAATAAATAAATAAAAATAGAATAAATTGCAATATAATTAATTAAAATATAATAAATAAATAAATTAAAATATAATAAATTGTAGTATAATTAATTAAAACATAATTAATTAAAATTAATTAAAATATTTTAATTAATCAATATACTGTAATTGATTAATTAAAATATAATAAATAAATAAAAATATAATAAATTTTTATTTCTCAATATTTTTTATAGACCAACCACTGTCAATAGTAATGGTAATCATTCATTTCTCTTAACTAACTATCATAATTATAATGATAATATTCATTCTCATTCCTTACTATATTCATTCTCATTCCTATCATCATTCCCTGATGCAAACCAAGCGCCCAAAACTTCAACAACCAGTATCTCACTAAGAAATCAAATCTATTCTATTTAGTCTCAATCCGAAGAAGGCTCTAGACCTTAATGGGTATAATTTCTATTTCTTTCAAAGTGCCTTTCACATCACTGGTAAGCTACTTGTGGAAACTATTTTGGAATTCTTGAATTCTGGAAAATTATTGAGAGAAATCAATGCAATTTATATATGCTTGATCCTTAAAATGCCTAATGCTAATTGCCTTAATGATTTTTAGCCCATTTCCTATTGTAGTACTGTTTATAAAGTGATCTCTAAGCTCCTAGCCAACAGAATAAAGTAGTCACCAAAATAGCTTATCCATTTTTCCCAAGGAGCTTTCATACTTGGCTGGTCAATCACTGATAATATCCGTATGGTTTTAAAGCTAATGAGGGACTATACACCAGTAAAACGATTAAATGTTGTGCCATTAAAATGGATTTCTCCAAAGCATTTGATAGACTCCAATTAAAGTTCATATTATTTAGCCTAGAAGGACTTAGTTTCCTAATCAACTAGATCAATGCTAGCCTCGTAACTCCCTCTTATAGTATCCACATCTGTGGATCACTATCCAAATAGTTTAGAGGATATAATGGCATTAGGCAGTGATATCCTCTATCTCCATATCTTTTTGCCATATCTATGGAGATTCTTAATAGGAAAATCAGGCTTACCATTTGAAGGTTCCCTAATTTTAGCTTCCACTACAAATGTAGGAAGATTCTTCTAGCTCATTTAAGTTTTACAAATGACCTCAAGATGTTCTGTGGTGATGAACAACCTTTTATCTCCATTATGCATAATTCTCTCCATTCTTTCTGTAGATTATTTGGTTTATGTGTCAATTCATCCAAAATCAAAGTCTATTTTTCTTCAAACATCTCTAACATTGACAATTTTCAGCAAATTATTGGTTTGAATGTTCACAACCTACCTTTCAAATATCTTAGTGTTTCCATCTCTTCTAAGAAGCTAAGATCTTAAGATTGTTTATTGATTTTAGAGAAATACAAGAAAATAATCAATGCATAGTAGAATAGAGCTCTCTCAAAAGTTGAAAGAGTCAAGCTTAATATTTCAATGCTGAACAATCTGCACACCCATGGGAGATCTCATCTCTTTTTACCCAAGAAAATCAACAAGGACATAACTAAGGGGTTTAGTGATCAACTAGGTACTTTATGCTGCCCAGAAGTTGAAACTATTGATCATCTTTTCTTCTAATGCAATCACACAACCACTATTTAGGCCAGAATTCAACTCACTATGAATCTCTTTTTCTCCAGTTGTTGATTGAGATAAAATATTAGTATGGGTTGAGAATCAATACCAAAAAATTGAGAAAAGACAAAAAATGTCTAAGCCTAAGCCTAAACTGCTAAGTGTATGCAATATGGATAGAAATGAATAAAAGATTGTTCAACAATTGTAAAATTGAAAATCATGCCTTCGCTTATGGGGTATAATCCTAGATTAGAGAAATCATTGTCGTTCACCAAGTTGCAGAAAATATGAACCACTCTCTTAGAAGAAGATGGAATTTGTAATATCTTAGTTTCTGATTTCTAATAGCCCTTATGGATTATAAGTTGTAAATATTGTTGTAATTTCTTTAACTAGTTTAGCACAATCTTGTAAAGTGTCCTTTTGTTGCCTTTCATGGATTATCATTCAATTCTTTTTAATTTAAAAAAAAGGCTTTTAAGGATTTCTTCATTAAGTTTATTTTAATTTCAAAAGAAAATAGTTGTTATTATACTTTTGACTTTGTTCTTTGGTGGAACCATCCAATTAATGACATAAAATTAAATACAATTGGACAACAAAATTAAATATACCCTTTAATGACTTTGTTTATGTATGTGATTAAATTGTTAATGGTTTCAAATGATCATATTTGTAGTACATGTAGCATTACCTTTTGGAGCTTTTATCCAAGTCTATATGATAATAAGATAGTTTCTAATAATTATTTATCTTAATATTTTTGCATCATAGATAGGATCAAAATTTATCGGTTGTTCCAAATTTGACCATTGGAATTGTGTAAATATTTCAATTATTTATTACTAGTAATTGACGATTCGAGTCAACAAAATATTGCATATGCAATTCATTTTATTTAAGTTCTTAATAATTTGATCATTAATTCAGCCTATATGACATTATAGTGAAACAATATGGACTCACCAAATACTAATATGATTTTTTTAAACATTAGTCAAAAGTGTAATCAAATCTCATAAAAGATTTAAGTAAACTCTTACTATTATTTCTAATATGATTTTGCAATTCATTAAAAGAATAGTGAGTACTGTTTTAATAACAGTAAAATATCAAGTGGTATCAGAAATAATGATATTAATTTATTTAGTTATTTTGAAAAATGAAGAAAGAAAATCTCACCGTA
Source organism: Erythroxylum suave (assembly GCA_027563595.1). NCBI lineage: Eukaryota > Viridiplantae > Streptophyta > Magnoliopsida > Malpighiales > Erythroxylaceae > Erythroxylum > Erythroxylum suave. Next base: position 21,428,755 of record JAOSBN010000006.1, read on the forward strand.
ATTTTAGGCGGACATAGTTTCACACAAAAAGCGGTTGGTGGCACTCCAAAGTTAAAAGCCCTTTATGTTTGTTTTTGTTCTCCTTCCCACCTTTTTGGGTCTACTTCACAGGAAATGGTACTTCTAATCAGCTGATGGTCTCATGTAATGACGGTGGTTAATCATGTACATGGCATACCTAACATGTCCTTCTATAGTTTAAAAGTCTTGCCTCCGTTGGCAAAAATGAAAGAGTGACCAATATAGCCAGGCCACTTGGCCAGATATCCTTTACACATTTTCACGTGTTTGCATAACTTGGGGAAAAAGGATGATCAACTCCAACATTGATCGAGGAGAGAAGGTCAAAGACTCTTTCTTCGTTATAATTCAAAATTTGTTAAGTGTTTATAAGGCTTTCGGTGATTATAAAGAAAAGAAAGAAAGGATTACACTCCAAAACGAATGAAGTTAAAACAAAAACAGATAAGTTTACGTACAATTGCTACCACGAGAAATGTTACGTGTATATATTCCGGTTCGGTTCTTTATAAGTAATACTGCTGAGCGCGTAGCTTTAATTTGTTCTATAATCGCAATTCTAATTATTTAGCAATTGTCACATACTAAGCTTGAAAGCTACAACTTGAATGAAAGATCCTTGACATTTATATTTTTACGATAATGTTAGGATCTTTACTTTATTAATATATTGTTATTAACTGTGTATTCATGTTAAACTCAGATTGAAAGAATGGACTGTCTCATTAACGTGAGACATTATGAGAAATAAGTTGTCTGCTTTTGTTTTAACTTTGGGATATATAATTAGATTGCACAAGCGACCTAATTATTAATAATTGCTATTATAAGTATCAGTTATTATTAATATTATACATAATAAAATATTTTTAAAATAAATTTCTTCTTATTTAATAATGATAACCATTAAAAGTTACTAAATAATAGACATGAAGTCCTAAATTAGCTAAGAGAACCACTTGTGCATAATATGTTTATAACATATTTCAATGCCCGACTTGATAGAAGACACCGTATAATGTGCAGGAATAGATCATTTGTTCTATTAACTTATTTCTATCCTCTTTTATAATCATCTATCTATCCGAGAGCATGACAGAAAAAGGTAATTCTTAATGATTAAATCTACAAGTACAAACCAAACTTCTAAATTTGGAAACTACTCACAACTCTTGTATCTCTCTTAGCTTGAGTACATCAGCAATTGCTGTCAAGCCCAAGATTTAAGCAGTGTAAATACATCCACCCCTTCAATTTTGGCTGAGACACGTCAACCATTCCCTCATCTTTTTGACTGCCAAATCCACCGCACGTATCACCACCACACATACACAACAAAACAGGTTCCTAGAGCATACCATCCATAGCAGATCCTTCTTTGTCTCTTTTAAGAAATAAATCACGCGTGACTTTTCACAATCTCTTGCTGGCTACCCTCACCTGGTTGTCACACAATGCTGGCTCCTCCATACATTCAGATCATGCTGGTGGTTGCCATGGTGGTGCGTAGCGAGATCGTGGCACCACCTAATGCCTTCTCCATTCAACACCGGAAGCATCCATTTTCCTCCTCCTCCTCCTCTAATCTTTTCTGATGTATTAGTCTCTTCTTCTTCTTGTTGTTCTTCGTTCAACTTCAAAGTTTCTTGCTCTTGCCCCAATTCTTGATTATCTCCAACCCTAGGTTCTACTACTACTTCTTTTTCTTCATCATCATTTACAATGTTATCGAAGTTTTGGTCTCGAATAAGCTGCAATCTCAATCTGCCATGCTCACGGGAGGCTCGTAAAATCCCAGGCCTGTCGATTCTGACCTCCGTCAGCTCCAGTCTGCCATCTTTCCTCGCCGGCCGGAGAAAGAAACTTGGACCATTGTGGTTCAACGAAGAAAGAGGCGGGGGAAACTTCTTCACCTCTCTCATTCTCCCTCCATTACCACTATCCTTCCTCCATTGAGCAACTTTTTTAGTGGTGGAGAAAATGGTTTCCCTAGAACACAACTTAATCTCATCATCACCCCTTCTCTCATCACAGCTTTCAAACCCTAAACTCTCTGTGCAAGACATCAACCCATCAACGCCTCCACCAATATCATCAATAAAACCAATCCCTCCAGGGTCTTATTAACCACCCTAAGCAACGACGATGACCGCCACGATGAAAATGAAGAAGAAGGAGAAGAAAAGGATGGTTTAACCGTTGCAGGCTCGAGAACATTGGGTGTTTTATGAGTATCCTCGCCGACAGTCATCAAACCAATCCCACCACCGCCAGGAATAGCACTACACACGGAACTAGGTTCACCATGATTATTGGTATCATGGCCAATATCTATTATAACAATGGGGTTTGCAAGGCCTAGAAAGGAGTTTACGCTCTTCTTACAAAAGCTCATCATCATCATATGCCATCATATGGGCGCAAATTCTAAATCACATAATCTTGAGAGAGACGATGGTAAAAAGAGAGAGAAGTCGGGAGCTGTTAAATACCTAGAGAATAATAATAAGAAATGTTAGAGATGGAAGGGGACAGGTGGAGCATTAATAATGTCTCAAGGCAAACATAAGGGAGGGGCATGGTACAGAAAGTGACAACGAAACAGGAAGGTTGTGGAGATGTGATGTGTAGTACATAGTGATGGAGTAAACGACGCCGGGGCCCACGTCTTTTTGCCCTTGTAATTCGCTCGCAATCGCATTCTTCAACTCCTTTTTACTATTTTTGTTTTTCTTCAATACTATCTAATTGTTGTCTTCAACTTCTCGCCTTCATCCCATCTCATGTTGATGAGTCGTATATTCTCTTCAGTATTGCTAGCTGAGTACTGTTGAAAACTGATTTGTTAATTTGCCATTTGGTTTCATTAATTGTTGATTAGTACTTAACGTGGATCCTAATGGTTGTTTAATGATTAATTTATGTTTGTATAGATGAACTAAAACTGTTTTTAACCGATTAAATTGGCCATTTCCACATAATTGAATAACGTAGTTTTTAAATGTGAGTTACTAATAGTTGCAGACGTTCCTCTTTCAGCGCATATTGTTACCTTGTGAAGTAATAATGCAATTTTTTAAAATTGCTTTCACTACAAGAAAAATAAGTTTTAGTGCTTTATTTTTTTCGTTGGGAAAAAAATTTGGAGACAAAAATTATCGACAAAAAAAGTCATTAGAAAAATGACCATAGGTTAATTTTAACGACGGAATATTGTACATTAGTTGGTAAATTTAGTGAGGAATTTTCTTTTTGTCGATAAATTTAGCGACCGAAATATAAAATTTCGTCACTAAATTTGAGACAGATATATAATATTCTGTCAGTGAATTTAGTGACGGTAAATTGTAAATCCGTCGCTAAATTTTATGAGGGAAATGCAAAATTCACTACAAGAAAATAAGATAACTTGCGATGTTTTACTGTTAAAACGTCGCCGATTGTGAAGACTTTTCGCGACGTTTAAAAAATGTCACGAAAAGTTCAAATTTTTTTGCGACGTTTTATATAAATATCGCGGATTTGTAACACTTTTCACGATGTTTTATCAATAAAACGCTGTGAAATAAGAAATTCGACGTTTTGTTGAATAAAACGTCGCAAAAGACGTTTGCCTTTTGTTTAATTAAACATTTTGATTCTCGCGCGTTTCTTCTCTGGTTTCTTCACTCTTGAAGGTTCCACAGTTTCAGCTCCCTTCTAAAGTTTTGCCCTCTCCTCTGGCTTTCTCTCCTTCTTCACCATCTGCTTCTTTCCTTTAAAAGTAACAGTTTAATTTCTTCTTGCGAGTCCTTTCCCACCATTTTGCTGATTTCTTCTTTGACGTTTCTTCTTCTCTGATTTCTTCTCTCTGCCTTCTTCCCACCCAAAATTGGTTTCTTCTCTCTGCCTCCTTCTCTCTGTAGCAAGTGAAACGCAACGCAAGGTTTACGATAGTTATTTGATTTCATGATAGTTATCTTAATTATCTTGTTCTCCGATTCAGGTTAGTTCTTTACTTCGTTCTTTGTTCATTTGGATTCTAGGTCTCTTACTGCTTCTAATTTACATCTTTATTTATTACAAACACAATTCTATTGATTGTTGAGATTCATTTGTGTTAATTGAATGAATTACTATGGTTATTTTTGGGCGTATAATTCTTTTTTTACATCATCTTATTCAGCGCAAAGAAAGATGATAGAGGAAGGAAGGAAGATGGAGGGTGTCATTGTTGGGATATTTGTTTTGGCAAATCTTCCATTCCTTCTGGCTTTTCAATCAACGATGCCAACTTTCCTTTGGTCTCCTCATCTCCCCTGAAATCAGTATGCTAAACTACACGCATTCTTAATTTTATTCTCTTTTATTTGCTATTTTGCTTCCCTTTTCTAATTCTTGTGGTAATCTTTAATATTATCATGTTCAAAGCTAATGCCATGGTAAAATTTTAAATCTAATACACCAATGAGACATATTTGTTTATCAAAACTAAAGCCATTATTGAGCTTGCATTTACCATAAGAAGGAAGAAGATTGTGGGATAATATAACTTCAATGTCAAAATTCAAAACATATTATCATGATGCTGCTTTGACTTCAGTACTAGCATTATCCGGTAAATTTCATTTGGATTTAAATTATTGCATTTTTTAATGAGTAGGATGTATCGGCCAAAAATCATCAGGACAGTTTATTTGTCAAATATGAGCTCATTGGTAACACTTGAAAACACATTTGATATGATAGTAAATATTTTCGATGGTTTTGAGTCTTAATAGTGGCCCTCATATGCAAAAATATTTGAGGATTGGAGCTTGTTCTTTTACCTACTGTTTCTTACAATGCTGAACACCCTAAGGGGCTTCTTCTTTCGTCATGTATACTACTGCTTATAGCATATGTTGGTGTCATATCTTTGATAAATAACAATTAGCTGATATGTTTTATTTGCTACATATTACTTACCTTTATTAGCATTTTTGATTTGTTATATACTTTAGCTTTTAGATTTTCTTTTCTTTAAGTTCATGCATGAAGTTGATGTTTCACTACAAGAAAAGTCAAGATTAGCGGCGAAATTTTTCCGACGGAACAAATACCGCCGCTATTTACCGACGGAAAAGAAATTTTCGTCGGTAAAATTGATGCATTAGCGACGGAAGGAGTCATCTGTCGGTACAGAAATTTTCACGCAATATTTGTGACGGAATATAGCGACGACAGCGAAATAACAGTCGGTAAAAATACGTGAATCGTTCACGCAATTTTTTAGCTATGGGTAAAAACCGACGGAACGACTACGGTCGGCATATTTATCGATGGAAACAAGGTTACCGTCAGTGAATTAGAAAATCTGAAAGACGAAAGTTGTATTACCGATGGACGAAACACTACCGTCGGAAAATATGAAAATAACCAACCAGTTTATCGATGGAAATAATCATTTCGTCGGTGAGTTGGTAACTATATCACCGACGGAGAGCTTCATTCTGTCGGTAAACGTCGAGTCAGCGGTGGAGATTATTCCAGAAGATCTGCTTTACCGACTGAATTGGGATGCCGTTGGTATTTGAGTTTTTCCCGCTAATTTATCGCGCCCATTTACCGACGAAACAGTTCATTCCATCGGTAACTGTCGGCACGCCATCAACGTGTTGTTACGCGAAACCCTACTTGATCGACGAAACACTCCGTTCTGTCGGTAAATGCACGACTTTATAACCCGCACCGACCCCCCCTTTCCTCCATGCCTCTCATTTATCTTCTCTCTCTGCGGTTTCATTCTGGTTCTCTTGAAGTTTCCGGCTCCTTTTCTGTAGTTTGAGGTAAACTTTATTATTATTCTGTTATTTTTATAAGAAATGCATGCTAGTAAATGAGATTAGTTTGAGATTAGTAAATGTGATTAGT
>JAOSBN010000006.1:21434884-21447635 GCA_027563595.1 Erythroxylum suave
CAATTCTTGGTATAAATTGATTTTGACCGGTTTCCAAGAATCAATCTTAGGATTGAATGATAAGCCGCGATCACAAAGGTCCTTTGTAAGATCACGTATGAAAGTATTCTCTATTGGATTTTTTGAGGTCTACAATTTTTTTCATATTAAATAGTATAATTTTATTTAAACACTTTGATATGATAATTCAATCATTTCAATTATTGCAAGTGAAAATTTACATATTTCTCAAACCATCAAGGAAAATGTCTTTCAACTTCTTTATTGATATCATCTTGTATTGTTTCGTGCATTAAGTTGTGTAACCATTCCTTATATAATCTAAAAGCATTATTATGTAATTTAGTTGTAAACAACACTAACTTCAAAAACTCAAATAATCAATTTCAAAATCAACTTAAACTTACTACACGAAAGGTTGAATCTCTTCACAATTCAATAAAATATAACCATGAGCAGCCTCTATTTCTTTTTCTACTAACATTCTTCTTGTTGAATGTCCATATATTCGTCCTGGATATGTGACAATGGACAAGTTACCATCAACATCACCCATTTCTATCCCATCACCATTACTAGAAACTTTTCTTTCTCTTGTGTGCATATGTAACTTAAAATAATGTGAACAAATTGTACTTGCTTCCTCTACTAAATAAGCATTACACATCGAACCTTCAACTTTAGCCTTGTTTTTGACATTTTTTAAGTGATGGAAATACCTATATTACAAATAGAGTAATTACAATTCTATGATTAAAACGTGCTATAATTTTTATTTAAATATTAATTATAATTGCCTTTCAAACGGATACATCCATCGATATTAAATTGGACCAGTAAGTTTAGCCTCGTGTACCAAACGTACGATTAGATGCTCTATACAGTTAAAGAAGCTTTAAGGGAAAATCCCTTCTAATTTGCATAAGATAACTAGAATTTCCCTTTCTAGATTTTCCATTTCAACCAACTCTATTTCAGATGATGTTACGATTTTGAAAAACAAGCTTAATTATGTCCTTTGTATTAGTTCGTGATTTTGCATTGTCTGTTGTCGTCCCTTTAATGTTCATTACGGTGTTGAAAAATTTCTCAAAAATATTTTTTTTGGTATGCATCACATCTAAATTATGATGTATTAAATTAGTTTTCTAATATGAAAAATTCCAAAAGATACTTTATTTTCTCCAACCAAAGTTTTTACTAATGTTTTTGTTAACTTCTTCAGCTTCAAGTTTTGTAACTTTTATCAATCCTAATTCCTCAATCTCCTGCGATATCTCTTCACCATCTTTGTGAGGTGAAGGAGGTGGTTGTACCATCCAATTCTTAATAAAATTTTGTTTATTGTGTCTAAATAGATGATTAGGAGGAAGAAATCTTCTATGGTTGTCAAACCAAGATGTTTTGGCCCCATAAGGAAGATAAAGAGCATTAGAATCATTGCCATAGTAAAGACAAGCCAATTTTCCTACTATACTCCATCCAGGCAACATAATATACAAAGGAAATCAATAATAATCCACATTAAATGTACTCTCAACAAAAAAAGAGGCACATCATATGTCTCCATACCAAATTCCCAAAGATGATGTAATTTAGACACCAATGGTTCTAAGAATACATCAATTTTATACTTTGTATTTATAAGCCCTGACACAATCATCGTTAAGAAAATATATGCCTCATTCATACACATCTATGGAGGCAAATTATAAGAAGTAATTATGATTGGCCATGATGAATATTGTTGATCAGATTACCGAAAAGGTTGGAATCCATTTATCAACAATCTTAACCTAACATTTCGACCTTCAGCTGCAAACTTAGAATTAGTGTTATTGAAATGCTTCCATGCGAGTGCATCCGATTGATAGCTCATTATTCCATCTTCCTGTTCAAGTTCATCATGTCGTCTCATATGAGATGCAGTAATAATAGAGGCATATAGTCTTTGAAGCCTTGGATTTAATGGGAAATAATACATCTCCTGCTAAGGTACTAATTTCTACTTCATAGAATGTTTTCTAGGTTTGAACCTAAATTGATCATAAAATTTATACTCTTGTAATTCCACATCATCTCCCCAAAGCAACATACATCCTAAATTGAACCAATTAATTTTTTCAACAAGCAATCCAAAACCTTTAATAAGATTCTTCATATTGTAGAAATTATCAACTATTGTATGATCAAGAGGTAATGATTAATTATACCAAGCAAGAATTTTATCCAAACTTCAATTAGAAATATGTCCTTCAGACTTTATGCTCGATATTCAAGCAGTTGAAGATAATTGAAACATGGTCTCACAATTTGGCTATAATTATTGGTCAGCTGATTTTAGTAAGTCAAAAAAAATTTTACATGTGGGTTTGGTTCTTCTTCAAGATTTTCTATATTTTCTTAAAAAGTATAACCGACTGCATCATAAACTATTTAGGTGTAAGGAATTTCAGTTGCACCCATATTATTTGATATAAATCCAGTCCCTCATTCAAATCCATCCACATTTATTGACGAGTTTACTTTATTACCCCTTGAGGTGCTACAAATTAAAGGCTCCCTATGTCATGTCTACTCAAAATAATTTAGAATAAACCCTTTTCTTAATAGATGGAGATTCATTTAACCAATAGGAAGAAAACAAATATGTTTGCACCTTTTACATGGACATTTGATCTTTGCACCATCCATATATGCAGGTTGAGAACATGCATAGTCAATAAAAGCTTCAATTTCCTTAACAAACTCAGGATTAATGAAACCAATAGGTGTTAATCATCTATACATCCAAGATCTATCAACATTACTCATTTATGAAAAACTATTATTTAAAAAAGTGATTTCATAGTTAGATATAATAATCATTATGGTAGTATTCATATTAATCTTACAGAACATTTAGTCTTTACTTTACAGATCATTAGATCCTTCATTTCCACTAAGATTTTACAAGTCTTTGACCGTTTCTCCTCCAAATTGAAACCAACCAATCCTACCATATGTTTCACATTTAGAAAATTCAATCACAACTAATTCTACCTTAGTGATTAGACAATCACTAAATTCTAAGTTATAAGAACCTTAGTACCTCATAGAAGAATTTTTGAGGAAAGATAAGGCTTTGATCTTTATTATCCTTAATATATCTTAATACCCTATAAACAACCTATAAATGAACTATACTTGGCTTATCGATATATTGACTTAATTGATGGACAACATATATGAGTATCAGTTAAACAAAGCAATTTTCCAACCAGTTTTCTTTAATAAGTGACATTAAGAAGTAAAAAAAAGGAAACATATATTATTTTTCTAACTTTATAATGATATAAAAAGAGTGGAAATTGGTTTACAATAAATAAAATCAGTTTCCTCAAAAAGATCAAAAGCACATTTTTTGCTTACATATATTAATTCCAACACTAGATCGAGCAATCACATTGAATTTTAAGTCTTTATATTTAAATTGATCAAGTTCTCATTATCAATCCTATGCTCGTGGAATTTTTCATCGATAAGCCTCATAGAAGTTGCATTACAGGTTTTCAGCCTATATATCATCCTAAGGGTTTATTATGCAAAGAATTGTCATGTCAATTACGTGAATTTCTTATGTGAATGCTAAGTTTGAATTAATTAAATTGAAGTTCAAGTCTTTATGTTTCAATTTAAACAATGCCCAAACATAAATACTTAAACTATTAAACCCTAGCCTAAAAACCCATCAATCATTGTTAGAGGTAAAATTGCAAAGAACAAAATAAAATTGATCACATAAGAGACATTAGTTAGTTAAACAAATTAGCTTGATAGATGGACAATCGCAAACTACAGAGATAGAAGAGGTTGGAAAATTATCAACGCTCTTTGACTCATAACGTGCCTCCAAGAAAGACAATAAACAATTAGCTAGTTTTTGATAAGTTTTGAATTGAGCATAGTAATAAATATGTATGGGTTTTAAGTTGTGTATTGCATATTTTGTTTTTCTTTTATTAGTGTTTTCATATCCTATAACTTATAATATTGTTTAAGCCACTGAAGCCTTGATCTCTGCTAGAAAAAAATCAATTAACGTCAATTTGATCATAACCATTTTTCACAATATCATACACAAAGACAACATATAAATTTTTCACAAGATCATAACCATTATTGTGCAAAAAACATTATTATGAAAAACCATTATATCAAGTGAGTAACATTAATGGAATATCTAATAACTTATTTTAGAAAAAACCAAAAGCCCTCACACGAGCTAATAAGGATATTAGTACCAAAAGACTAACTACTAAATTAAGAAGAAAAGAAGATAACAATTGGTGGTACCTGAAAGGAGGTAACCACATAACAATTGGTGGTATATGAAAGGAGGTAACCAATTACAAGAAGCCAAAACGAAAATTGCCCAGGAGATAAGTTGTAACAAGTCCCTTATAGCAACCATCATAATCCAAAGAAATTTACTTAACTCTAATCAATTAACAAAACAACAGTTATAAGAATAAAATAAAATCATATAGTCATTTACGAAAGAGAGGGAAAACTATTATAATTCATCAAATTGAACTCTATACAACAGGTAGGATTCAATTATGACTAACAAATGGAATTTATGAAATGGTAATCCTAGTAGCCTATTCACTTCTAATCAATCTCTTCTTCATATTTTAATGCATGGAATTTACTCTTACATTCCTAATACCAAAAAAGGTATATGAAAACCAATTAAGATTAAAAAGAGACATGAAGTAGGGATAGTAAGTGAGTTTGGGTCATGAAAAGAAATGGAGTAAGACCAAGAGTTCTAAAGAAAAAGAGAGTGATAAAGAAAAGAAAAATAGGCCAAGAGGGGTTTTAAAAAGAAAAGGAGTTATTATTAAGGAAATAAAGAAGCAAGGGACATTATTTGCAAAGGAAGTCATATTTAGAGTACTTGTAATGATAATGAAAATGACTCTTCTTTTTCAAGAATGTGAAATTTTTTATTGCATAATAATGATGAATATGCTACGAAGGCTAACAATATGATGACAATTTTGTTAGAGCTACTTACTTTTATGGAATAATAATATTCCAACAGAGTTAGTATGATAAATTAAGTTTATTATTAACTAATGTTCCAGTAGAATTGTTTATCCTTTAAAATTTTTGATGGAATTATTGATCCTTAATAATTTACTAATTCATTTAAAGGATTCAAAACTATGAGCTTATATTAGTATCCTTTTAATAACTAAATCCTCAAATTCAAGTAAGCTTACTGAAAGGTTAAAGAATATAATGGGTGTAATTTTGATGTTTGGAGGAGCTGTAAAAGAGATTTCAACTAGGGTATGATTTGAGCATAAGTTTATGTTAAATTAAGCCTTAACTAATGAAAATTTTACTTAATTTATATTTTTCCTAATATACTTTACGTTGTCCTAGTTATTGCTGCAAATTAATAAATTGCCTTTAAATTTAAGCTATGTTAGGCTAAGCTAGTTAGTGCAACTGAGGAATTCATTATTATAGTGTCTTAGTCTTATTTGGTCTGCTTTAGCCTCACTATTAAAGAGAGTTGCAATTAAAGTCTCCTAGTATATGTTAGGGAATGTTAATGAGAGCTTTTATATGTTTTAGATCCTCCCATAAATATGTCCTTTGGAAACATATAATTGATATATCCCTAAATATTGTCCCTAATTTAAGTCACATAAAAGGGAAGACCATTGATGGTTTAGTACTTAAATTTCATTATGGTCAAAAGCCACCATGATCCTCCCATTAAAATAAGCATGATTATTACGTAAAATAAGCTATAATTTGTCCAACAGCTATGTTTTTTTTGTAGATACTTATACTTTTATTTTATTTTGTAGCAAACCGATTAAAAAGGTCCTTTTTATATATAAAAGATCCTTGATTATCTTTTTTAATAAGGAAATTTAGGCCTTTTAAATTCCAACTTTTAGTGTTACAATTGGTGTGGCTTTATCTTCTTGGAAATTGTTCTCTTTAAGACGGGTAATATCATAACTTTATAGTAGAGGACAATGGTGAAAGTTTTACTAATTAGCCTTCAGGTACTATTTTGTTGGAGCTTAAATGGCTTCTACAGTATATGAAATCATAATTTCAACATTTTCATGTTCAGTCTCTTTATATAACTTCTTCAACTTAATTGCCTCTATAAGGTCTTTATTGGTACTAATTTAGGACAAACTTTTGTACAGTCAATTCTCTTTAGTCCATCTATACACTCATATAAGAAAATTGGTATAGCAATGGAATAATATATACCAATGGAATAAGCAAGATAATTCAAGTAGATTTTTGAACAATTTTCTAATGGAGTATTATGGTAGCTAACCCAAACAAGGATATGATTTAAATGGACTTTCCTAAGCTCAATACTTAGCCTCCAATTTTGAAGGAATATATTAGCTTACTATTTATTCTATGTTCCTTGTTTAATTCATTTCATCATGCTTGCTTCATTCTTAAATTTGAAGAGTAAAAATTACTCGTCATTGATAATTATGCTCTCAAGTCCAATTTTTCTCCAATTTAACTTACTAGTATATTTTTTAAGAGAAAAGCAGCCAAAGTTCCATTCCACCTTACTATTCCTTCCTTTAGTATTTTAGTTGGTGGTGAAACCACCATGTTATCTTTCCCTGTTACCTAGGGAAATTTATTAAGAATAGAGGGACTGAAAGATGATGAGGTGATATGGGAAAGGAGTGCTACAAAGTCATATTGTCTATATCTTCCTTTCATGGAATAATAATATAATTTTGTTTATCATCTCATGATTAATCCCCATTACTAGCTTTCTCTTCCACTTCCAAAGGTCATTTGACTAAATATATTAGTGCTTTAAGTTTTATAGCAATCTTAGGGAAGTCTCATTCCCTTCCCAACTTTGTTTGATATCATGTAAAAGAGTACTTTGCACTTAAGAAACTACCAAGGTATATAACTCATCACTGCATTCTTGGAAAACCATCAATAATATTATTCTACACTTCTTTCTTATACTTGAACTCAAAATCAAAAACTAACAATTTGAGCAGCTAAGCCTGTCAAAAAAAGGTTACGATTATATATTCTAGTAAATATTTCAAGCTTTTATTATCTATTTTCATTACAAATATATTATATTTAAGTATTGAGACCACTAGTTAGTAACAACCCCAAAACCAAAATTTCTTTTTTATATGTGGACAAATGTAGGTGTATATTAGAAAATGACTTCATGAAATAATAAATAAGGTGTCCTTACCATGTGAGAACAATTCTTAATAGATATGCTTCAATATCAAAATTATTGATGAAATTATGAAAATTCATGACTAATAAAGACACCAAAAATTCCTTCATTCTATTAAATGCACATGCAACCTCTTAATTTCATCCAAAACAATTACTCTTCAATAAAGAGGTTAATGGATTACTCAACTGCCTATACCCTTTGATAAAATGTCTATCATATCATGCCAACCTAACAGAACTTTTATCCCTAATAGGACTTTCATCGAATAGTTAGTATGCTACACAAATTCATTCCTAATTGTTTCAAAACTGCTATTTTTTCCAATATTTACTAACCCATTAACAACCAAAAATAAACCCTCACAACTCAATCCATACAAACAAAACCATCAAAAATAAAATCATTTAACAACATAAAATGAAGTAGAAAAAATAAACCCCAAATGCAATGGAAGCAAAGATGACAGATGGAAGGACGAACAAAATAAGCTTTGTCGAAGATGGAGGAAACAAAGAGGAAACGAACGTGAAGAAGAAACATGAAGAAAAGAAGCAGGAGGGGTGTCTTTCGATTTAATTTGAACAAAAACAACGACGTTTTCTTCCAATTTAAATGATGTTGTTTTCCTTCCAATTTGAACGATAATGGTCTTAGTTTTAATTTATTGACGAAAATTATTTCTGTCAGGAAATTCCGTACATAATTTTAGTTAGGAACCATTAAAGCCTATTTTCAGGATGACATTTAATATTTCATCGCTGAATTCTGTCGAGAAAGTTGGCGACAAAATTTCCTCCTCTTTTAATATTAGATTTTTCTTCCGTTGGTAATTTTTAGTCAGTATTTTGTAATTTTCTTGTACTGTTTTCATCATTAGAGAAAGAAATAATTTTTAAATTAATTTACACATAGGCTTTCCCACATTTAATAAGAGGCATAAGATCTTATATCCATAATAGATGATAAATACTAACTTATAATGAATTAGCATCTTTCCTATATATAATTATACTGTTTCCTTTCTTTTTTGATTATATTTCCTTTTAGTTCTCAATTCAAAAAGAACGTCTAATAGATCGTTGATGAGAAAGATGAGGATAAAAGTTTTATTTTTGGGTTGGATGATTTGATTCCAAAATATGGAGTTCTCCTTGGTAGTTGTAAAATGATAAATATAACTCACATGGTTCGTGGATATTTCAAATGATATCATAAAACAATAGAAATGATATAGTAGCCGCATATTTTTCATGCATGTGGACCATTTGTTGAAAAATAAATGAAAGATCAAATCTAAACACAATGGAATGAATATTAAAAATTTCCACGTAATCAACTTTAACAAAATTTAATTTGAAACATAAAAGAAGAAATTAACAAAGTTATGCTAACCTGTTTCAATTTCTTGTTGTAATTTTTCTTTGCACCTTGAATCTATCAATCCATGAGTTGTTCAATCGTCCAACCTCTAATGGTATCCACAAATCTATTAGAAGAACACTAAAATCTAATTGAAAGGAAAAATGTAAGAAATGCTAGCTCCAAATTTTCTATTTTTTCCTTTTATATGAAAAATCATATTTTTCATGTCCTTAGATTTTATCAAAATTACAACTAAAGTCAAACTTTAGTAATAATTATGAATTAGTCCTTATAAGATCAAATATCACATATTGATCTATAAAGTTTCTAAAACTTCTCAATTAAGTCCAACTTAATTCAAATTTCACTTTCTCCTTATAGACCTTTTATGTGTGACCCATTAGGTTCCTAATATGTTGGTCATGATTATAAATTCTAATTCTAATTCATAATTAGAATTAGATAAATTAAAACTCCTTTTAATTTATCTTTAATTCCTTAATTAAACAATTTATAATCACAGATCATGATTGATGTCTAGCAATATGTCATAAACACCCAAATATTAGGAATGTCAAAGTAATTTGACTTAACCTGTCTATGTATGGATATGATGTATAAATTAATCCTTTTGTCATCTAATGTTCCAATTGGAATTAAAGTATGGAATTCGTGTTTACTCTAGATAATTTAATCATGTTCGTTCTTGGTAACTAGTAAATGATTTATAATTGATATTTGGAAACAACTTTTCCAAATTTCAATTTAATCTGGCCAGAGATTCCCAAAATAATTATTAATCAAGAACAACAGAACATTCTTCCTAATTACTTTAGGACAATGAATTCTTTATTGATGTACTCAGCTATCTCCATATAGTTCATATTATATCCAATAACTACCGAATTGAACTACTCCAAGAGTAGAACATAAGTAGCATCAAAACATAATAATTCCTACATGAGATAACTTTGGTAATCTCAAGTCTAAGGATCAATTATATAACCAACATAATAAGATAATCCACAGACACAAAAGTAATGTTCCATTCGGGATTCTCATAATTGGGTCAGTTTAGTGAACTTATTCTCTAATAAGCACCCACATATTTGTTTAAGTATCTCCACACTTTAATCTATGAGGTTAATTACTTTCTTTATAAGAAAGAAACAAACATGTGCTAGTCTAACCATTTCATCAATACTTTATCTTGCCTACGACTAGAAACATTTTAGGAATAATAATAAAAAATGCAATTCAAATCTCATAATTATAATCACATTATAATTTCTAATTGTATAACAATTATGCCATGGATTTTATCTTTATGATTAATAATTAGATAATTAACAAATATACAAAGATAAAGAATGCCTTTTATTAAATAAAATATTGTCATACAAATAATTTACAACCAATATAAATTGGCTCCAAGGGCATAAACCAACAATCTCCCACTTGCACTAAAGCCAATCGCCAATGTATCAAATACCATAGCCATTCATATATCTATCATGTCTTTTTTTAGATAAAGGCTTAGTGAGAGGATTTGCAAGATTCTCTTTAGTGGGAACTCGTTCTACAAAAATGTCCTTCCATTCCACTATCTCTTGGATCAAGTGAAACTTTCTTAATGCATGCTCAGATTGTTGAATAGACCTCGGTTCCTTTGCTTGTGTAATAGCACTATTGTTGTCACAATACAATACTATCATATTAACAATGCTATGAACCACTCTAAGTTCATTGATGAACTTCTTGATCCAAACTGCTTCCTTCACTACCTCAGAAACTGTAATATACTCAGCTTTAGTTGTTGAATTTGCAATGGTTGGTTGTTTGGAACTTTTCCAACTAACCACACTACCATAAAGAGTAAAAATGTACCCTGACTGTGATATACTATTGTACTGATCAGAATGGAAACTGGCATTCGAATAGCCTTGAGCTCTCATCTCAGTTTCTCCATAGACCAAAAAATTATCTTTAGTGCTTCTTAAGTACTTCCAGATGTTTTTTACAACGGTCCAGTGACCTTCACCAGGATTAGCTTGATATCTGCTTGTTATGATCAAAGCATAAGCAACATCTGGTCTCATACGTAGCATCACATACATGATCGATCCAATAGCCAAAGCATATGAAACATTATCCAATCTATTTCTTTCTTCTTTTGTCTTAGGACATATGCCCTTAGACATATAAATCCCATGTGATGTGAATAAGAATCCCTTATTGGAATTCTCCATGCTAGACCTCTTTAATACTTTGTCTATATATATGGATTGGGACAAACCAAGCAACCTTTTTATCTATCTCTATGAATCTTTGCACTTAGCATATAAGCTGCTTCTCCTATATACTTCATGGAAAAATTCTTGGATAACCATATCTTAGCAGACTGGAGCATAAAAATGTCATTTCCAATAAGCAATATGTCATCCACATAAAGCACTAAGAAAACAATTGCACTCCCATTTACCTTCTTGTAAACACAAGATTCATCTTCATTTTTTATAAAATCAAAATCTTTAATTGTTTCATCAAAATAGATGTTCAAACCTTGAGATGCTTGTTTCAGTCCATAAATGAACCTTTGCAACTTGCATACTTAATTAAGACATTCTTTGGATTCAAAACCTTCAGGTTGTGTCATATACACATCCTCTTGCAAATTCCCATTGACAAATGTTGTTTTGACATTTATTTGCCAAATTTCATAATCATGGTATGCAGCTATAGCCAATAAAATCCTTATGGACTTAATCATTTCTATTGGTGAAAAAATTTAATCAAAATCAACTTCTTATTTTTGTCTGTAACCTTTTGCCACCAGCTTTGCTTTGTACATATGTACATTCCATCCATGTCAATTTTTCTCTTAAAAACCCACCTGCACCTAATAGGTACTGCACCTTTAGGTGCATCCACTAAAGTCCATACTTGGTTAGTATACATGGATTCCATTTCAGATTTCATGGCTTCTTGCCATTTTAAAGAATCGATGTTTGACATTGCTTTCTTAAAATCAGTAGGTTCTTCATTCATAAGTGAAGCATCATCATTTGCTTTTTCAACATGTAGATCTAATCTAACAAGAGGATGATATACCCTTCTAGAGTGTCATGAACTATATGTTTCTTGAACTATTGGTTGTACATCTAATGTATCAACTTGTGGTTCTTGTTCCATTTGAATATGTGTTTATAGTTCTAAAACTTCTCTAAGTTCCATATCACTCCCACTACTTTCTTTGAGAATAAATTCTCTTTCTAAGAATGAAGCATGTCTTGAGACAAACATCTTTTGTCCAAGAGGATGATAAAATTGATATCCAAAACTTTCTTTTGGATACCCCACAAACATGCATTTATCTGATTTAGCATCAAGCTTATCAGAAATTGCACACTTCATATAAACATCACATCCTCAAATATTCAAATGTGATAACCTTGGTCTTTACTAGTCTATATCTTATATGGAGTCTTGTCAACCAATTTGGGTGGAACTCTATTTAATATTTAAGTAGCAATTTTAAGAGCATATCCCCGAAATAAAACTGGAAGAACTTCATGACTCATCATGGAACGTACCATATTTAATAAAGTATAGTTTCTCCTTTCAGAAACCCCATTATGTCGTGGAGTTCTAGACGGAGTCCATTGTGAAAAAATCCCATTCTCTTTCAAGTAACCAATAAACTCATAGTCCAAGTACTCACCACCTCGATCAAATCTAAGTGTCTTAATACTATCCACCTCTAACTCATGTAGACATAGGGCCACATACATCTGAATGTATAAGATCTAATAACTCATTAGCACGTTGTCCAGTTCCACTAAAGGGTAGTTTGGCCATCTTACCTATTAAACAAGATTCATAAGTTTCATACGATTTATGATTGAAAGGATCTAAATATCCTTCTTTATGTAAGTTAGTGACTCTTGTTTCATTAACATGACCTAACCTACAATGCCGTAAATAAGATGGATTTTGGTCAGTTAATCTCCTTTTCTTGCTATTTATGTTTAGAATTGGTCATTAAATGTTGGACCCCAAACTTTTCTTAGAAGATTAGAATTAATAAATGAGAAAAGTGGAGAGGTTCATATATATATTCTT
>JAOSBN010000006.1:21449749-21466315 GCA_027563595.1 Erythroxylum suave
TTCTAGGAAGTTTTAGAACTTTCTTTGACCTTATACGTGTACATAGGTATGAGGGTTTCAGATTAAGTAGTTGGGTTTCGGATTTGGGATCCAACATATGAGGTTCTTTTCCCGTCACTTATTCCTATTTTAAACCTATATCTCTTTGCTAAACATGGTCCCTGACTGTTGTTTAGCTCTCACTCATCGAGCATATTTCTTGGTTCTTACTGTTCAATTGAATTGCTTTCCTTAGCTTTGAGACCTATTGGGGGCATTTTAGTCATTCTTTGTCTTCTCTACTCTCGCCTTGACTTTATACCGTTTTAGGAATCTATTTTTTTTAATTTTCCACTAAAATAGGTTGATTCTTGCCTTGCAATGCATAAATCCTGTCAAAACTGCTTTGTCTCAAACCAACCCAATACCTGACAAATTTCCTCCAATACCCCTTAGGTTACAACCCTGTCCTCCAGTGCTATCCCATATGCATGCTTCCCAACTAGCTAACAGTTATGCTAACAGTGCAAAATAAGAGCTAGAAGCAAGTGTTAAGGGAACACGAAGATGGAAGAACAATTGTAGCTGTAGAGTTTAAGGTTCTAATGGTAGGCTGTAACATACCACTTTCATAGAGCATATACCTAACATACCGAAGGATCTTCGGGAACATACTCTATGAAAACGACACATTAAAATAGTTAAATCAATTCATTTTTACTTTTTAATCCATTGCACATAACATAAAACATTCTAATAACCATATTGCTCCATTTTTATTCAATCATTATCTCACATCATTCAGAATCAAATCCTATATATCATATTGTTCAGAATTTAGGATGTTATCACAGTATTCATCATATTTCAACAAGTCCGTTATGAACACAAGCATTTCATATAATCATTTCAGGATAATCTAATCATTCATTTCATCTCATTCATATCATCCACATATACACAAACATAGCGTATCAATGTATCCACGTAATTCAATCATTCTTTACAAATATTCATATGGTATATGTAAAGATACATATGCAATGCATATGAGACTCCACTTTCATTTTTATTTTGTTATGAATGAGTGCTTATTAATTGTCCATATCTCTTATAAATACCGAGCTTATTTCAAGTACTGATCTATATCTCTTGTGGATACCGGGCTTTAAGTAATGACCCATATCTTTTGTGGATATCGGGCTTATTTTAGGTACTGACCAACATCCATTGTGGTACCGGGCTTATTTATAACTGAGCCTGTGGCTCTTTGTGCATATTTTGAGCTTTAAGCTCCTTTCAGGGTGGCCACTCCGGTCACAACTCCTTTATCTAATCATACATATCAATGTCATGAAATGCATTAGCTCACATAATGTGCTATCAACCACTTTTATTTGGTAAGCGCAATCATTTATCACAATTATCATATCAAAGTCCGGCATTCAACATTTAGTTGAGCATCACTTATTCCATTCACATTCACATTCAAATTTACCATCAAACCTTAGTCCGGCATTCAACAATAATGTTAAGTATCACTTATTTAGTCAAATTCACATACAATGAGCACTTCCAATACAGTCCCAAATGATTGATGTCCAGAATTATCACAATCAACCAATAACATTCCATTATATCATTTCAAGCATAGTGAGATACAGCTAGGTCAACTTACTACACATATAACTCAAACAGAAAAACACATATAATTGAGTTCGTACATCTAGGTTAACTCACAGTATGCTCCAGTAAACTATTGCCTTGATGATCCAGCAATGTCTGGATGTTGTCGGTGTTTTTCTAATTCTATTATCATGCAATTCACATACAATTCATATATTACTAAGTTGATCAATCACATAATTATTCATCCATGCATATGCTTATGTGTCATGTTTAATGCATGCTCAATTGACTATCACAAGCATTTATCCTTAATCACATCATTTGACCATTTACAACATCATTTGTGTATTTCAAGTGTACACTTAGGTTCATAGATCAAATAAGTTGGTTAATCTAGTCTTATAATTCAATCATCCATCAATGGTATTCCATCATTTTATGATCTCTTAATACTCAATTCTCATTCATCTTTACTTAATATTCATCATTCATCTTAATGGAATCATAGTAGCCATCATAGGTTCACCTTCATTTCCATAACATTTCAAAATTCCATATTTGCACACTTAATATTTAACAATCCATTCTTACATTATAACCTAAATCATCACCTAAACATGTCACTCATTTAATCACTCATTTAAGCATCACTGTAAGTTCAATTCAACCTTCATTTAAGCCTAGAAGCATCATAGGGAAGTGCCTAATCATTTGATGTTGCAATCCACAAATAAAAGAAGCATATTGGATGTTTAGCCAATTCCCATTTTCTAGCTTTTCCAATTCTGTTTTCAGATCAGTTTTGTATGATCATTATAACCTAGAAAATGAAGTATTTAGGCAAAACCTTCTTCTAAATAAACGTTTCTATATGTATTAAGTTTCTAATGACATAAAATTTATTAAGATTGGTTTAGTATTCTGCAAGTTATGTCCAAAATACTAAAGATTGTTCTCAAACCGGACAACACCCAATACTCAACTTCAAGACAAATTTAGAAACCTTTAGAGATAAAATTAAAATTAAATTCCTTCATGAAAACTGTGTTAGTATGTCTCTAGCTTAATTTAAATTAAAAATCACTCCATTTTAATTTCTAAAAATTAATATATGGCTAAAATACAGAAGTCTATTCAGTGGAAACACTCCATCTAATATATTCCAGCATGCTTCATCATCAATCTTCAATAAATAATTATCAAGACATCTCCTAACCAAACTGTTTCAAAGAAACATTAATAAGACATCAACAATCTTTTTTTATGTTTTATACTTCTACTAATTCGGACTCTAGGGTCCTCAAAAATTAGGAAATAATACAAGGTTCCTGTATAAGGGTCTATCACTGGTAGTATTGGGGAAACAGACATAACTCGAGCTCTAGTCACTATTTTCTCAAGCCACTATCGTAGCCGTCAAGTTAAGACCTTTATATACAACTTCCATTCTTTGAGTTTCTCCAAATTCTTACTCTAAGGATATGAAAGACATATGGAAAGAGAAAGATGAAATTGAAACTAGAATTTTAACTTACCTTGATAACTTCTTTCTTTCTCCTCTTCTCTTCCTTTTTTTTTCCTTCTCTTCTCATTTTCGTTTTTCTCTCTCTTCTAACCTTATGGCCGACCTCCACTCTTACTTCTATTGCCTTTTTCATCCATTTTCTCTAGAAAATCCAAGAAGGTCAATTAATCCATATGTTACCATTCCATTGGTCCATATGTCACTCTCTATGAGTACATATGTTATCCTTCTATTAGTCCATATATCACTATTTTATTGGTCCATGTGTCACTCTTCTATGGATACATATGTTATCCTTCTATTGGTCCATGTTTCACTTACTTTAGACTCCATATATCACTCATTTAAGCCTCTATATGTCACTACTTGTAAGGCTACAAATGTCACCAATTATAAGGCTACATATGTCATCATTTATAAAGCTACATATGTCACCATTCTAAAGGTCCACATGTCACAAGTTTGAAGTTCCATTTATCACAAATTTAAAGGGCCATTTATCCCTCATATACTCAAGCCACTTGTCATCCAATTAATTGAGCCATTTTTCACTTATTTCTAATGCCACATTTCATCATTTCATAGGCCTAACCAACCTAAATTCCCATGTATCGATTTGTCTTGCTCTTTAACATTTTTCTTAGACTAGATGTACATATCAACTCATCAATTACTCGATTATAACGATAAATTTCCAATTCACTAATTATAATCCATCAATTCATGTTATTGGCAATCAAATTGCAAAACATTAGGAATGATGCATGTGAATGAAATGCACCTCATAAATTTTTAATTGAAATAACTCCTGTGACTTAATCTAACAGTTTAATCTCCTAACAATTTTAGGAAGCGAGATATTAAAACTCTCCCCCTTAAGAAATTTCATCCTCGAAATTCTTACTTAATAGATCAAACATATGGGGATAATGTTATCTCATGTTTTCCTTAGTCTCTTAAATAACTTCTTCTCTCAAAAGATTTCTCCAATAACTTTTACTAGAGGAATTACTCAATTCCTCAATTGTTTAGTCTAATAACCAACTATTGTTACTGGTTCCTCCATATAACTCGAATTACTCAAAATCTCAATTTTCTAATTTGGTAACATATGCCTCAATATATTATCCATATAATGAAAATGCACATTTATAAGCCAAATATTGATATCCAGTACTCATTCATACAAATTATCAATACAATTGCACACTAGTAAAATTCATCACTACAACTAATACAAATCCTCATCAATACTAATTATCCATGTCGTCACGTTGTATTTCTTATTTATGACTATTAAGTTTCCTTTCTGTGTTAAGCCTATACATTTTCTATGGGTGTGGATAACGGGTGCTGTTCTACGTAACTATTTTTTGTCATTCCTACGCTACCTTAATCTCACTGCAAATCATTTTCATCTTATCAACCGTATCTTTAATCAATTATGGGTTATCAATATTCCTCAGGCCCTTTTCTTCCTAATACAAGCGAGTTAGACATCTTCTACTACTTAATTTCATAATCATATTCTCTTGTTCTATATCATTGCCAACATTTTCAAAAGTTCTACTAAGTATACAATAACCACCCTTATTCTCTTCTTCAAAATTAAACTTCAAGCTATATTTTGCAAGTCTCAAACTACACTTGCAAGTGTCTACCAAATTCTGTTATAGATCAGTCAATTATAAGAAAAGAAATATGTAGATTGCAAATCTAATGTAAATGTTTTTAACATACAATTTCTATACAACTACATTCCATTTCTCATACCTTAATTTTTATAACACAAGCTACCTCAATTAGATCTACTGATCATTAAATATTTCATAATATCAAATATGGTAAGTATTTCAATTCTAGTCTCCAATAAGCTATAGTAGGTAGATATAGTTGATTATCACATATAAAGTATCACTGTACAATAACAACTTAACATTCTATCTTTGTGGGATAATACCATCCAATTCATGCACTTAAAGATCTCAATATTACGCAGAACATATCCATTCATACAAAATAATAGTTATCTAACAATAACACCACACAAGACAATATATCAATGTTCATAACTCATATTTCTAATTCGACAAAAATCAGAGATTATATCTGTTTCGTTTCCAATAATATATTTCGCATGAAATATAATGAAAATATTTTCTAGCATTTCTCAGTCTTGGATTTCGAATTTACCAACAACTTAAACCATAAAAATGAATAACTATTAATATGTCTGATCCTCTATACAAGGTTTTCAAGTCCTTTAAGTGATAACGATAACATCATTTCAAATTCAAGGACTTAGTAACATAATTAAGATACTTTATAATAACAAAAATATATATACAATCTTTATATTATGTTTAGCTCCTCGTCTTGAGTATTATAATTATCCAACTCCAATATCACCTTTAATCCATTCATTATTCACCAATTCCTAAAAATGGAACATTTGGTCTACATGATATAATTTGGTGGAGGTCTTTATAAAAAGAAGATTTCTCTCCAAAATTTCTTGTATTGTTATCAGAATATTCTATATACCAAAGCTCGGTGATGCAGTAAGCATGCGCATTTACTTTTATGCCTTAGTATGTACCATTAAGACTCTAGATATTTATTTTCAAAAGGTCACTAATTGATATCTCAAGTTGATGATACCTTGATCTCAATTGATTCTAGATAACATTTAGGTATCCTATAACTATACAAAAGTTACCTATCCATAGTAGTTACCATTTCAATATATCCACTTAAATTCACACTTCCATTGTGCTACTTTGATTCATCTTAGATTTTTTTCTATAGGGACTAGTGCTTAAGAGCAATCAATATGTCATAGATCACTCCCTGTACAATATCCAAGCATGTAATACATATGTGAACAGTAGCGTCATTCGTCAAACATTATCGAATGTACACTCACAATAACTGGTCAACTTAACCTTGAGGGCATCTACATATTTTACTATCATTTATTTCATCTCCTAGTTATCATTTATTTAATCTTACATAAGTATGTTCTAAATCAATTCAGAAATATAAGATATGTTACCATCCTAAAATTCTGATATCAGATCCAAGATATAACCTTATACTAAATCATAAGATCTTAACACGATAGTTAAATAACCATTTCAGTTCCAAGTTCAACCTCTCGAAGTAATAGAAATTTTGGTTTTCTTTCAATTTTGTTTGTAGACTTTAAATCTTATCATTTCCACCTGCATCTCTAGTTTTCTCAGTCAAATATACGAAAATGTATTCATATTGACATCAATTCAAATATGTACAACCATAGCTTAAGACTAATGTCATATTTGATAATATAACCACGAATACGAATTCATTGAATCTAGGTCTAACTTCCCAAACCATGTAAGATTTCTCATACCTATGTAATGAATATTCAATCACATGATTAATACAACACTTTTACTGCCCCCTTTTGTTTTCCAACCCATTTTCAATCATTACTAAATCTGTTAGGTCATGATATTAACAACTTCTCATTTTCTCTCACTCTAACGAGTCATCATTCTTTTCATTGCTTCTAACAGTTCAGACTCTTAACAAATGTTCATGCGTGTGACTTATTTAAATACACCAGTTGAGAGATACAATCCTTGATACAACATAACTAAGACATTTGCAGGTACAACTGATCCCGACATTGACCCATATCCAAATGCAAAAGTTACTTCAACTAGACTAGTTAGATTTCTCCTGAACATGAAAAACAATGGTGCAATTTTGGTGAGTTTGCAAACTAAGTGAGTGAACCATCATCCATATGCTCACTCAAAGCAGACATAAATATCTCAAGTATATAACATAGTTCAATCACTATCTCACATCATTCATATTCAAATCCTATATATCATATCGTTCAGAATTTAGGATGTGATCGCAGTATTCATAATATTTCAACAAGTCCGTTATGAACATAAGCATTACATATAATCATCTCAGGATAATCTAATCATTCATTTCATCTCATTCATATCATCCACATATACACAAACATATCATATCATTGTATCCACGCAATTCAGTCATTCTTTGCAAATATTCACATGGTTCATGTAAAGATACATATACAATGCACATGAGACTCCACTTTCTTTCTTTTTTTGTTATGACCAAGTGCCTATTAATTGTTCCATATCTCTTGTGGATATCAGGCTTATTTCAGGTATTGACCCATATTCTTTGTGGATACTGGGCTTATTTAAGGAACTGACCCATATCCTTTGTGGATGTCGAGCTTATTTATAACTGAGCTTGTGGCTCTTTGTGCATATTATGAACTTTAAGCTCCTTTCATATTGGCCACTCCGGTCACAGCTCCTTTATCTGATCATGCACATCAATGTCATGAAATGCATCATCTCATATAATGTGCTATTAATCACTTTTAATTGATAATCACAGACATTTATCACAATCATCGAATCAGAGTTAGATATTGAACACTGAATATTTAATAATCGCTTCTTACATTATAACCTAAATCATCATCCTAAATATGTCACTCATTTAATCACTTATTTAAGCATCATTACAAGTTCAATTCAAGCTTAATTTAAGCCTAGAAGCATCATAGGGAAGTGCTAATCATTTGATGTTTCAATCCATAAATAAAAGAAGCATATTGGATGTTTAGTCAATTCCCATTTTCTAGTTTTTCCAATTCTATTTTTAGGTTAGTTTTGTATGATCATTATTACCTAGAAAATGAAGTATTTAGGCAAAACCTTCTCCTAAATAAATGTTTCTATGTGTATTAAGTTTCTAATGACATAAAATTTATTAACATTGGTTTAGTATTCTGCAAGTTATGTCCAAAATACTAAAGATTATTCTCAAACAATGACAACACTCAGTACTCAACTTCAAGACAAATTTAGAAACCCTTAGAGATAGAATTAAAATTCATTCCTTCATGAGAACTGTATTTGTATTTCTCTAGTTTAATTTAAATTAAAAATCACCCAATTGAAATTTCTAAAAATTAATATATGGCTAAAATACAGATGCCTATTCAATGGAAACACTTCATCTAACATATTCCAACACGCTTCATCGTCAACCTTCAATAAATAACTATCAAGACGTCTCCTAACCAAAATGTTTCAACGAAACATTAATAGACATTATCAATCACTTTTCATGTTTTATACTTCCACTAATTCAGACTCTAAGGTCCTCAAAAATCAGGAAACAATACAAGGTTCTTGCACAGGGGTCTACCACTAGCAATATTGGGGAAACAGACATAACTCAAGCTCTAGTCACTATTTTCTCAAGCCATTGTCACAGAGGTCAAGTTAAGACCTATATCTACAACTTACATTCTTTGAGTTTCTTCAAATTCGTACTCTAAGGATATGAAAGACAAATGGTAAAAGAAAGATGAAATTGAAACCAGAATTTCAACTTACCTTGATAACTTCTTTCTTTCTCCTCTTCTCTTCCTTTTTTCTTTCCTTCTCTTCCCATTTTCATTTTTCTCTCTCTTCTAACCTTATAGCCGACCTATACTCTCACTTATATTGCCTTTTTCATCCATTTGCTCTAGAAAATTCAAGAAGATCAATTAATCTATATGTTACCATTCCATTGGTCCATATGTCACCCTTTTATTAATACATATGTTATCCTTCTATTGGTCCATATATCACTATTCTATTGGTCCACGTGTCACTCTTCTATGAGTATGTTGTTACCCTTCCATTAGTCCTTGTGTCACTTTCTTTAGGCTCCACATGTCACTCATTCAAGCCTTTATATGTCACTACTTTTAAGGCTACACATGTCACCAATTATAAGGCGACATATGTCAACATTCTAAAGCTCCACGTTACAAGTCTAAAGTGCCATTTGTCACAAATTTAAAGGGTCACTTGTCCCTCATATACTCAAGCCACTTGTCATCCAATTAACTGAGTTATTTGTCACTTATTTCTAATGCCACGTGTCTTCATTTCATAGGCTTAATCAACATAAATTCCCATGTGTCAATTTGTCTTGCTCTTTAACATTTTTCTTAGACTAGATGCACATATCTCCTCATCAATTACTTGATTATAACGATAAATTTCCAATTCACTAATTATAATCCATCAATTCATGTTATTGGTAAATCAAAATACAAAACATTGAGAATGCACATTCATATCACATTCATTTTCGTTCTATACCCCACAATATGTCAATTGAGTGCATACACTATCTTACAATGTTTTCTAAACCATGATTTATATGTGTATACGAATATTATGCATGTGAATGAAATGCATAAATTCTTTAATGAAATAACTCATATGACTCAATCTAATAGATTAATCTCTTCACAAAATTCAGGAGGCAGGATATTATACAGGCTCTAGCAGTTAGAAGGCTACCCTAGTTCACTTATTCTTAGAGATCAAGGACAAACATTTCTTGTCATGTTCAGGTAGACACACAACCGCTAGAAATCAAGAGGGTTGTTGGAAGGTTTACTCTCAGAGAATAATTTAGTCCTTTTCACCTTCACATCTTAGTTTAAGGCTTTAAAAGTAGTGGAGGAAAGGTTATGGCATGTCTCCCAACTTTCTCTATTCATTCAAAAATAGGAACCAATTGTCAACGTAGGAAGGATGAAGCAGCATAATGTACCACTATAGGTGAACCTACACAATGTGCCACTGGAATATTAGATAACAAAGGGTTTAGGATTCTTGTAAGTTCCCTGGGGAAAACCCTTTACATGGACAAGAGTATGATGAGAAGGAAGAGAATAAGATTTCCTAAAATCTATGTAAGTTAACTACAAGATAATATACCATTAATGAGTATGAGAAGGAAGAGAATAAGATTTTCTAGGATCTGTGTAAGTTAACTACTAGTAAAAAATACCATTAATGAGGATGGGGCGTAATAACTCTCTTTAAGGATTCTATACTGGTAACTAATCAATGCAAACTTTCCTTGAAGCTACAAGGGAAGTAATGGAATGCTATGGGTAGAACCTTCAATTAGGGAGAATACTATGAGCTTATGAGAATTAACAAGGAGGGACCAGTGATGGGATAAGGGATCTAAGAAATAGAAGGCAAAGGAACTTAGGTAATAGAAGAAAATGTATCTCAATTAGGATTTGCACCATCGATTGAGATATAAATTGTGAGCAATAGGATAACCTCTTATTTATATTAATGATCGCTTAGAGATGTTGGAATTTGATCAAATAAGAGAAGCAAACCTTTAAGATACCAAATAATAATACTCAAGCACTTTTGCTTAAAAGTAGATAAAACAATAAGACTAAGGAGGAAGAATTCCAAAGTGTCAAAAGGAGGAAATAAAATAGAGGTGGTAATAGAAAAAGCTCTGAAAAGAAATTTCCAACCATATAAATATAATAGCATCAAATGTTTATGGTCTTAATTGCCTTTAAAAAGCTACAAGTTTTAAGGGATTTTGTATTTGTGGAGAAATATGGTCACTACTATAAAATAATAATCATTATATAAATTTATTTAATGAAGATAAAGGAGCTCAATGCATGCAATCAAGTTATATATTATTATATACACTTTATATTGGACAACATAAATGTCCATGCCTACTTTGTATGTAGTGCAAATATTAATTTCCAAAGAAAATTACTCTCGAAGATTCTAAAGAAAATCTAGGGGGAATGCTTAAGGCCTTAAATAGTATGTAGGGATTTCAATTATATTATGTATAGAACTAAAGTATAAGGACACTATAACATGAGAAAATTCACTAAATATTTCAAGGAATATGTGGAGGGGATGGGAGTTGTAGACTTGAAGAGTGATGAAAATATGTTTATCATGAGTAATAAACAAGGAAACTCCTATTACATAAGGAAAAAGCTTAATAAAGCTTTAGTTAACCAAGAGTGGTTGAATTCCATCGAAGTAAACAGCTTTATGAATTCCTAATTTTTAGATCACACGCTAAAATATATGTGAGATATTTAAAAAGGTGAGTAGAAGAAGCCCTTTTAGATTTAATAAATATCTTGCTTCTGATAGTGGATTTTAAGGAGCATTGCAAAGAGGACTAGAAGCAAACATAATATGTACCAAAAAATACATTTTTATGCAAAAGTTAAAGACTCTAACGTAGGAGCTAAAGAAGTTCAATGCTAAAGGAGGATCTAGTACCAGACTAGGAGTCATAATTACTAATAAGAATCTTCAAGGCATCCAAATAAGGCTATCTGCTAATAAAACTAATAATGGATTGCTCATAGAGAAGAAGCATGCTTTAAAGGAGTATTTCCAAGTGGTTTATGATCAATATTCTCTCTTAAGACAAAGGGCAAGAATGAATTGGTTCAAGGAAGGGGATAAATGCACTAAATATTTCTTTAAGAATATAGTTGCTAAAAAAATTTAATAAAATCTATTCAATTACATAACCTAATGGGGTTTAATTACAAAATAGGAGGAAAATATAAATAGTCATTTCTTCAAACTCTCTTTATGATCAAACTTAGCCTCAACCTCTACAGTGCTTAAGTTCACGTAATTTACAAAGTGTAGAATTAGTAATGTAAAAGGTAAGAGGTTTATAATACCAGTGGATGCTATTGAGATTAAGAAAATTTTATTTGAAATGAACGGCCAAACGGCCCCAAGGCAAGATGTTTTGAATAATTGTTTCTATCAAAAGACTTAGCCCTAGATTGGCAAATTGGTAATAGAGGCATTGTATAAATTTTTTTCTAATGGTGTGTTACTAAAAGACAAATAAGAGCTTTTTTTAGCTCTTAAGATGCCAAACCTTTCTAATTAGGGAGAACTCATGTTAGTAACTTGCTCAAACTTTCTATGTGCAGTGTTTTCTAAGGTATTGGCAAATATATTGAAATCAACCCTCTGCTTAGTCCTAAGTGATAACCACGGAGTATATTTACAAGGAATACACAATAGTGATATTGTTCTCATTGCACATGACAACTAAAAGGTTGCTTAATGAAGAACCCCACTTAGTATTACTCAATTAAGGTGGACATCAGTAAGGCATTTGACAGTATAAACTGGGACTTTATGTGATAACCATTGGATACTTAGGTTCCTTGAGGTTTTTAGAAGTTGGATCAAAGCTTGTATATGCTTTACTTCATTAAGTGTGTTAGTTAATAGTGTTCCATCAAATCTTTTCAAGGGAACTAGGAGACTCAGGCAAGGAGATCCTATGTCCCCATATCTCTTTATATTATGCATAGTGGTTATGATTCAATGTAAGAAAGTTTCCCTAACTAGTTTTTGTTTTGTAGATAATCTCTTGCTTTTCAGTAAGCCTCACTTCAAATCTTTTGAAGTATTTAATTGAAACTTTGAAGGAGCTTAAGTTCTTATCAGATTACGAAGTAAACTACAACACAAGTCATTTTATAGTCTCTGTTAGTGCTAATCATTTAGCATATATAATTTTGGTTTAACAGGTATAAAAAGGAAACACTTTATTTTGATGTATTTAGGGTTACCTCTTTCAACTAGAAGGTTGCAATTTAAGGATTGCATCCTTTTAATTGAAAAAATATAGAGAAGATTAGGAGCTTAGACAAACATATCTCTTCCTTTTGAAGGTAAGCTATAAGTAATCAAAGTTGTTATGAAAGCAATGCATATCTATTAGACCTCCTATATATTTCTATATAAAGTTCTATCAAGAAAATTGAAGTAATGATGAAGAAATTCCTTTAGAGAAACCAAAGTGGAAGTAGAGGCAAGGCGAAATTGAAATGAAACTAGGTATGTAAGCCCTTTAAAAAGGGGGTTTTAGGAGTAATGTTCAAATTACTATTAGGAAGGAGTCATTAGAGAATATTAAAGGGGCAAGGAGACAATATAGTTAAAATGGATGCATAATTATATTCTTAAAGGCAAGTGTTTATAGGTTAGTGCTAACAAAACTACTTATTTGTGATTTGTTACACAGCTCTTGAAGATGAGGGACTCTTTTAAGCCAAACATAACATACAAAATACTAGAATGAGCTAAAGATTGTATATGGTATAATAATTGGAATGGTTATGGCCTTTTAATTAAAAACCAAAGGGCGATTCAAATAATACACAACATTCTGAGAAAAGCTAAACTGGGAATATGGATCAATGGAGGACAATGGAGTGGTTTCCTTACAGAAATAAGTCATATGCTCGTAGCTTACAACCCTAACCTATATAAAGAGGACTATTATCTATGGAATAGTCCCCCAATAGGTCAGTTCCTTGATAGACTTTATAGAAAATAGCTAGTTCCAAAAGGCAATCGAGTAGGGTGGCACAAGCTTATCTGGTGCAAAAACTTACGACCTAAAACTTCAATAATATTATGGACAGAAATTAAGAAGAAAATGAACATCATAGATAGTCTGCAATACTTAAAACATTTAAAACACTTGAATCTTATACAAAGAAAGGGAAGAAAACCTAGATCACCTATTTTATCAATATAGCTTTCCTAGTGAGATTTGGAATGAAATCAAGAGGCTATATCAAAGGCAGATTAGATAGGGGATCATTTAATGGCCACAAGATCACAATAGGATTTTTACAGCCAACCTAGGTGTGCTTTTGATCAGTTTAAGGACTTACTTACAAGAAATAAGGCAAGAAAGGAACAACAACAATTTCTTAAAGAAAGAAGGAAGTCATGAAGTTATGATGGAGAGGATTAAGCTAAGTATCAGGGAACAACTTATAGTAAGCAAGCAAGCTCAAGACTGTCCTAATGATATTACCCAAGCATGAAGAATTAAGTAGCTAATAATGATAATGTAGGCATTCAATTAGGTATAAAAGATGAAGAGTGTGCAAACAAGTCATAAGGTTATAAAGACTAACTTAATGAGAACATCAGGAGAAGCTAAAGAACAAATTTTGATGATAAAACATGAAAGTTTTTCACTTTAGCATTACAACTCATAATACGTATCCTCTAATGTCACTATTATGCATAATTCTTCCCAATAAGCTTAATTTTTTCTTCTATCCTAAACTACTTCAAACAAAATTTAATCAATTAAAACCTATATTATCATGGAAGCTTAAAATAAGATAATATTGAAATAAGCAACAAGATAATATTGAAATAAGAATAAAACTAACTTACAGGTTGCATCCCATATGGCATTTCTTTACCATCTTTTGCTTGACATATCTCTTTCAATCAAGGTGGGTTATATAAATTGTATTGTTGTAGTCTTACAATGGGTTCCATAACCTACAGGTGGGCTACCTTCTAAGGCATTTCTCCTCATTTCTCCTTTGGTTTATTCCTTTGAATTTGTGGCAATTATGATGTATCCTTATATATAGAGTCCTGTAAAACATCTTGACAAGACTGCTTAATGTCAATAGCATCCAGAAATTCAAAAGAATTGCTTTTAACATTGGAGACTCTAAAGATCACCTCTTTATCCCCTACCCTTAAAGTTAATTTGCCTTTGTCAAAGTATAAACTTGACCTGGAAATTGCTAGGAATGGTCGCCTGAGGACTAAAGGTATTTTCGAGTCCTCCTTTATACCAAGAATTATAAAGTTAGTTGGGAATGTGAACTTATCAACCTTAACTGATGCATTTTCTATTATTCCCCTAGGATGTTGTGATGTACTATCAGCCATCTAAACGCATATCTTAGTTGATTCAAGTTCTCCTATTCCCACTTTTTCAAATAACGTATAAGGCATCATATCTATGCTAGACCTTAAGTTAAAAAAAGACTCATCCACTTTTAAACTACTTTTAGTACAAGGTATATAGAAATTCCTTAGGTCAATTTGCTTCTCTAGTAGTTTGATCTTCTTGTTGGAGTTCTCCTCACTTAACACTTCAGTCTCTAACTTCTTTGGGTCCTTTTATTTAATGATACCTCTTTTAATGAATATGTGCTCTCTGGTTTTTACAAAAGAGATTTAATAGAAGAGAACTCATTCCTTAGTTATTTTACAGGATCAAGGATCTTATCTAACCCTACATCTAATGACTACCTCTTTGCTCTAATAGGATATGGAATTATAGGTCAATACTCCTTGACTCTCTTCAGGTATTTTCCACCTTTAACATTCGAGTACTCTCAACAATTACTTCCTTCTCTTTCTCTTGAAGCATCTTCTCAGTAGTCTGGGTTATTTCCATTACTCTTTCCTTAGTATTTGTTTCAATTGTTCTCAAGAAACTCCCCTTTAGTCTTTCTGCCACTAACTTTGCAAGGTGGTCCATTTTAATTTCTAATTTTTGTATGGATGCATCAGTTGTTAATATTTTGTCCTATATTCTTAAATAAATTCCATAATCAACTCATCTATACCAGGGTTCCTTTATTATTATGTTTGCTGTTAAAATCCATGTGGATGATGGTTTTTATTGTCCCTAATTTCCATGAAAAATAAGGGTGGTTCCTCCATCCAAGATTACATGTATTGCTATAAGGATTATTTTGGGGTCTTGGAACATTCCGTAAATAATCCACGTGCTCAGGCTAAAGTGATTAACATTTTTGTCCTTAATGATCTAAATTGCATGTTTCACACTACATCACCCTTCCTTGTAGAGCCATAGTCAATCTATCTTCTTGTTCAAGGACTCCACTTGGCTTGCCAATTGTGCCAGTACATCCAATTCATAAAGTCATACTACCTTATTGGTTCGTGCTCCAGCTAAGCACCATTGGTAGTTGTTCTTGATCATATCTTCTATCAACTCATATGTTGCTTCTAGTGTTTTATTGTTTAGTGTCCCTCTAACTGTTGCATCTATTGACTGTAATATGCTTTGACTTAGCCCATTATAGAAGGATTGGATTTGCACCTGTTGGGGAAGTCCATGGTGTAGGCATCGTCTGAGCATCTCCTTGAATCTCTTTCATATGTCATACAATGACTCACATTCAAATTGGAAGTATAAGGAGATGTCATTCCTTAACTTTGCAGTCTTTTCAGGGGAAAAGCATTTTAGCAACAAAAAAAAAATTGCTACTTGTTCTTATGTAGTAAGCGATGAATGTGGCATAGAATTTAGTCATTACTTAGCCTTTCCTCTTAGGAAGAATGGAGATACACGCAGTCTAATGGCTTTATTGTTTTCTCCATTGATCTTAGATATATCACAGATCTCTAAACATACACGTTAGGTCTTTGTCGTAGAATCCATCAAACTAGACAGACTGTTGCATTATGTGGATGATGTTTGACTTGATCTCAAAATTGTTTGCCTCTCACTATACTTGTTGGCCCTTGAAATTTTTTTCATTAAATTAAGCATAATAGTTTATGGAATAAATGCGTAAGAATGAATTGAGGGCTTATTTGGCATGTAACTTAAGTGCCAAAAGAGCCTAAGCTTATAAGGAAGGGTAAAGTGGACTTTTGGGACCCCTTAAGGGTACATTGGGAAAAAGGAAT
>JAOSBN010000006.1:21466415-21492093 GCA_027563595.1 Erythroxylum suave
TTAAGATTCCTGGTTAAGTTTTTACGTTGCATGTGTTGATCCAATAAATAATGAGGAGTGAGAAAGATTAATGATCATGTTTGGGTGATTCTGACATGAGTCTCAAATAAATGAGAGCGGGTGAAACGGTTGATAGAGAGCAATAAATAAGGTAGATGTAAAGGAAAATATATAGGGAGAATATCTTCTGTGATGATGTCAGAACACAGAAGCAAGGAGAAATGGGAGAGTGTAAAGATGGGTAAAGTAAAACCCAGAAGATAAAACCTAGAAGATAAAACATAGAAGATAGGATTGTCTGTGTCACTATTCACAGACTTCGTCTGTGTTACTGTTCACAGACTTCAGACGATAATGATTTAAGAGTATAAGTATCCTCTGTGATGATGTCAGAACACAAAAGCAAGGAGAAATGGGAGAGTGTAAGGATGGGTAGAGTAAAACACAGAAGATAGGATCATCTATGTCACTGTTCACAAACTTCATCTGTGTTACTATTCACCGCGTACCTTCTGAGCAAAACACAGAAGACAAAACATAGAAGATAGGATCATCTGTATCACTGTTCACAGACTTCGTCTGTGTTACTGTTCACAGACTTCAGACGATAATTCATAGACGATAGAGGGTCAACCAAGAAGATAAAAGTCAACCACAAAAGATAGAACACAGAAGATAGATTATAGGCTAAGGATTATAAGAAGGAGTTAAGAGAGTATTCGAGCTGAAGTACATCTTGTGTGTCACTGTTCGCCGCGTATCTTCTGTCCCATTTTTGACCCTTCAGAAGATAAAGCTGGTCTTCGAGGTCCTCATGAAAATTGTAGTCCTTGAAGTCCTCTTCTATCTATCCAAAGAAACCCTAGTTTGGATGCTTATAGGAGAAGTTATACCAATAGCCTCGAAGCAAGTATATGGGTAAAGAGAGGACTCACCCACGCTGATCATTGAAGGATTCAGGTTGAAAGGTAGGAATGGACTAGTTGACTATTCTAAGAGCTGAGCTGAGACTAGAAAAGAGGAGTTTGAGAAGATAATCCGATAATGGTCAAGGTGTTCTCTTTGAGAGATAACTTACATATTAAGATATTCTGCATGCAAGTTGGGGTCCGGATACGGGGTCCAAAAATACTAAATTCTGCGTCAGTTAGATCCAGTATAGTATAGTCGAACATTTTACATGTTTGGTTTGCCATATTGTAAGATTCTTCCGTATCCATATGATCTTCCAATCCTTCAATTCGATGGTCTACTTTAAACTCTCTTAGATTAGACCTACGAAGATTTCTTAGCATTGTTCTCTCTATTTCAGGATTTGCTTCTACTAAGCCCTCAAATGCACTCCTAGTTATATATTGACCAAGAGTCTAAATCTAAAACTAAAGAAACTAACAAACAAAAGGATGTAAAGATAAAGCAAGAATAAAGTATAATAAAAGAAAATAAAGTAATGGCTAGATAGTTGCAATAATGTTTCTTAGATTGGTCAGTACTCTCTCATTTTTGCGACAACTAAGATTATTAAAGATACTATAGAGTCGATGCACAGCTTGAGGCATAGTTACATCTCAAGTTGAGTGCATGTCAAACATTAACCTTTAATAGAAACCCAAAACCATTGTTTTTGTAGTTTTCAAGTATTTCATATTCTTTCATCCCAAACTTTGAGTTAGTTCCCAAAGAGGCAGAAACAACTAAAGGAGCATAGAGTAGCAATTTTGAAAGAAAATGATGTTTGAAAACATCCTAACAACTCAAATCTCGTATGGGAATATTGAGATCAATTCTGTAAATCTTTTTACTTTACCATATCTTTTGTTTTTATTATTACATATAGTGGTTTAAATATGATGAGTAGGTAATTATTTTTTATGTCTAGATAAGATGGAACCTTTGCTTTCATCGATATATTTTAATTTGTTTTTATTGATAAATAGGATATATTTCTGTCAATTATCTTTGATTCATTTTAGTGCAAATTTAATTATATTAGTGATTAAATTTTACCTAAATTCACTAGTGAATGCCTCATGAGAGCTTGCTTGTTAGAGCATGACTTAGATAAAAGGGGTTAAATGGGTTTCTAGAGATAATACAAGAAAGAATTATTTTACAACATCTTTTTTTTACAAATATTTCTTAGCTTTCCCGTAATATGCATGTGTTTATCTCTTACGACACATGATCAATATACTATTATCAATATATTAAATTAGGTCAAAAATTGTTCATTTTTTGTTAATTGTACTTGCAAGCTTGCGTAAATAACCAAAATAAGATCATCTAATCCTTAAAACACAAAATATCCTCACATGTGATTTTCAAATTAAATAGTTAGTAGCAACCAATGATTTGATATAACTTGTTAAAAAATATTTATACTTTTTTATTGGTCCATAATTGCAACAAATAAATAGTAGATAAAAGATATTTTTTATTGAAATATATATAAGGAAAAATCCATGAAGCCCTAATCTACTAAAAAGCTTTTATGAAATTTAAAACTTCAATATAGATTACTTCAGTGAAATTAAAATAAAATAGAAAAGGTTAAACTTGTAGGAGTTAAACAAAAATGAGACAACTCTCTCCTGATTCATCTATCTTTATTAATGGCTTATAAATAAGGGATTTACTCGACAACTACCTTCCTTTTTCTTTTCTTCTTTTTTTTTTCCCTTGCCCCACCTGTGTTTTGATTTATTTTCTCCTCCAAATTCAAGGCAGTTTCTCTCTCTCCAGAGTCTTTAAACCTTTTTTTGTTTTTCCTCCACCTCAATCAGTATTTCACTACACTCTGTATTCCTCTTTTTTTTTTCACACTCCTGCACATGCGCTCTTCTATTCACAAACGACTATAACTTACATTTATTTTTCTCTTTTCTAACTTTCTACAAAATATGCAGTATTAATATTTTTCCATAACACTAGCTCACGTTTTATTTTGTTCACTTCATTTTTTCATATAGAGTTGGTAAAAAGATTCGAATTTGGCTTAGTCCAATTCATTGTGACTTGATTCAATTCATCCAACCTAACATGAGAATCAGCTGATTAGACTCAATCAACTTAAGTTTTAAATTGGCCTAAAACCTAAAGAGTCAATACAAAGTTCAATCTAGTAGCTCGAACAACCCACATTCTTGTTATAAAATAATCAATTTGAATTCATATTTTAAAAAAACAAAAAATTTCAATTGTTCCTCTAATATTAGACAAAAAACTTTAAGATGACCCATGTCGTTATCTCTAATAATAGTTTATCCTTTAACATTTTCAAAATAGCAATGTTTTAAAAACTGAACCAGACATTAAATCGATCGAAGGAAATGTTTAAGGTTTAAAAGTCCAACCGGTAGTAAACTACTATAAAAACAATATATAATAAATAAGAAGTCAAACTTATAAAAATAAGTAAAAATAAAATATTTTATTGAAATAAAAAATAAACCAATGTCTATTATTAAATAATGAACTAATAATAAATAACCAACAACAGCAGAATAGATACACAAAAGACCAACAAATGTTACTCACTTGTTAAACTTTGTTCCACTTCAAACAACTTAACCAAAATATTGCTACTTTTCTATTTTGATATTTTAAACCAACAAATTAAATAGCTGAAAGAATATATAACCCAACTATCAAAACCAGAAATTGATATGAAATAGAGTTATAAATATTATAAAAATTTGTAAAGGAAAAAATTTGAGTTCTTATTTTCTAAAAATAAAATTTTTGGATATTCATTCTTTTTCATCAAATAAAATTATTTAAATATTGCATGTGTTTTTTCAAAAACAACAGTAAAACGCAAATGTTTTCTTGCAGGAACAAACAATCTATGATCGAATCCATTTGTCAGACACAACATGAATGAAATTTTGAGGAGGTAATGGTTCATAGATTGGAACGGTGAAAGTTAATGTGTGATCCTCATCAATTGAATCTTTCTTCAACATAAAGTATTCATGATGAAGTATTTACTCGCCATCATTATCCTCCACAATAACCCAAAATGTTTCTACATATCCATAGACCTTGTCCTCCCACTGAAAGTCTGGAGTTATTGTAAGCTCAACATTTAATACAGTGCGTGTAATTGGTTGTAGATGCGCAGAAAGGTTTCGCTTTGGGAATTGGTGGATGAATTTGTGCAGTGTTCTGCCCATCTTTGGAAAATGAACGAGCTCACCAATCTCCTGTGAGCGAGAGATCGTAGTACCTCTCCCATGCCAAATCCTTCTTCTCCAACTTCATCATAATCTCATTTGGGTCCCATTAAATTGGCGAAGAGGTGTTTGGACACTCTATATCCTCCTGTTTACCATTTTGCACAAGTTCAAAGCCGTCTTGGATAATTGTGCCCAACCTCTTTTCAAGACAATCTCAGACGAAGCTCGCACAAGATGACTAGCACTCTGACCATTACAACAAAGACAAATTAGAAGAAAAGTTCGAAGCTTTAATAAGACTGATGTGAGGGCAATTGTAGTTGTGCTTTTATAGCTCAGAACGAGAAAATAATTTGTTCTGCCTCAACTCAAATCGTCAATGGTGGTGCAACTAGTACATAAATTGTGTGCAAGTAGAAAAACTTCCAACCAACTTTCTAGTGAGCATGACACTCAAGGCAAAGTTTTAGATCTTACAAATACAAATAATATTTCACATTCTGCCGAAATAAAGATATTAACACTAGTGGAAAGAAGATCTAGCCCAAGACTCAAAAACATAGCTGAAGACGAAAGACCGTCGTACTATGCAGTGATAGGAGCAGGTTCTTAGTGTTCCTTCTACTGTACTTAGTCATTAAAACATAAGCTGATTCAGAGTAAATCGCCGAGTTTACTTGAAAATTAGCTTTACCCTTCTCAACGTTCCTTCTACTGTACTTGGTCATTAAAACATAAACTGATTTAGGACTCTTGTTCGTAACTCGGCCAAGTGGATCGCCAAACAACACCAAGTTTTTAACGTCGGCTTGCTTAAAATTTCTCCTAACTCGACCGAGTAGCATCGGATAACATACCCATCTTCTCAAACTCATAGGAACACGCTCTACAAATCCTACTAACGAGTTCTCTGGGTCAAGCTCACTCGCTTCGAAACCCACCACTGACTCATACTCAGCTGAATCGATTCATCTTCTGCAACTCCCAAATCACTATAGTTGTGGACTCGCAATCTCTTAGCCCACAACGAATTTGCCATATCCTTGTTTCCATGCCTCAAATCTCTTTAGTTTGTTTAACTCCAAATCGAAACATAGATTTAATCATCGGTTTACGAAAGATATGGAGATTGACCTATAGTTCTGTAACTGGTTGGACCAGTTCGACAAAAAACTGATCGATTCACTGATAAACCAGCCGGTTTTTATATAAAGGTTATTAGGTGAAACCGAACCAGATTAATGGCCGGTTTAAACTGTTTTTGTTGGACCGGTCGATCCGGTCCAATTTTCAAAACCCTGCAAAATAGAGTAATTTACTCCCAAAATGCTAACTCCATCAAATAAATGTTATGTCCCTGTTAAATTTGGTCACATGTACATGTCACGTAACGTGAGCTCCCACGTAAATAATAATTTTGACAACAATTAAAATTACTTTATTTTATTTATTTTCCAAAAATTAAAATTAGTTTACATTTGGTTGCCCCTAAAACATATCTTGATTGAATCCTAAATTTTATCTTAATTTGCATCTATTTTCCCTAACCCAACTGAATCCCTTCGTGTTGTGCCTTAATAAACTATAGTGCCTTTGTTACCATCAAATCCATACACTAGTAGACTATACAGCACTTTCACGTGCTTGCCTCCAACAATTTTACGTAAAGATACGTGTAATGACTTTGAAATGCAGTGTTTAAGACATTTGGGTTCCCATAAGTTTTGGTATCTCTTTTACCCGGCGGTGTGTGGAGACACTAAGCGATACGTGAACTTTTTAAGACCCAATTATGATGGGATTAAGTCCAAGTTTCGACTGAACTTGTCAATTCCTTCGGGTTGCTGGGTAGAGAATACAAGAAAGTCAGTTATAGTTTGATTTGGAAAAGCTAAGGTTTTTGACAGTGAAATCCTAAATGTAGAACCTAAGCCATATTCAACAATACAAGGAGGAGGACATGTCTGAGTACAATTTTGGGTGTTTCCTACCTTAAGATATGGTACTAGACAGATCTTTATTTCAACCGGATCTGATATTTGTCTTATCCGGACATTCGACTTCCCCTACTTTTCTATTTGATCTTAAGGTCTCGTATCGCGGCATTCTCTCAAACTCTTCCCCGCAATAACTAAACTAACTAAAGTTGGTGCTATCCTATCATAGAACACAAACGATTATGGGATTATCATAAATCTAAATGCATTTAAGATTTCTACAGCCAATAAGCTTGGTGGAGGGAGACTGTATAGGTATGAAAGTTAGGATATTTGGTAGGTCAACATTTAGGAAATTGCATCTAAAGCAAAGGTAACGAAATGTTTAGGAGCACCAAACGAGACTACTGCCAGTGTCCATGATGAATTTGAGAGGCTGTGGAGGAGTGCCAAAACTGAGAGAGATGAAGTAGCCACCATAGGTTCGTGAATAAAAAGAGATGTCACCGAGAGTGTTTTGTGGGTGACTTTTGAGTTGACGAGCTGTAGACAAGGAGAGGGAGGATAGGTGTTGAAGGAAGAGAAGCAAAGTATTTGTATTTGTATTTGAAGAGTCAAATCCGATTAATTAATTTAAAATAAAAATATTATTTATATGCAATGTCAATTGTGATGTTGGAAGTTGACTTTTACATACACCATTTTGGAAGCGTTGGGGAGTAGACTAGTAAAAGGGATAATTGCAGAAACGTTACAAAAGGGAAATTGGACCTTTCGTCTTGTTTGAACTTCTTCTTGTATTTTCTTTCCTTCTTTTTTTAATCAATTTAAACTTATAATTATTAATGTTCAATGAGGATGAGCGTGACCTATTATAAGATACTAATATAAACTATCTAACTTCTTCAAGTAACATTTATTAACATCCTATACAAATTTATTAAAAGATATCAATCTAGGTCTTACCTAACTCTAGTTCAAATGAGTAGTTACTTGAATCCTAAGAATCATTAAGTGAATTAAAAGTCTTATTTCGCAGAAAGGGCAAATTCATTTAGATTTTGCCTTTTGATATTTAGATTTATAAGAAGATATTATGTAAATAAATCATTAATAGAATTATTGAACCGAACAAAGCTTAGATTAAATTATAAATATTTCTTACACTATGAAGAATTAAATAGAAAGTGGTACTAGTAATTTATACATAAGAAAAAAATTATATTTAATGCCTTAATTTTCATTTTCTACGAGGAGCCTTTAACCTAATAATTAAAATAAAAGTTACAATGTATTATATGAAAAGATTATGTTAAAAATTTTAATTATGCTTTGAGTAATTAACTTATGGCTTACATCTTATATGTAATAAAGATATAACTAAGTTTTATATTTTTAGTGCCAGCAATCTCCAAACAACGGGTGAGAGATTAATGTATATAATTATTTCTGACCAAAAAATACAGAAAGTTCAATTTAGGCTGGTAGCCCATTGGATTTGGACCATAAAAGTGTTTCCTTGCATGAACCGAACGTGTCTGTCTTAGCTCCAATAACTTTTTCCAGCCACGGAAAGGATAAGTATCAAAATATGGATAAGCTTGTTCTCCACCCGGACCTTCAACTGACCTGGTGGAAACTAAGAATCTTACTAGCTATCTGATGGCATTTCGATACTATTTTGATACATGCAAAAATGGGTCCAACTCCATCCATAGAAGGGTATACATGACGCAGTCATCGGAGAAGAAGAGTTCCCAGGAAGTAATAAGAAAGGCTCCGGCGGAACAATTTGCACCGTTGGCTTCAACGTTTACGAGGAGACTGCTAGCTGGAATTGGTTCAGCTTCTCTAGTGGCTGTTGGCGCAAACTTCGCTGGACTTACCAGCTTTTTTCTGGGGTTATCCCCAGAAAGCGCTCGAGATCTCAAACTTGATGTGCTTTACCCCATTAGAGGGTATAGCCGTTGTATTGACACAAACGAAGGATTCGGTTAGTAAGTTCGATAACATGTCCTTGAAACTAGAGTGAAGTTCTTATAGGACGCACAATTGTATATTCATTGTAGTTTTTAAGATTGTGCTTTGGACTAAAGAAGTTTTTTGGTGCATTTTTAAGGATAGAATTCATATACCCAGCAAGCTGGGTTGGCGATCAAAGACTACTGTATCGTGCAGCTGAGAGAGAAGAATATGATAGGTCACTTGACCCTCCTCCCATAACTGCTCAGAAACCCGATGGCCGGCGGCGAAAGAATGTAAATGAGCCAATTGTTGCATTTGGTCCACCAGGTTCAAGTGGCGAGCTCAATGTCAGTGTCATTGTTTCACCTGTTCCTATTGATTTCTCGTGAGTAACTATATTCGTATTGTCAAGGCACTTGAACAGGGGGGAAAAAAATACTTGGAAACAGAATCTCTGTCACTAGATTTTAACAGCATGACATTGCCTTTCTAGGTTTGAAGCATTTGGAGGTGCTAGGGAAGTGGGAGAGGTCATAATTAAAACGGTCACAGGATCTGGACAACGATCTGACTTGAAAGGAACACTGATAGGAAGCAGTTCAAGGCTAGGATCAGCGGGCTCTAAGTGGAATGTGAGGTATTACGAGCTAGAGTTCACAGTTGAAAGCCCCAGATTTAGACGTCATAATGTGGCAGTTTGTTGTGCTCATGGTGGTAGGCTTTACACTTTAAACGCACAATCACCAGAGTCGGCTTGGCCAAATGTCTCGTCAGACTTCCGAAGAATGGCGGGTTCTTTTAATCTCATCACCTGATTTGCTGAGGGGAAAATTGGACGTGCCATGGCCAGTTTGTAGGCAAATCCTTTACCCAAAAGTATTCAACACATGCTTTAAAGCTGCAGCCTCAGTTTACCCTTAGATGGAAATGTAGCAAAGACGATTTCCAAGACTTTTTGCAAAACTGTCAAGACATTATACGAATAACTTCAAACTCGTTCGTTATTTATCATCTAATGATTTTACTAAATTCCTGGCAGCCAACAAGTCACCGATCTTGAGAATCATACAAATATATAATTCTAAGCACTACGCTTACAAGATTAAACAGACATGACAACCTTTTATAAATTAGCTTTTCTATTTAGTTATATACAGTAATTCTAATTCAGGCACAAGTTATCTGTCTTCGCTTGGTAATCTTTTCCAGGTTCTCCAAATTCTCGAAAACTGCCGAAGTTAAATTATGATCCTCAAATCCGATCTCTGCACCAAGTCTGAAACATGAACATATTTAATTCATTAGTCACACCATAGAAATGCACTTGGAAAACCCGAGCAGCTAACTCCCAAGTGAAAAAGAACATTTTTATTTTTCTGATGTTTCGATGTGAGCTATCATATCCTCTTATGTCAGTAGCCAATGACCGAAAAGGAATGTATGGACCATAACTATCCATTACTGCCCCGCCAAAGAAAGATATGGACAGAAATTTGAGAAGTTAATGTTAGCTTACTTTGGATCAAGCACCAATTTCTGGACCTCCTTAATGGCTGAACTGGCAGC
This sequence comes from Erythroxylum suave, assembly GCA_027563595.1. Classification (NCBI taxonomy): domain Eukaryota; kingdom Viridiplantae; phylum Streptophyta; class Magnoliopsida; order Malpighiales; family Erythroxylaceae; genus Erythroxylum; species Erythroxylum suave. Next base: position 21,476,062 of record JAOSBN010000006.1, read on the forward strand.
GTACAGTGATATTTTCCCAACCTGTACCGAGCCCAAAAATGAAATATAAAAACCCAATCTTAAATGCATAAATAATATGAAAAAGTGATAAACGAAAACCTGCAAATACAAATAGTTACAAATAAACAAGTGCTTAACATTCTTGAGCAACGATTCTTTGCCTCACCTCCAACACTTGAAGTTTTGATTCGTGGTCATTTGGTAAGCAGCGGATTTGTTCAGCTAACCGAACAGCCTCCCCAACACTTTCAGGAGATAAGAAATCAAGGCCCACCTGAACATTGGACTGCAAAATTCGACAGATATACAAATTATACTTCCTTCTACTTCGCTTTCACAACACTGTCCAAACTCCCATCTACATGACCAGGTCATCAAATAACACAAAAAATTGCTGAATGTTGGAACATAATTTTTGTCCAACAAACACTATTTATTTCTATACAGAAGTTTTATTCTCTCATGATCAAGATTTCTCCGCCGATCAACCAATTAAGTTCTTTTTGAGCAGAAATACACAAGATATTTCATTCCATTTCCGAAGAATGACTATTCTAATGCAGACAAATAAGCACAAGATAGTCATGGAGATTCTTTTCATGAGTAATCCATAAAATCTAAAAGTCAAATATTCAAGACAGATATGTTTGAAAAAGTGATCATTTAGGATCAAGAATTTTTCTTTGTATTTCACTGAAAAATCACTTCAGACATGTAATCTTATAGTTAACCTGATGGAAAGCAAATGAATCACCATCAGCTTACCATAAGGTTCCTTGTTTGAAAAGGGCACCCAGCAGGGACAAACACCGCTTGCCCCAAATGTTGATCAAATGACCATGGCTCAACTCCTGAAGACAAGGAATAGGCTTCCATATCAAATCAATTTTCCATGCAGATACATTTTCTGAAGACAGCAAACTTCAAAGCGCACAGCTTAGGTACACTTATGCTACTCACACAAGAAGCCTAATTTCCCAACATATAAACACTATCTTTAAAAGTGAATATTTGCAAATTTCATACCATATTCTTCCTTCAATTTTCTCTTATGGTGCCCATCAAGGAAAAATGCTGCATCATAAAGTGGTCTTGTTGACTGGGAGCCAAGATAATAAGATTAGTGACATTATTTTCTATAAAAAGGGCCTATATTTTGATGCTAAACGGATAACTTACAAAATCATTAGCTAGATTGCCAGCATGCCCAAATTCCTGACAGTGTCTTTGCAAGAAAATGGCCAACTTTGGAACATCCTGCCGACGGAAGACATCCCAGTGAATTCCAGCACAGGTTTCCACAGAGGTGTCACCCCCATTATTTTGTAAATGTGGGTCCTCCAGCCTATCACCCTCTTCAATAGTGTTTTGACCATGTTGATTTTCATTTGTCTCGAACTTTTCAAGAATGGTATTTGTTCCTGAATCCTTCAATTTTACATTGTTATCAGTAGCTATCTTCAGTCCATGCCGTATGTTATGTTTACCAAGAGCAAAATCAGGTAACTTTCCCTCATTCAAGCTTGTCTGAGTGCCATCTGAGTCACTGTCATCCTGGCCCTTTTGCTTGATTTCACAAGTGTGCACCAATAAATATACCTGCCACAGCCAATGTTATAACACAGTATTCTCTTACCACAAAGATACATCTTTAATAACTAATATTTTCAAATCTCAATAACTAGGAAAAGAACCTAAAAGACTTTTGTTGTGAAACTTAAAAGAAATAAGTTACCATGTCATGCATTTTGAAATGAAGATTGGTCACTGAATCACCACTACCGAGTTCCTGATAGGTCCCATAAGATAGATAGATCTTAGGACCCACATCATTCTGCAAGGAGTAATTAGGCAACTTTGCAGCAACATTTAGAAGACCCAATCTTGAATGGATAAACTCAAGTAGAGGAAATTGACTAATAAAATCTGGTCTCTGGTAAAACAAGAACTCCTCGGAAGCACTGGGGGAAGGCCAATCCTTCAACTTTAACATTTCTGGTAAACCATTTTCACGGATTCGTCCTTTTTTGTATCCCTTCATAAACTGGTCAAGTTTGATTTCAACCTGCTATCACAAAGATTCACATTTGTAAGAGATAGAATTGAGTATAAACAATTAACAGAAATCAGGATAAAAATAAATTTCACAGGTTCAAATACAAGGAACAGGCAGGAGCTCACCTCAGACCCATTTAAGCAATCTATAGCCTTCACTATTCTGTTCTCATCTTTCATTTTCTCATCAGATGTTTCCCGAATTCCTCTCCATATAACCACTGGGTCCCAGCACGAAAATGATGAGGTATCAAATATCTGCTTCACAATGACAGGTTCTCCCTTCACCCAGTGCTGCCTGAAGTAACTTATTCCTTCTACCTTAATGTCTTTAGATGATGGACAATACAAGAAATTATCTTCACTGTCCTCTCTGTAAGAAAACTGGGAGAGTACAGAATCAACTAACCCAGACATCTGTGAAGCATCAGGCTCATAGACCTTACAGCCACTGACCATTTCCTCCACATTTTTTACCAGTTTTGCAACCCAATTCATCTTGAAGATGCGACTAAGATTCAATGACAATAAATTACAACCACCATATTCCTTTGGTGGGCATGGAACACTGCCATCACTATTTGCTTTCCAGCCAGGATACTTATCTGACAGATGAAGTCTTAGTCTGGCCTTTTGCCCTAGCTCTAAAGAGGTCTTATTTTCTTGACCTCCTCCATCAGCATGATCTTCTGTCGCATAACTTTTAAGACCATGCGTTGCTGACCCCCGGAGATCTTGACAGCAATGAAGGCAAAGATCATACGAGCAATTTGTGCAATGCCAATGGTAATCGATAACAGGTATTCTACAAATATTACTGTAGAAAGCATTTCATAGTTAGTTTTCTAGAGAAACAAACAAGCCTAAGACTGACCAAGACATCCTCACAAAGTAGCCACTTAGGAACATAAGAAATTGGCCATAAAAACAATTCAATTGAATATAAATCACCAATATATTCAGAGAAACATCATTTAGGACAGAAGGACCAACTGGATGGAGGAGCTAACTCTTCTAATTATGGCAATACTGATTAACTATACACAGGACATGGTAAAACAGTAAGCAGTAAGCTTCTCATCATACCAGCACATCTGCTCATCTGCATTCAGCTTTATCCGAGCAAGATCAATATCACTTCCTGAAAAAAGTTCAAAAAATCAATTCAAAGAATAATTATGGGAGGAAATTAATTCCATATGTGACAGGAATATCACCAAAATCTTACCCCGGAGGCTTTTCTCCAGTTCTACTTCAGAGCATTGCTCACTGTGGATCTGCTGAATTACAGGAAGGACAGAAGATAATAGGCAGTAGAGATACTGCAATTTGTCTAGGACTGGTATCTCCCTTATTCTTACCTGCAGCTCATAAAAAGTATTACACTCAACATCTAGAATGAATCATCCTGCAACTTATCCATGGTTTATTCAAACACGTACCACTATGTAAAAGTTTACCTTTATCATATTATCTCCTCGTAGGCAAACCCGACAATTGCATATACCTTGACATGCAGGACAAATTTTCTCAATTTCTTCCAATGAAATGTCTGGATACCTAGATATAGAAACTAACAAACTGAGTATCATATGATGAAAAATAATAGGCATCTGGCCAAGTAATCTACTCTTACCATGCAGCGGCACAACTATCACAGAAACCTCTTTTATCACATCTTTGACACCAAATAACTCTGTTTCTATCATTTCTTCGGCACTGGTGGCAAGTTTGCCCACCAGTCTCTTCAGATGAATCCGTGCTTCTATCAGAGTATTCCTGAAAATAAGTTGGACATCTCAGCACCCATAGGATCATACAGCAGAAAGAGGAGCAAAAAGGAATACAATGGGCTATTGAAGTAGCCAAATAAATAAAAATAGAACACGATATTATTATAGCTGATCTAAAACCTTGTAAAGGCTGTCAAGATATACTCACTGTCATAGCACTAGCATCATAACTTCTCTGTGATCTACTCTTGGATGAATCCACTGCAGAAAGGGGTGGCGTTCTATAAGGTTCCCAGTTCTCTTCAAATTCAACATCTCTTTGATAATCAACATTTGTATTTAGAGAGTTGCGAACAGACAAACTCCTAACAGGTGCTTCAGGTGAATACTGAACCTGACCCTTTGACGCCTTCTCCTTGTGCTTCTTTGTTGAAGCTAAGAGAGGGTAGTCCTCAGATTTCTTGTTCACTAGGGGTATTTCAAATTCATCACTCTTACTCTCCAAATAAATATCACAATCACCTATTAATTTGTTTTTCTTCCTGAGACTAGCCCTCATTGCGGAATTAGCTGCCCTCTTCTTAGCTTGGATGTAATGCTTCTCACAAACTGTTTTATCCGGCATAGACATGGCAGTGCATCTCCATTGTTTCCCATCTGACCTTTTGCAACGTAAATCATCTGGAATCCCAACATTGTCCTCACCATTACCTGAGGAGGATCGCAGGCGATCCATTGAAGTCGAGTGCCAAATTTTAGACAGAGATGAGCACTCACAGATATTTGTTACTAAGCCACCTGTTACAGGGCATCAATTGCCCATGATAGGAAGAGAATTAAGACAGCAGATTTGTAGGCACCTAACCAAACAAAAACGTAAAATTGCAACCAGTGGCAAAATTAAAGAATTCGTACTGAAAAGAAGAAAATAAGATCAAGAAATCATTGAAAGTACATGAGATTGATCAACCAGCAATTCATGAAGAATTTATGTGAAAAAAACATCACGTAAATGAAGCTAACCAAAAAAAGAAGACTCGAATTAGAATATCCCAAAAAGAAAGGTCCTGTCAAGCATTCAATTTCCCCAGAAAAAACAAATAAACTTCCTTGATGAAATTCTGCGACTTTAACAAGAGCACATCCACATGCTCATTAAACAACAACCGAACGCCAATGGTAGAAAGATAGCATTGATCCATAACCTAACAACACACAAACGTTCACAAAGCAGATATGATATCAAAGCTGGGAACAATTAGCTATGCTGCCACTAAGAGAGAAAACGTGCCCTTTTTGTCTTTTTATCTGCAGATGCATTGGAAATTGCAGTTATAAGCATTAACATGCTATTATATGCAGAGACTTGTATATGTACAAAAAGAAGTCGCATCACCGAAATGAACAGTAATGCTAATAGTGCCAGCCAGAAACAACTCAGTCTATCTTTGACTTACGGCCTACCTAGGCAGTAAAGAGACAAGTACAAATCCATTCCATGGAACTAGACGCATGCAGCGAATGAAGTTAAACAATTTCTAGTAAGAAGTGGAAAAAGATCAGTAAACCAATTATAATAGACTCAATTATGATAGCGTCCTTCTTTAGTTTTAAAACAAACCCTTTGGTTACGTTCTAAACAACCAGAAAAAGAAACACCTAAGATCAAAGGGGAATAACAAAAACAAAAGAAAGCAGAACAAGTGGATAATACAAGTCTTGAGGCAAGGAAAGAAGGGAAATAATTGCGGTCAGAAAACCCAGATCCAAAAGAACCAATGCTAGCGGAAAAGATCAAGAAAGAATAAAAGTTGAAACGAATAAGAGAGGAAGGAAAGAAGGGGTTTTACCTGAGAATTGGAGTTTGATTGATAAAGTGGGATAGGGCTATAACTAGGTAATGCAAGGGGACAATACTAAAAGGAAACAGCAGATCATGGGATTTCTTATAATGATAACCAGCGAAATCGAAGAGCTGGTTCCGTGTATATTTTCCGAGTCCAACTCCAAGTCGAAGAAGAGAGATCGCCTCTCGCTCCTCGCCGAAATCCTGTTTTCTGTGTTTCTTTGTCTTTGTTTTGGCTTTTTCCATAATTTTTCTTTTTAAGAAAAGGATTTATTAAAGTCTCTGTTTTTTTTTTTAAGGTCTTTCAGATCAGACAACTGCGGCCCGAGGAATGATGTTCCAGTTCACCCAGCAAACTCAACTCTGTTACCCTCTGCGATGTATGTACATTTGTATTGTATGTTCTGCGTATGTACTTTGGACATACATGTAATCTATGAATGACTATACACTCCACGACTGCGAATGCAACCGTCTCTGTACACAAACCGTATACATTGTTTCAGAAAATCAATAAGAAAAAAAACATCTCGCTTACAACATAACAAAATGAAAACTAAAGGATAGTACACGTATGGATACATTCATCATCATCACCCAGTTTGGAATCCTGCAATAAAGTGAGATCTGGGGGAGTCTGATAGTACGCAGCTTTACCCCTATATAATAAAGAGGCTGTTTCCGGTAGACTCACATGTAAATGATATCATAATGAAACAGATAGAAATAAATAGATAATAAGAAGGATATACTTGATATGGAGCCTAGCTTTGTAAACCTGGTAGGCAGGGATAGACACGTCGCTGCTCTACTCCCGTAGGACTAGGATTACGTGTGTTGAAACTGTGAGAGGATGGGAATGTTAAGGGTATCGACATCCGTTCTGGGCCGTTCTCCTATACCTGAGTTTAAAAGACTAGAAGTATGACAAAATGACTGGACGATCACACGCAACTATAGAAGACATATACAGTTGATTACGCTGTTGAAAAACTGTTCGAGTGGTACCAGAAGCAATTCCTAGTAAACTTTCTCGTCTGTCTCGGTGAACTTCAAAGGGTTTCTCTCACCTTTATCCTATTCCGCCAGAATTTTCTACTTCTGGCCACTTCCGTAGTGAGGGCTAATTCTGTCATATCTTTCTTGATCACTTCCCTTCAGTTCTTTTATGGTCTGCCTCGTCTCCTCCTGTATCTACTAAGGATAATTTGCTCACATCTTCTGACCGGCGCATCAGAGGGTTTTCTGCACACATGCCCAAACCAACTAAGCCTGGTCTCACGCAACTTGTCGGCAATACTGGCAACCTGAAGTCTGTCCCTCACGACCCGATTACGTACCTTATCTCGTCTTGTAAGGTCACATATCCATCAAAGCATACACATCTCTGCTACCAACAGTTGTCTTGTATGTCGACATTTGGTGGGCCAATATTCTGCCCTATACAACATGGTAGGCCTAATCACCATTCTGTAAAACTTGTTTTTAAGCTTTAAAGGAATCTTTTTATCACATAAAATCCCTGAGGCGTTTCGTCATTTGCCCCACCCAGATTTGATGCGATGGACTATATCCTCATCGATATTACCATCACTCTGGATGATGGACCCGAGGCATTTAAAACTCTGAGTTTGTGGAATGACATCAGGCTTAATAGCTATTACCGCTTCGTGGGCCGTTTAGGTTCCCGAAAAGTTGCATACTAAATACTCTGTCTTATTCCTGCTCATTCTAAAACCTTTCAACTCTTAACGCTTCTCTCCAACAATCTAACTTAGACTGGACCCCTGTCTTGGTCTCATCTATCAGGACAATATCATTTGCAAATAACATACACCAAGGTGAAGATGTTTGGTCAACTCATCTAACACTAATGGAAAAAGAACTGGGCTTAATGTGGAGCCTTGGTGTAAGCCAATACCAATCAGAGACGCTTCCGTGCCACCCCCTATCGCTCTTACGCTAGTCAATGCACCTTCATACATATCTTTAATGACGCGGATATAGGTCATAGGAATTCTCTTTGCTTCCAAACACCTCCATAAGATTTCCCTAGGGACCCTATCATAAGCCTTCTCCAAATCAATAAAGATCATATGTAAATCTCGTTGACGTTCCCTATAGCATTCTATTAGCCTACAGAGTAAATGAATTGCTTCTGTTATGGACCTACCAGGTACAAATCTAAATTGGTTGGTTGATATAGAACAGCTCGTTGGACTTTCTTCTCAATTACCTTCTCCCACAACTTCATAGTATGACTTATTAATTTGATGCCTCTATAGTTGTGGCAAAGTTGGATGTCCCCTTTGGCCTTGTACACTGGGATCAACCTACTTAATCTCCATTCATCCGGCATTTTGGCTGATTCTAGGATCACGTTAAAAAGCTGGGCTAACCACTTAATACCTATAGGTCCTATATGCTTCCATACCTCTGTAGGGATCTCATCTGGCCCTACTGCCCTTCTGCCCCCATCTCTCTTAGTATTTTTATAATTTCTCCTCTTGTGACCAGATCACATTCAGACTAGTTTGGGGAAAGCCCCGAAATATTGGGGTCTCCTAACTCTATGGGACTAAGCAGCCTTCGTTATACAAGTCATAGAAGTATCTTCGCCACCTACTTTTAATGGCCTGGGCCTCTGTGAGAACCTGCCCTGCTTCATCACGAATACAGAAGACTTGATTGAAATCTCTGGTCTTACATGCCTTATCTCTTGCCAACTCGAAATTTCTTTATGCTCCCTTGTACATGTCCAATTCCTGGTACATAGTTTCATATGCTTCCCCTTTAGCCACATAAATTGTCTTCCTTGCCTTCTGCTTTGCTAGTCGGTACCGAACTCCCTTAGTTTCCCACTTTTCACTTGAAGTACTCGCGATGAGATCTTTATACGCTCTCTTTTTTGCCTTTACCGCCCCCTGGACTTCTTCCGACCACCACCATGATTCCGTCTGTCCGCCCCTTTGTCCTTTCGAGATACCTAGGAGTTTTGTAGCGGATTCTGTCACTATGGAGGCTACTCCCTCCCACATCTAGTTAACGTCCCCTCTTAAGGACCATATGGGTCTATACCGGATTAGAGTCTTAAATCGTTTCACCATTTCTCCTTTTAGATTCCACCATCTAATTCGACAAACACGCATTGTAAATTGATGTGCCTTTCATCCCTTAATTCCTAGATCCACAACCAATAATTTATGTAAGGTGGATAGGCATGCGGCTGGAAGCACTTTGCGATCCTTGCACCATGTTCTGTCTCTCTTCTTGACCAAAAAGTAATCAATCTGCGTCTTGATCGTGCTACTCTTAAATGTCACCAGGTGCGTCTCGTTTTTCTTGAAAAAGGAATTAATAATCACCAACTCAAATGCCACGACTATGTCCAATAAGGCATCTCCACTTTCATTTTGTAGTGCCGTATCCGAAACCCCCATGGGTCCCTATATAACCATTTGAAGCAGCCCCTATATGCCCATTAAAATCACCTCCTAAAATAACATGTTCAACATCAGGAATTTCGAGAAGGGCACCATCCAACTCTATCCAAAATTTCTGTTTATGCTATTCGTCTAACCCAGCTTGCGGAGTGTAAGCACATACTACATTGAGGACCACCGTGTTAATAATAATTTTCTTTATTATAATCCTATCATTGACCCTTGTGATCCCTACGACTTGGTTTACCAATTCCTGGACCACTAGGATACCTACCCCATTCTACTTCCACGAAATTCCAGAGTACCATAGTTTGAACCCTCCTATCTCCTTTGCTTTAGCTCCCGACCACCTAGTCTCCTAGATGCATGCTATTTGGATCATATACTTATCTAAAATCTCGACTAATTCTAGAGACTTTCCCGTGAGGGACCCAATGTTCCAAGAACCTATTCGCAATAAATCGTCACTGTTTTTATTCTTGCGTGGGGTCAGCCCCGAATCGGTACCACAGATTCTAGATGCGACATTATAAGCCATTCCTCCTACACCGTGACCCTCGCACTAACCCGAAGATACTAACCTATCACATCCTAAAGAAGGAAATAAAGCTGGGAATATATGTATAGAAAAAGACAAGCGAAATAAAAGAGATAATAATCATAATCATAATCATAATCATAATCATAATCATAATCATAATAATAATAATAATAATAATAATAATAATAATAATAATAATAATAATAAGAAGAAGAAGAAGAAGAAGAAGAAGAAGAAGAATAAGAATTAATAATAATAATAATAATAATTAGTATAAAACTAAAAATAGAAAAAGACAAGAGAAATAGAAATAATAATAATAATAATGTCTATAAATATATATAAGAAAGCAGATTTGTAGTTGGGAAGGAACCATAGTAAAACAATGAAAAATCAAAGCCAATGAAAGATCCGAGGACCACTTGCACACACTAATAAAAACGAACCACCCTAAGATAAAGTTTTGGAGCCAGCAAACTTCCACTGTTGAGGCAAGTAAGAGAAGGAAGAGAAAGTGCCGATTCTAAAGTAAGAGGCTTTTGCCAAAAGTAGTTGAGGCAGGTTGGAAATAAAAACCAAGGCAAAAGGCTTGTAAAAAAAGACTCGTCAGGTTTAAAAGTTAACTACCAACGGTTCTTTAAACAAAAGACTGACTGCCTATCTTGGCAGATTTGTCAGTCGGCGCAAGGAAGAAAGCAGAGGGGACGTATGGTGTGCCAGAAGAAACTTTTGTCAATATTGAAGCACATCGTAGAGCATCACCGTCCCTAACAACCATCTTGTCTGATCTAACATCCTAGAAGTAGAGCCCACTCTAGCTCGTTACACAGCGAGGTTAAACGTTACCTACCAGCGTCATCGAAGGCTTGGAAGCACCAGAATATAACAAAACTCCAGACTAACAAAAAACAATGAAGAGTGCACTGGACTGACACCCATTACCACAGAAACGGTCGAGAGACACTCACGGAGACAACGAAAATAATAGCTTACTAACCGGAAAATACCCAAAAACATCTGATAACAAACTCGAACGAAAAAAGTAAAGAGGCACAAGTATACACCTGGAAACTGTGCGTGAGGGCTGAGGCAGTGTCTTCGTGCTTTGCACTCTTTACCAAAACAGTAAAAATAAAAATACCAAAACCCTAAAAAAAAATAACGGGTGCCTTCACCGAAGTTGGCAGTGGTGTAAAGGGGAGGCGCAGTCAACCCCGACAGTGGAGGAGCAGTCACCTAACAAATTTCACATTTAGGCATATGGGTCGAAGAGGTTAACAGTGGGACTCTCTAATGCTTGCTTGCTAGCTTGTTGGTTGCGTGAACCTTCTCATCGCACGCCCAACATAACGCCGCCTCGTCGGCACAACATAGCACGTTTGCCTCTGTTGTGTCGCACACGTTGCATGTGAAAATGAAGTTCTAAACTCATTATGTTTGTAATAAATCATATACTATCCAATTTGAATGTTAACAAATAAGAGGACAGCCTTATGTTTGCACATACACCATTTCTTTTCCACCAGATCAAATATATGGTAATTTTATTCTTTCCATTCTAAAATTAAAAAAAAAAGAGAGGAAGCAAACAATTGGTAGCTTGGTTGCACTGAGGGAGCATAGCATAGTGCTTAGTGCAGCGAAGAATAGTTTTTGGAGAATGTTAGGACTGTGACACATATGGATACATTATTTTAATTAAAAATAATAACAATTTTATAAAATAATATAAGAAGTAGTTTCCTCTGCTACAGTTAGATATTCAAATAGTCCTCGTAGAGGCTTCGATAACAAAATAAGTGCCTAACTCTATCATTTATCTTGTAAAATAGAAACTACAACAAATGTATTTTGTTTGCGACATTATTTTTTTGCGATGAAACAGAAATCGTCTCAAAAAGAAAATATATCACGATGTTTTAAAATATTCGTCACTAAAACCAATCATTTAATGATGAAAATAGTAAGCGACGTACAAGGGAATACCTTTGGCGACGAATAGCTCAAATCGACGCCAAATTCTAAACAATGGGTGACGATATGTGAGAATCGTCGCAAAATAATGCAATTGCAACGAAATATAAAACGTCACTATAAGTAGTTGACCATTTGGCGACACACAACTGAGAGTCGTCAGAAAATGTTATACGTTTCCTGATGATAATATAAAGCGTCACCAAAATGAATAAATTTGGTGACGAAATTATATTTTCGTCGCTAAATTCTATACATTTAGTGATGATTTATATTAATTGTCAATAAATGTCAAGCATTATGCAACGATTGTTGAAAATAGTCACAAAATGTTGCTCGTTTTGTGACGAATTTGTTAAAATGTCGCAAAATGTGTACATTTGGTGACATTTATAAAAATCATCACTAAATAATTGGCATTTTCAAAAATTATTAATCTAAGATATTTATAATCTATCATACTTATATGTTTTGTTGGAGATTTGTTGTGAATGTTCACAACGTATTATTGAAAAAAACTAACAACATATTTTTAGGGACCTAACATTAATTAATCATTAGTATTTATTAACATTGCAAAAATTAGTTAATAAAAATTTAAATTATTTTATCATTATAATAAAATAATATATGGAGTAGTACCATACTATGAATTAGAAGTTACTCAATTCATACACTCATAGAACTAGAACAATAACAGTCAATATTCTACGCAACTTGACCTATAAGTAATACATATGTTGTTTGCAAATTATTACAGATACAACAAGAAATAACCTTTAAAGCTGAGTTCAGTTGATTGACTCGCTAACTGACAATGATATAATTGTTTATTTGGATTCCAAGTGACTTCAGAGTCGGTAAAGGCAAATGAGTCCCCAATGTTTGGATTCCCCAAAAGGGCTCTTGTATGTTCGAACTCACCAATTGAAACAATAATAGCTTTTCCCTCAGGTGTAGGGTTTCTTACACCCTCTTCTAACAGCTTTTTTGCTATCTCTAAATTTGAAGGTGACGCAATGAAATGGTCGCTAGATTTAGAACCTAAAACATAATCAGTATAAAAGTTAGATATTATCATATTAGTAAACCGTTAATTAAACTGAAATTGGGCTGACATGTATACGTGCATGAGAAGACAAAGCATTTGGAGTTGATGAATTTGCTAATTCAACCGATTTTCCTTTTCAGACTGTTGTGACATTGCTCCCACCTCCATGGGCATACATGTCACATTCGAGACTGAGGGAAGCTTCAGATAACATGCAGTATAAACCATCAAATGTGAATATATATAATAGCTTCATAAAAGGAAATGAGATGTACGTAACAAAGGAAGTGACATTATTCGGATGATACTAATCACTTGAAGCAGAAGATCTGCCATGGAAGGCAAACGATGATTAGTATATAAACTAGAGATTTCTTTTTCAGTGTTGGTTTGCTTAGCAAGGACAATTTTTTCACATTCCTCCCAACGGTATGAATTAGGGCCATCGTGAACTAGTCTCCATGTCGACATTCCTTCATTAATAATGTTAAAAGGTAAATGCTTTAAAAGTCTATTTAGAATAAAACAATAATATTTTTAAGTCCAATTATGATGACAAATGAAACTACTCAGGTTTAGCACTTAATGGATTGCCTAGAGTATAACACCTTTCAAATGTAAATCATTACAGATATATCATCAAACATCTTACAGACATGACAAACTCATCCTAAGATTCAAACACAAATCATATGTTTTCCCTTCCACAACTAACATTAACACATTCCATGCTACTTCCATTCACAGACAACCTAAAACCATCCAGAAGCAACTTTAAAAGATTCAATAAATATTGGTGAGGTAAACTAAATTGATTTGATTCCGAAAACTAAATGAGCAAAATCCAAACTCTCCAACGACAATGTTATAATAACATAACGCAAAGAAATCAAAATTTAAAGTATTGCTAGGATAGAAGATAACTAACTTTTCAACAGTCATAGTTACTGAAATTGATTAGATTTAATTTCAAAATCAAATAAAAAATGGAGTGGATAACACTATTAATGAATTGCGTGGAGTATAACACTTTTCATATGCAAATCGTAACAGAAATATCATCGAACACATTACAAACATTACAATGATATCCCAAGATTCAAATGCAAACCATATGTTTTTCCTTCCATAACTAACATGAACACATTTCATGCTCTCTAACGACAATGTGCAAATAACATAACATACAGAAATCAAAAAACAATTACAAAACACAAAGAAATCAACTTCAACACCGTCAAAAAATACCTTATGTACAAATCTACATAGAGAATGTCCAGATCTACTATAAAAACATAAATATCACAACTTTATCACAAAAACTTGTCAAACAAAAAGCTAATCTAGTCAATAACATATTTAGAAATAAAGATCATCTCAAATGAAAATACAGAAGATAGTAAAAAAGAAGTTGGAGGATTGCAGACCGTGTTTTGATTAAGAGAATAGCTTTGATATGTGGGTAAGATGTTGGAGATTGCTGGTTTTGCGAAAATTTGTTTAAGACTACAAAGGAAGAAAGGTTAGGAAATAAAGGTAAAGGTTTTTAAAGAACAATAGAGATGGGTTTTGGCAACGTTTTACAAAATTTGTCGCTAAATGATACTTTTAGGCAACGAAAATATACATCGTCGGTAAAGCAAATAATTTTTGCGACGATTTTACATATTCGTAGCATATTATTGTACATTTTGTGATGGTAAGAAGTATTTCATTGCCCAAGCGTAGTATTTTGCGACGAATAATAGTTTCGTCGCAAAATGTGGGACGTCAAAATAATGTATTGGCGACGATGGCAATGATCGTAGCTAAATGTTGACAATTTACGATGAATTTTAGTTTTGTTGCTGAATGCTACAATGGTTAAAAAAAATAAGGGCGAACGATGTCAGTTGTCGTTACATTTAAATAGCAACCTTACCCCCTCCCCAGCAACTCCTATCTACCTGCGTTCCCTTTGTTTTCTTTTTACGAAATTTTCCGACCGTTGTTCTTCAACCAAGCTTCTCCTTTTCTTGTCCACTTGCTGTTCTTTTCTTCCCCCAACTATCATCTCGTAGAGTATAGCTCAATGTGGTGAGCTTTCTCTCATTTCTTGTGGGTGTGTTTCTTAATGTCTTCAATATACCGAATGTTTTGGGTTAATTGTTTGTGGTCTCCTTCGTTTCTGGTTTGAGTTGTTCGCATGGATTGAAGGTTTTTATTGTTGGGTTTCTGCTTAATTGACTTAATGAAGGTGAAGAAAGGGAAAAGAATTGAAGTTTGGTTGGTTGAATCATGTGGTGTTTGTTATGCTTGGAAGTTGTTCGATGAAAGTCCTACTTGGAATTTCACCGATGAAAGTTGTGTGTTCTGTAAATTTATGTTGTTTTCATTTAGAGACATTTCAATTAGAAATGTATATCCAATCAACAAAGCATAAATGTACGTTTAAAATTTTTCATATCCATTTTTTTTCATGAGGATCCTACATTATTCATATGAACATTTGTTTTATAGGTTAATCCACAAGTTCACAATCCTACGCAAAATTTTAGACATGAGGATCTTACATCTTTTAATTTGTCTTTCAAACTTAGAGGTCTTAGGTTTAAAGTTAAATCTAACGTTAAATCAGGATATTTATAAGCTACAACAAGTAAAAGGAAAGTAGCAATTAAGAGCACTGACAAAGATACTATCCTTCCAAACAACTAAAAAAATTTAGTCATGGTTGTTATTTTGGATTGTACTTTGCATTAAACCAATGACCATGGATTACACTTTGTAAATATATTTTGGATTATACTTTATGTTGTCATCTCCCAACTGATATTGAATTTGACACATTTTAGATTATACTTTGTACTAGTTATATATATGAAATGCATGTTGTATATATGTTACGATATCATTTTATTGAGCAATTACGATGTTTACAAAAAAACAAAATTTACTATAAAAGAAAACAAATCACAATGAAAACAAAATATATGTTTTCATACATTATTAATTTTTACATCCATACATTATTAAAATTGAGCTAAACCTATTAACCATATAAAAGATCAACAATGAAACTAAAATTCCATTTATGAAATTGCATAAGTAAAATGAAGAAGCTTCTAGCCCACAATAGCAAATCAGTATTGGCCCATTATTATAGTTGGAACTACTAGAGTCTTCAAATTCCATTTATGAAATTGCATAAGTAAACAAAACTATGTACATTAGAACTTGTTCGTATTACATTATTCATCATTACATGACTTCATTTCTTTTCTCTATCCAAAGAATGCAAACAAATTTGGTCACATCATGATGATGATGATGATTATTATTATTATTATTATTATTATTATTATTATTGTTATTATTATTATTATTATTATTATTATTATTATTATTAT
>JAOSBN010000006.1:21492193-21494693 GCA_027563595.1 Erythroxylum suave
TCATTACATGGATTGTTCAAAGGTTCATTATCCTCATATACGACAGATGCATTTATTTTATAAGAACCTTCCTGAAATGCTTCACTTTCAATTCTCTGTTTTCCTTTTCCACGTAATTCAAAAACACATCTAGGTTTAACTTTGCAAACAACTAACCAATCTAGCTTATCTTGTCGTAAGTTAGAAAAAGGGACATAATACACCCGGATCGCTTGCATTGCCAATATGAAAGATTTAAAATGTCGAAATCTTCTTCACTTATTGATTTCAACTAGATTGTATTAGCTATGCACTTTTGTACCAACATTTGGAGTTAGATCAAACCACTTACACTTAAATATCACAATTCGCTTTATTGGCAATGCATGGTAGTCAATTTCAAGTATCTTAATAATTTTGCCATAGTAATCAATCAATTATCCCTGTATACAAAATCCACTATTTATTGTTGCCATGCTATGACCATGATATTCAATATGATATTTGTATACATTAACGAAATACACAGGACATGATTTAATAGTTCGCAAAGGTCCCTTTGCAAGATCACATATGAACTTGTTCTTTATTGGATTTTCTAAGGCCTACATAAAAGAAAATATCATCTTAAATAGTATTATATGTCATTTGAACACTTAAAAATTATAATTCAATTATATCAGTATTTGTAAGTGAAAACTTAAATATTGCTCAAACCATCGAGGAAAGTGTCTTCCAACTTCTTTATTGATATTATCCTATGATTTATGAGGCGTGAGCTCGCATAACAATTCCTCATATAATCTAAAAACATTATTATGAATTCAAGTTATGAATAACACTAAATTTTAAAACCAAAATAATCACTTGATACTTACTGTACAAAAGATTTGAATCTCTTCATAGTTCAATAAAATGTAATCATCGACAGCCTCAATTTGTTCCTTTGTTAAAATTCTTCTTGTTGAATGTCTATATGTTCGTCTAGGATATGTGAAAATGATAAGTTACCATCAGCATCACTAGTTCCCCATCGTCATTACGAGGAACTTTTCTTTCTCATGTGTGAACATACGACTCAAAATAAAGTGAACAAAATATACTAGCTTCCTCTACTAAATAAGCATTACATGTCAAATCTTTAACTTTAGCCTTGCTCTTCACATTTTTCTTCAAGTGATACAAATACCTATATGAGCAAATAAAGTTAGTTCAATTTAGTTATTCAAACATGCTATGACTTCAATTACATTCATTTTTGTTGAATTACGTACCTATTAAATGGATACATCCAACAATATTGAACTAGTTCGGCTAGTTTAGCCTCGTGTGCTAAATGGACAGGTAGATGCTCCATACAATCAACGAAGCTTAGAGGAAATATCCCTTCTAACTTGCACAAAATTATTGGAATTTTCCTTTCCAGTTTTTCCATTTCAGTCAACTTAATTTCAGATGATGTTAAGCTTTTGAAAAACAAACTTAATTCTGTTATTACTTCCTAAACCTTATTCGGTAGTAACTCCCGAAATGCAATTGAAATTAGCCTTTTCATAAACAGATGACAATTATGATTGTACTTCCTCATGTCCACACACCTTGTCAAGTTTGAAACATAAACATCGGGAAACTTTAGACTTTTCAACCATTTACACTATATTTCCTTCTACTTTTTATTCAAAGTGTAAAATGCTTTCAGATATTTACCAGTGCAAAGATCTTTATGTATCTCATTCCTTCTACAAAAATGTTTCAAATCAGTTCGTGATTTTACATTGTCTTTTGTCCTCCCTTCAATGTTCATTATGATATTGAACAAATTGTCAAAAATATTTTTTCAATATGCATCACATCTAGATTATGACATATCAAATTAGTTTTCCAATATGGCAAATCCTAAAAAATGCTTCGTTTTCTCCAACTAAAGTTTCTACTAATGCTTGTATTAATTTCATCAGCTTCAAATGTTGTAGCTTTTAGTAAGCCTAATTCCTCAATCTCCTGCAATATCTCTTCACCAATTTTATGAGGGGTAGGATGTGTTTTTACCATCTTATTCTTAATGAACATTTGATTATTGCGCCTAAATGGATGATCTAGAGAAAGAAATTTTATGTGGTTGTCAAACCAACATATTTTGCCTTCGTTTGGAAGATAAAAAGCATCAAAATCATTGCCACAATAGGGACAAGCAAGTTTCCCTGTTGTGCTTCATCCAGACAACATGGCATATGCTGGAAAATCACTAATTATCCATATCAAAGCTACCCTCAAGACAAAATTTTGTTTCAAAGACATATCATTTGTCTCAACACTATATTCCTAAACATGCGGCAATTCAAATATCAATGGTTGTAAGAATACATCAATTTGATTCTTTGGATTTATAGGCCCTGGCACAATCACTGTCAAGAACATATATTCCTCTTGAATACACATCCATGGAGGTAAATTATAAGGAGTAATTATGACTGACCATGATGAGTATTGCTGGCTGGATTGACCAAAAGGTTGGAATCCA
>JAOSBN010000006.1:21499693-21518012 GCA_027563595.1 Erythroxylum suave
ACTCAATGGCATAGAAAGAGCTTGATAGAAAGTTTCCATGGTTTGGTCAAGATTGTTGTAATGTTCGACTTGGATTGGCTTCTGATGGATTTAATCCTTTCGGTAATATGAGTAATTCATATAGCATGTGGTCGGTGATTCTAGTTCCATATAATTTACCCCCATAGAAGTGTATGAAGGAGCCTTTTATGTTGTTGTCTTTGCTTATTCCAGGACCTATTGCTCCTGGTAAGCACATCAATGCTTACTTATAACCATTAATTGATGACTTAAACGACTATAGGAAAATGGATCAAAAACTTTTGACGTTGTTGAAGGGAACTCATTTATAATGTGTGATGCTGTATATCCTTTAGTGCTCCACCCCGACAAAGGATATATGGTATGTTCCAAATAACGACAATGACCTGTATAACATATTTTACTTCTTATCCTTGTTGAACATGTTTGATGATTACAGACAGGACATGCCATATATCCTTTAGTGCTCTACCCCGACAAAGGATATATGATATGTCCTATCTGTTATAATGTGTGTTGTTATGGGGTGGAGCACTAAAGGATATATGACATGTCCTATCTGTAATCATCAAACATGTTCAACAAGGATAGGAAATAAAATATCTTATACAAGTCATCGTCGTTATTTGGAACATGGCATAGATGGTGAAAAAGTAAGCAGTTTAATGGCACAGTTGAGTTAGGTGTGTAACAACTCAGACTACCCTTCTATAGATATTGTCCGCTTTGGTCTTTAGGCCTAACCTAAGCTCTCACAGTTTTGCTCTTCCTAGCCCAGCTAGGAAAATGCGTCTTTGGGGGAGAGGTATCTACACCCTTATAAGGCGTACTTCATTCCCCTCTCTAACCGATGTAGGATTCTCACAGGGTGAAGCTCCGATGCAATTGTCGGGTGATGAAATTATTTACCAGCTGTCACATTTGGTTAACATTACACCTGGAAAACACCCAAGTAATAGAAAGCATAAGAGAAATGATATTGAACTTAATTGGACTAAAAAAAGCATTTTTTTTTAGCTTGCCATATTAAAAGGAATTACTATTGAGGCACAATCTTGATGTCATGCAAATTGAGAAAAATATTTGTGAGGCCATTTTAGGGATTTTTATGGGAATTGATAGGAAATCCAAAGACACTATTAAGGCAAGACTAGACTTGGAAGATATGAATATTAGAAAAGAATTGCATTTGAGAAGAAGAGATGATGGATCATACTTTATTCCCCCAGCAAGTTATAATATGTCAAAAACTAAGAAACAATCATTCTATCAGTTTCTCCAATCAGTCAAATTTTCTGATGGGTATGCATCTAATATAGGCCGTTGTGTGAATGTTAAAGAGGGGAAAGTGTCAGGGTTGAAAAGTCATGATTGTTATGTACTTTTGCATGGGTACTTCTTGTTGGAATACGTAGGTGTTTGCCGAAGGATGTGTCCATTACTTTGGGTTAACTCGGAGAGTTTTTTAAGCAATTATGTTGCAAGACATTTAAAGCTCAAAAGCTTGATAAATTGGAGAAAGACATAGCATTGATTATATGTAAGCTTGAACTATTATTCCCACATCATTTTTTTGATGTTATGGTTTATTTGGCAATTCACTTACTATATGAAGCAAAACTTAGTGGACCAGTTCAATTTCGATAGATGTTTCTGATTGAAAGGTAATTCATATTAAATTCAACAAGTTTTTCCTTTGTTATTTATTTAAAACAATTCCTAATTTAGTAACTGTTTATGTTTAGGTTTTTATGCTCTCTTAAGCATTATGTACATAATAGAGCTCGACCAGAAGGGTGTATTGCAGAGGCTTATATAGCAAATTAATGCTTGACTTTTTGTTCAATGTACTTAACTGATGTGGAGACGAGATTTAATAGATTGGAACGTAACTTTGATTTCAATGACGATGGTGGATTGTCTATTTTCTCCCAAAAAGTTAGGTCACTTGGTGCAGGTAAATATGTTGAGTTAAGTAAGGAGGAATTCAAAATTGCCCATTGGCATATTTTGAACAACTGCGAGAACGTTGATACATACATGGAGTATATATATTCTTTTTCATTCAAACAATCATATTACAATTTCCTTCATTAAATCTGACATCTTACTTTGTGTTTTTTTTCAATAGAGAGCACAAGGTTATAATTCAAAGCAAAGGGATCGTTAGTGTTGAAGAAAGAAATAGGCAAAAGTTTGTATCATGGTTTAGAAATCGAGTAAGCTATTATATTAATTACAAATTATGAAAATATGAGAATATGATGAGAACCTGATATTTATTTTCAATTTGTCATACAGATGATACTGTTACATAACCGTAACGTGCTTGAATCGACAACAACATTATATAGTTTGGCATGTGGGCCTCATATTTGTGGGAAGAAATGCACAGGTTGAATTGTTAATGGGGTATAATATCATATACAAGATCGAGATAGTCGAGTTAGAAGTCAAAATAGTGGGGTTGTTGTTGAAGGATGTCATGATGACAAAATCACTGACTTCTACAGTGTCATATATGAAATTATAGAGTTGCATTACATCAAGGATAAGAAGGTTGTTCTACTTAAATGCAAATGGTTTGATCTAACTGACATGAAAGTGAACGAGCAAATTACTACCTTAAATGTTAGTAAAACATGGTATGATAATGATCCTTTTGTCCTTGCAACTTAAGCTAAACAAGTTTTCTACGTTAACAATACTGTGTTGGGTCGTAATTGGAAGGTTGTTCAAGAGTTTCAACAAAAGAATGTCTTTGATTTTTGTGAGAGGCATATTGGTGAATTGGATGAAGAAGCTGATGAAGTCTATCAAGATATTGGTTTATAGATCAATAAAAAAGGTATTCTAGTAGAAGATACAGATATATCATCATTCCATAGGAGAGATGTCAAGCCTAACATAGTTCAATTAGATGAAGTCCAATCCCATCATATCTTACAAATAGATGAAGACTACACTCAGGATGGAGTGGATAACAATGACGATACTTTACTGGAATATATTAGTGATGGAGAATTTCCCGATAATGTACTTAATGATGATGATTTTCTTTATCTTAATCATGATGATTAAATGTAAGTTTCATTGTTTGTATTGTTTCAAATGTTAATAAGATAATTGCTTTATGTAGTTGATGTTTTAGTTATGTTAATTAAGCATAGTTTTAATGTTTCACTTCTTCTTCTTCTTTTTTTGCAATTGGACATAGTACGTTATGTTCATAATTTGTTTTATACAGGTTCATTATAATGGCACCTGGACAAAACAAAGGAAAGAGGGTGGTGTCAGGAGATGAAGTTTCACTCACAAAACAACCAGCAATTGTATCATCAATAAGGGAAGTCAGCAACAACAACCTTTACCAACATCATTTGGTAGTCATGAGGGATCTTCAGGTATGTTTTTGATAACCAAACATATTTACATTTATGCTCTAATTACATGTTTAGTGTGCTTTTATCATTATTTTTTTATAGGTTTCAATACTGGCCTCAGAAAATGAGGTAGAGGTAAAACAAAAGGAGTTAAGTTGTAACGGACGAATGTTGCAATGAATTTCAAGTTGTCCATGACTATTGACCCAATGCAAGGGTGCCCAATTGATAAGAACCAAGCAGTAAAATTTGCTAGTGAATTAGGCATTATTGTTTGTAATGAGTTGCCTCGCCTTCAGCATGTTAGGTAGTTGAAGGAAGACAACTTGCTACAAAATGCTTTGGATAAAGTTTTGATAATATTTCAATTCATTTCATTATATGTATTGCAACTTTACTTTAACTAAATTAATAACTTATCTAACATATTTTTTCATAGATGAAGTTCAATATCATTGATATTGACACATGTGAGGTTTCAAACAATGTTAGTTCACTGTTGAAATAAAGGGTGAAGGATTATCGATATCGACTTCATATATATTATCAGTCATTTTCTTCTGATGAAGAGGCAAGGAGACATGTGTCGGAATAGGAGACTGAAGAAAATTGGAATAAATTGTGTGACTATTGAGCTTCAGCGAAGGTTTAGGTTTGTTTTTTTTCCTTTTCAAATTTCCTTCCATTTAATTATGTTTATACATCTTACAACTACTTCCCTTAATTTAGGAAAAGTGTCAGAAAGCCAAGGCCAATAGAACCTTAATGAAGACTCTTCATAATACCAGCTCCAGATCATTTGTCATTGTCTGAAATGAATTAGTAAGTGCAATGTTTTTAATTTATTATTCTATTTTTAATACAATAAATTCTAATTGGTTATAATTTTTTAAATTCATATTATAGAGTCAAACAGAGCTCCAAGGGCAAGAGTGTGATAGAATCACATTGTAAGAGTGTGATATAATCATATTGTACAAGCACACATACTACAAGGAAGGTCAAGGTTGGACGTCTGAAGAGACTTAGAGTAATTATGTCAGTTCAAATAAATTAATATTACATTTTATTTTTCTATGTAATAGTAAGTAATCATTTTTTACTTAACTTGATTTCTACTTTAAATTGTAGGACAAGATGTAGAAGTTGTTGCAGACGTTATTGATTGAGGGGAATCAGCCCAATGTCGATGACATTTGCAACAATGTCCTTGATACATGATCGGGCTATATCAAGGGTTTTGGGTATGACCCTAAGCCTATTGGTGCATTGTCATCACGATCAATTACAATGATGACACTTCAAGAGGAAAACAAGCAACTAAAGACTAAGTTAGATCATAATATTAAAGAAGTGAACAAG
The DNA here is from genome assembly GCA_027563595.1 of Erythroxylum suave. Classification (NCBI taxonomy): domain Eukaryota; kingdom Viridiplantae; phylum Streptophyta; class Magnoliopsida; order Malpighiales; family Erythroxylaceae; genus Erythroxylum; species Erythroxylum suave. Next base: position 21,504,460 of record JAOSBN010000006.1, read on the forward strand.
CTTAAAAAATTGGTTAAATAAATACTAGGTTTTGCATATGTTAGTGGTAGTGACTCTGATGAAGACTCTTAGTTTGTAAGTTATATGTAAATATTTTATTGTTAAAAATGCATTCCATTTAATATGTGTAAATATTTCAATTTATTATTATTTAAAAATCTGACACTAACATTAATTATAAAATGAATAATTTTAATATTTCAAACTATCTTTAAAATTGTATTCAATTCGTTTAAAACAATTATAATAATTATTAAATTTAAAATTAAATTTTGTCAATAAATAATATTAACTACCAAAATATTTTGTCACAAAAGGCCATTAGCTACGAATATAACACGTTGCTAAAAACGTTTTGCTACAACAAATTATTAGTAGCTAAAACTCTTTTGCTACCAAAACAAAATTCGTCGCAAATACCTATTAGCTACGAAATATAAATAGTCACAAAACATTTTAGCAAATGTCTCTAAAAACATTTAAGAACAGCAGAGACTTAGTAGCTAAAACTATTTTGCTACTCAAATAAAATTGTAACTAATAACAGTTACTTACGAAAAACTTTTACTAGGGAAACAGTTTTCTCTACGAAACATAAACATCGCAAATAACTATGTACCATATTCTCTCTTATCGTCGATTAGCATTTTTTGTGATGAAATATTTGGGACGATTACATGAAACGTCGTGGATTTTATTTTACTACTGCGAGTCCGCGACGATCTTGGTGTCGATATTGATTCGTCGCTCATTATTATTTGTGAAGATTATGTACTCTTTGTCAGTGTTTAATTTCGTCGCTAATGGTCCTAATAAAGACTATCCAATAAAATTATAACAAAGTGAAATCTTATATAAGTAAAATTTTACATTCAAATGGAATATTATCCTTTTTAGGAGATTAAAAAACATTTAAAATTGAATAGAATAGAATTTAAAATCTAAAATTATCTAAAAGAATGTTTAAATTGTTAGTTTATGCCCTTGCAACTAATCAATTGGATGCAATTTTATGTATAACGTTATTATTCAATTAATAAAAAGGCATTCTTTATTTTTTGTATTAATTTAATTACATTTAATGTTTCTAGCTGTAGTCTCATTAAGAAGGGATATTGTTGAAATGATAAAACTAGCATACATTATGTTTTTTTCTTATGAAAAAATAGTTGATCTCATCAATTAAAGTATACTGATACTTAAGCTAATGGGGGTGATTATTAAAGAATAAGTCACTAAATTGACCTGACAATGAAAATTCCAAATGGAATATTACTTATGTGTCTGTGAATTTTCTCATAATGATGGTTGTATAGTTGGTCTTTAGACTTGAAATTACCAAGGTATTTCGTAAGGAAATTATTGTGTTTTGATGCTACTTATGAACCATCCTAGAATAATTCACATGGTAGTGATTAGATGCAATATGAATCATATAGAGATAGTTGAGTAAGTCAATAAAAGATTCGTCACTCTAAAGTAATTAGAGAGAATGTTCTACTGTTCTTGATTAGTACTGATTTATGGAATTCTCTGGCCAGAGTGAATTGAAATTTGAAAAGACATTTTTAAATATCAATTATAAATCAATTATCAATTAGTAAGAACGAATATGATTGGATGAAAAGAATATACATTTTATCCATACTCTGTCCAATTGGAACATTACATGACGAAATGATTAAATAATACATAATAACTATACATGATTAAATTAAGTCAACTACTTTGACATTTCTAATATTTCCATAACATATTGCTAGACATCAATCTTGATCTATAATTATAAGTTGTTTAAGTAGAGAATTAAAGATAAATTAAAAAGAGTTTTAATATATCTGATTCTAATTGTGAATTGGAATTAGAATTTATAATCATTGTCAATATATTAGGAACCTAATGGGTCACACATCAAAGAGTAATTTGTGAAAAAAAATCAATTTAACTAAATTGAACTTAATTATGAAGTTTGAGAAACTTTGGGAATCAAATATGAGATATTTGATTTTATTAAAATTAAAATAATTATAATTTGATTTTGATTTTGATTTTGATTATAATTATAATTATAATTAAAGAATTTAATTTTAATAAAAAATTTTAAAAATCCAATAAGAAGAACGTTTAGAAGCTAGCACTTCTATTTTCTTTCTTTTAAAAGGTCTTGAGAAATTGCTCCGTGGATACCATCATAGGTTAGACAATTGAGCAACTTGTGGTTGCCAAATCAGAAAAAGTTTTAAAGGATTTTCAATAGGAACACAAACAAGGTATGAATTTTTATTTGTATTTATGTTTTATTCATGTTTATTCAATTATCGAGATCTGTTTGAAATCTGTAAAAATTTTCATTTCCACTATGCTGTGATTCAATCACGATTAAATTCCAACAAAAATCTACATTAAAGAATGTATCTAATAATTAGAAGGATACTAATATTAAAAACAAAATTTTATTTCAATACAAGTAATATAAATATACAAAATACCAAATATTTAAGATATAAAATATCTGAAAATGTTACTTTTTTAGTTGTGTCAAAATTGTTAGGTAATATAAAGATTGTACATGTTAAAAATATTTTTTCAAAATAGCAAATGATTATAAAATTAATGAAACTGGAAATGTATCTCAAAACAATTTAAGCAGTAAAGATCCATTGGTTACAGCCCGTAATGACCATAACTAATTGATATTTACAACAATAGGAGTATAATTTTTTAAAAGAATTAAATTTAGTCATTGGCCATAAAGTAATAACAAAAGTTTTTTAAAACAATGACACGAAGCATAAAAGCTTTTCCTTGCTACATTCTTTCTTGCTTCTTAAGTGACCCTAACACTGTAACACACGTTCACCTATGCAAAATAGGCAGACACCACTTGGTTTTTGCATGCACATGTTTGCTTCTACCTCTTAACGCGCTTGTCACCTTAAATTCCTTATTTCATAGATTTCTCCAATTTTGCTTTGTTTGTCTACTAATTTCTTTCATTTACATATATTCGCTGTGGTGAGTATGATTTGTTCGATTACCTCTTCGATTAAGCGACTGATGCTCCTGGGTACATCTCTGAAGGAGCGCTATTCTTTTTATCGCAGAAAGCCATTTCCAGGTAAGATAAGGTGATTATGTATGCCCATTTCCTCTCTCGGGTTTCATGTATTAATCTTATACTCTATGCAATGATTTCTTGCCATGCGTGTGAGGGATTCACCAATTCTCACTTTTAAGTCACCACTTTCCATGCCCTATTTGAGTAGGTGCATTGGAATAATAAAGTGATCAATTGATTATTGTTCACTGTCACACAAGTAGCATCTATTAAGGATTGCTAGATATCTGCTTAATTTGTTGATGGCTGGGAGTTTTCCTTTCGCTACTATTCACAAGATGTGCGAACTTGGTGGTTGAGCTACCTTGGACCATAACAAGTCATGCCATCCTACTTCTGGTTTAGAATTCCATAATAGATTTTTTGCTAATCTATTTGAAAATTCCTCTTATTTTTTGTTTATCCAAACTATTGTTTCTTCCTTTCCAAGGATTAGAATGGTATTTAATAGAAGAGATATCATATTTGCATTTGTTACTTTCCTAAAAATCAAGTCCTTATTAAGAAGGACTTGATATATCATTGCATTCTACTGCTAATTGTCCTTCAATGATTGAACAACTAGTTAAGTATCTATGGCATCATGTGGAGACCACCTATCACTCCAAAAAAAGGATGCTCTTACCATTACCAACTTTGTAAGAAATTGATTGCCTAATGTTATCCCTCAATTTCCATATAAATTGAATTATAGAAGCTCTTTTAGGATTTCTTACAATCCAAAGATTATAATAGTAGTGAACTCACTTAACCCACAGATAACTTTATCCTTGATAAGTGTCTAAATTCTCTTAGCACGCATTGTTATGTTTACCACCCTTAGAGGGACAAATCCCAATAATCCATGGCTTTTGGGAATACACATATCTCTCTATTTAACTCTTGCTTGTTGCCATCCTTATTACTTTAATTCCATAGGAATTTCCTTAGAAGTTTATCAATTAATTTTATTATAGACCTAGGTAGAACTAGGTGAAAGGCCTAATATAGGTTTATAGAATTCAAGATTGATGAAATTGATTGAGGCTTGCTTACCATAGATAAAGATTTGGAGCTCGAGCTACTTATCTCAATTGAATTTTCATTATTATAGTTTTGAAGTCTAAGTAGGAAAGTCTAATAGAAGGCACCTAAATACCTAGATAGGTAAAAGCAAACTTTTAGTGTTTAAAGCCTATTATGGTAGCAAACAATAGGCATTATAAGATGGACCTATTAAGAGAAACATCCCACTCTTTTCATTGTGAACCTACATCCCATAAATCTTATTGAAGATCTTTATAGTAGTTATAAAACCCTAGAGAAAAGGAGCAAGTTATTGACAAAATTTAGGTTAAGAATTCCATTCTTTATGCATCTAAAATGATGTTTAAAAAGCCTACTCCTTTCTACCACCCTTACAAGTAACATTTTGGAAACATCCATTGAAATAGAGAATAAGTATGGTGAGATAGAATTTCCCTATCTAAGGACTTTCAAACTTTTGATCATGCTAGAATGTTCACCATTAACCAAAATATTGGATGACACTCTTGTAATACACTATTATATCCATTCAATGAAATACCTTAAAACCTATAGCCTTTAAGACAATTAATAATGAAACTCCAATCCATTGAATCATAAACTTTCTAGAATTTCATTGTTAGAGTACATTTCTTGCATCCTCTCGTCCTTGTGTAGTAAAAGCTCCTATACAAGTAAAGTATCCCTAACTTGTGTTTCTAGAATATAGGCTCCTTTTTGGTGTCCAGTTATGCATGAAGAACCTTTCTCAACCTCTTAACTATGATTTTTTATATTAGCTTGCAAATGGAGTTATGATAGGTTAAAGACTTTGAATGGCTTATATTGATTTCCTTTAGGAATTAAGCTAATGAATGTTTTATTTATCTTCCGCAGAAGTTTCCTTTCCTTAAAAAAACTCATCTATTACTTCTATAATTAGATTTTCAGTAAGAGCCCAAGTTTTTTATAAAAGAAAATGTTCATGTCATCAGGTCTTAGAGCTTTTGGGGGACTTAAGGCTTTGAAAGCATTCTCAACCTCTAGTTTGGAGAAAGTAGTTCTATCTTAGCAGGAGAAAAGATTATCTTATACTATCTCCTTGATGAGATGATAAGAGGATTTGGCATTGAAAAGGACTCCCAGAGTACTATTGAAATAGGCTTCTACTTCTTTTATTAGACCTTCCTTAGATGTGAGAAGTGTTTCATCCTTTTAGAGAGAGATTATCCTATTTATAGAATTCCTTATTGCTACTTTCCTTTGACAATAGGAAATGTCTTTTTATGTCCCTCAATAATCCACATATCCCTTGATTTTTGCTTGATGATGGAATTCTTAGCTTCTAATGCTTGGGGATATTTTTACAACACCTGCATTTCAAGATCTTGAAGATTGGAGTTAATAGGATTAAGATAAAGGTCAACTTGTACCTTGTCTAGGAGCTATTTTGCCAAACTTAGAAAATGATGAGTGTCACCAACTTTGTCTTTATTGAAAATCTTGAGCTTCTCCTTACCTCTTTGGAAATTCTGTATACATTTAAACTGCTTGGAACCTTCTGCTCTTTCATTAATGCCCATGTTTGCAGCATATTCAAATCCAGTGAGCTCACTTAGAAAATTGTCAAACCTAATTGGAGACCCTTTAGCTTTATTTATATAGGAATTATGCACTATAATAGGAGATTGATCAAAGCATAATATGTTAGGAAACATTATGAATGTACTAACAAAGGTTTGGAACCACTAAAGATTGGCCATACTCTTGTCTAGCTTCTTCCTAAGTACCTAACATCCTCTTTATTTGTTACACCAAGTATAAAAATTTCCCCCAAAAGGAAGATTTTCCATTCAAATATCTCTTATACATTACTTGAAATCCCTAAATTAACTATTCAGGCAGTTTTTTCCTTTTACTTCATCAAGGAGCAACTTGGAGTTAAAATCACCAAGTATAAGCCATAAATTTTTTATGGTTAGGGTTAACTCCTTTAGCCTATTCTAAAGATATATTCTTTGGAATCTATGATTGTGGCTATAGATAGTTATGATATAAAAGCCTTTCACTCCATCTTAAGATTGATCTTTATGTGAGTCATTTGCTTGTGAATTGAGGCACTTTGTAATTGACTCTTTCCTTATTGTATAAGACCAGAATTCTACAATTATGATGATATAATTAAGTGTACAACATTCTCCAACTGGTAGAAAAATGGCTGAGAATGTTGCATTTCTCCTTTTTAATTCTTATATCCAAAAGGACAAAAACATGAGGCTTATTTTTATAAATAAATGCTATGTAATGTATTAAGGACCTATTTAATTTGATTAAACATCACTATCAATTCACAAAGAATATGAACGTTAAAATAACAAAGAAGCCTTTTATTAATAAAAAGATTTGGACAATAAGTGCTAAAGGTGATTGCCTTTAGAGCACTTCTTTATCAACCTTCTACTTGTACTAAAGTCAATTGCCTTTGTATTTAATAACATAGGTGAGTACATGAGATTCATATCTCTTTTGAGGAATTGACTTAGTCAAAGGATCAACAATATTCTGATCAGTAGGTACTCTCTCTATCTTGACATCATTTCTACTAATGATTTCTCTAATCAAATGGTATCGCTTGAGTACGTGTTTGGATTTATGATGAGATCTTGGTTTCTTTGTTTGCACTATGGCACCATTGTTGTCACAATACAACTGTACTGGGTTAATAATGCTAGGAACCACTCCAAGTTCCATGATGAACTTCTTGATCCAAACTGCTTCCTTTGCTGCTTCTGAAAAGATAATGTATTCTAATTCGATTGTTAAATCTATAACTGTCTCTTATTTGGAACTCTTCCAATTGACTGCTCCACCATTAAGTGCAAAAATATATCTTGACTGAGATCTGGAGTCATCTTTGTCAGATTGGAAACAGACATCTGTATACCCGCTCATATTAGGATCTCCTTCTTTATATACAAAGAATGCATTCTTAATTCTTCTCAAATACATAAGGATATTCTTGACAGCCATCTAATAACCCCCTCCAGGATCTGACTGGTATTTTCTTGTAAAACTTAGAGTATATGATACATCAGGTCTTGTACATAGCATAACATACATGATTAATCTTATAGTTGAATTATAAAGGATCAAATTCATGCGAGTCCTCTCATCTTGTGTCTTTGGACACATAGATTTCGAGAGTGTAATCCCATGCGTCATGGGAAGATAACCTCTCTTGGATTGCTCTATGCTAAAACTCTAGCATTTTGTCTATGTATGTAGACTGAGAAAGACTAAGCAACTTCTTAGATATATCTCTATAGACTCTTATACCTAAAATATAAGTTGCTTCTCCAAGGTCTTTCATGGAGAAATTCTTGGACAACCAAATCTTGACTAATTATAAAGCTGAGACATCATTTCCTATTAGTAGTTTGTCATCTACATACAACACAAGGAGTACGACTCCACTCCCATTAACCTTCTTATACACACAATCTTCATCTAGATTTTGTGAGAAATCAAACTCTTTGATTATCTCATCAAATCAAATATTCCGACTCCTAGATGTTTGCTTCAATCCATAAATGGATTTTTGAAGCTTGCATACCTTTTCACCATAATTGGAAATGAAACCATTGGGTTGTGTCATGTACATATCCTTAGTTAGGTTTCCATTAAGGAAAGTTGTTTTACATCCATTTCCCATAACTCATAATCTTAATGAGCAACAATGGCCAAGAGTATCCTCATGCATTTAAGCACGACTACCGAACTAAATGTTTTGTCATAGTCTACTCCTACTCCTTGTCTTTGACGATAACCTTTAGCTACAAGCCTAGCTTTATAGGTAACTACATTACCCTCCATGTCAGTTTTCCTCTTGAAACCCATTTGCACCGTATGGGTTTTATCTCTTTGGATAGGTTAACCAAAGTCTATACTTGGTTTTCATACATGGAATCCATTTCGAATCTCGTAGTTTGAAGCCATTTTTTAGTCTCATCCTTAAGGTAAGTACGCCTAATTCCTTCAAGAAATTTAGGTTAAATGCCTATTGCAACATCATTTAAAAACTCATATTTAAAATGTTAACAAATAGGTTAAAACTATATTGATTTCATTTAAAGTGCCTTTTTAAAAGCCCAAGAGCTTCTTAGGAGCTACAACAACAAGCATTCAAGTCAGGATTATGCCATTAAAATAAAGTTTTCTAAAGTTTTCTACATAATTGACTGGAATTTCCTTATAAACAGTCTTAAAGTTTTTGAATTTCTTAACTAATTTGTCACCTAGATTGAACAATGAATTTCATCTATTTCATACAATATCCTTATTAATGGGGTTCCCTCAAGCTTATTAAAGGCGTAAGGGGAATAAAATAAAGTGATCCACTATCACCCTATATGATCCCACTAGATATGGAAATACTCACAAGGTTTCTCAGACAATTTATCTCTAGGCAAGAGAAAAAATTTAAGTTTCACTCCAAAAGCAAGAAACTGAAGTTGTCCATCTTAATATTTGTAAATGATCTTGTCTTATTTTTTGAGGTAGATGATAAATCCTTGTTTATTAGTGTATGTGATATTATAAGTTTTGACCGTAAGTGCACGATGTAGATGTAGCTAGCACTATCAAGTACAAATTGATCCTACGAGGATTGTATGTACTACTACTAACTCTTTTTTCTATTATCTAATTGTCGAATCAAGTTGTAGATTTATTTTTTAACTAAACTAAGGTTTAACATAAGAATGAACCAATATAAAGAAAGCATTACAATTAAAAAATATTAAACAAGTATTGCCTAGGTGATGAATCCCCCTAAAATATGTTAAACATTATCCATGCAGTTAAATATTGATTATTGGACCATGGAAATTCCTTTATTATCTTAATATATTTCTTAAGACTATTACCAACTAACCATAGGTTGATTAACTGAAATCTCTTTCTAGTTAAAACCCCTAAGTTTGCATTACTCGATTTATGAATTTCACTATTAGGTTTGACCATAATCTAGAGGATTTATGTCAACCTATCTCTATATTTTCCTGTAACTCCTTCTAACTATGGTAGATATATTTAAATGAAAAGACTCATTCTCAATCATATGAAATCAAACATTGAACTAATATCCCGAACATACTTAAGAATATAAATGTATAGTTGAATTGCAATAAAGCAACCAATTAACTTGCACTAAATAAAATTCTATATCACAATATCCATCCCAACTTAGGGCTCATCACATTCAGGCACTAAACAAATTAGTTCCTAAACATAAAAAGTAAATCATAAGAAGGATAATTAGAAATTAAAGAATCCATAATCTATATATACAACTTTATATTTAATGAAATCTTATTAAAACTTGGATAAAAGTTACTCTCTATCGAATCTCTTAAAGTAATCTTCATTTTTCTCATCCCTGGTTCAAATTTGCTTCTTTTTTCCTTTTTGGGTGTCTAATCTAACTCCAATTGCTTCTTACCCCTTCTATAGCCTTTATAATTTCCTTTTATAGTACTGTTTCTTACTATAAAAGGAAATTATTAAGGCAGATTAAACACTAGAAATCGTGTATCTCAAAGTCCAATCTAAATTGCGAATTTAAAAGCTTACATGGGCCACATACATAGCCATGTATGTCACATACACGACCATGTATATCATGTGGTGTGCATCTTCACATAAGCATAAACAGCATCTTTACAACTTCACATAGTTACAGTAGCTTATAAGTTGTGTATTTCCAAAGTTGCTTCAATTTTTTCATCTTTTGCCTTAATTTTGCCTAAATTCTTCTTCTTTTCGTCTATAAAGGCAATTATTACTGAAAACACATTTGGAGCAGAATAAGCACCAAAAATACCATCAGACTCTCAAATAACAAGCAAAACATACTAACTATGAGTATAAAAATATAGTCAATTAATTTGTTATCATTTACTCTAATTACTACTTTAATCAATTTTAAGGAAATATTTCGTCTCTTAATGAACAAAGACAAGAGCCAACTGATTGTCTCGTTAACTGCCTCTCATCTTGGTAGCTAACTAGCCTCCATCATTTGTCTAAGCATAAAGAAGCCCCCTTTTCACTTTTGTAGGGATTTCAATCTCAACAAGAAAGCCTACATACAATGATTTTCTTATATTTATTGGTAGAATACATAAAATAATTACCTTAAAAAATAGTAAGATTCTCTCCCCAACAGGTCAAATTCAATCTTGAGTAATATACACACTGACTATTCCTCCCACCTAATGATGCTTATTACTATCACCGAAACAATTAAGAAAATTTCCATGTTTTGTTGAACATAACAAAAAGTCCATAGCTAACGTTAAATGGAAGGAACTTATAATCCCTAAGAAAGAAGGAGGTTTTAGAATCTTTACCATTCGAATAACTAGTAAATCAAAGATGATCAAGAGGTTATGGAGGCTCTTAGTGGATGTTTCAGTCAAATTGGTATATAAATACTACCTAAGAGCGACAAATATTTGGAAAATATAGTAGATCAGCTCATTCTCATGGACGTTAGTGTAACTTATGAAGCTAAGGAGTATAATAAGACAAGAAATCTTATATAAGATTAGGAGTGGTTTACACAGACTTTTGATATGACTCTTGGACTAATTAGGGACCCCTCAAGTATATTAGAGAACTTTGTTAGTTAATAGTATTCAATTCCTAAAACAACCATTATTAAGGAGGTTCTTAACAATAAAACAGAGGTATTTAAGTCCATTCCTTGATCAACTATTATTGATTTCCTCTTCAAAATGACTTTGTTACGTAATAATATAAATAGCTTCATCTGGAAAGTTCACATATTGGAATATTTTCTACTGAAACATCCAAGGAATTGATGAATAGTCTTGTCAAATTTCCAACCTCTACTAAAGAGACTATATAATATACAAGATTTTCCAAGGAAAGACAATTTATACATTTTATAAAGAAAGAAACATGAGAATATTTTAACGTAAAGTCAAGAATAAAGAGTTAGTATTAAAGGACCTAGTCATATTCACAAAGGACTAACTTATATAATATGAAATCCAAACCATTTGTAGCATTACCTTGGCCTCAAGATGAAACATAATATAAGCTAGTTAATGCATAGTGAAGTAAGAATTTAATTTGCATTAAGTTTTCAACTTATTCCATTGCCTACAAGTTAGTTACAAGGTTCAAAGATTGAGGGTTTTGATGTATTAGAAATTTTAGTGTGAAAAAACTAACTAGCTTGTGTCTTTGATTTCTTGTAATACTGTTGAACCTCATATCAAGGAAATTTGTTTAATTTTTCAAAATAAATTTAAAGCTAACAACAATAACCTTAAGAATCAATTTATAATATAATGAAAACTTAGAGAAAGAAGTTTTAGCTTCTCTCTAGAATTTGTGTGAACTGTGTGAGGTTCCATCTAAACATCCTAAGTTTTCCATCTTCATACTGATGTATGAACCCTTCCAACTTGTATACCTTGTTTTATCTCTCTGTAAATTGTCAGCATCAAAGATATCTAGTCCTACATCAATTAAAGATATCTTTCCACATAATCTTAAAGAAGGAGCAGTTAGAAACAAATGATTGATGGATTCAGGATAGGCCATACATAACTTACAGTTATGATTCATTTGAACCATGTCATCCCCTCTCACACTGTCAAGGGTGGAAAGAATCTCTTTTAGTGATAGCCACAAAAAAAGGAGTCTTTAGTAATCACACGCTTCCCTATAGGAGCTTAGTGGTGAATTGGCCTAAAAATTGTGCCAACTAAGTAGCTTTTTCATCCCTAACAAATTTGGGAGAGTAAAGAGGAAAGCAGCCTTGCATGATGCTATAAAACCAATTAGAACAGTTATAACATCCTTTATCAATTAGTGCACTCATTATAGTATTAATTGACTAGAAGAGCCTTAAAGAGTTATAGTATGGAATAAGATAAAGAGGACAAATAAGGCTCCAATTATCATTCTATATATAGGTGTTAAGTCCATTACCAATCCTAATTTGGATATAAGACTTAATTAAGTCCCTTAGCTTTAGAATATAGTTCATTCTATAAGAGGAATCAAACTTGGCTTTGATAGTATATATGTTTTGTCCTTTTAAGTAGAACATATGAGACTATTTTACCCATAAGGAGTCCTTCTCAGTTACAGTTCTCTGTTGTATTTTAGCCAAAAGTGACTTATTCACTAGTTGTATAAAGAAGATCCCCAAGCCCCCTTATCCTTTAGTAAAAAATTCTCTCCTAATACTCCTTAATATAAAATTTAATGTTCATGTCATCAGACCATAGAAAGTTTCTCAGGAGCTTTTATATGTCCTTACTTAACCTCCCTGGGTTCATCCTTCCTTCTAATTTGATCAAAAAGAGGTAGTACCCCTAATAGGAGATTCTACTAGAAGACATATGGGCCTTATTTGGTTGTTGGCTGATCAGCCAAAAAATAACTGATTAACTCAAATCAGCTGGTTGACTTAAACAAAAAGCTATTTGAGTTGTTTGGTTATCAGCTGGTTGGGTTGGCTGATTCAACCCAACCAGCTAAATTTGAAGAAGCTCTCCAACAGGAGCATTTCAACCCATCAGTTGATATTTTTATGCTAAAAGTCAAATTTGCACTTTCATTCTTTACTCTTTCACCGTCTAATTTATGGATATCTCTTGACTCTTCTTCCTTCTTTATATCTCTCTCCATTCGGATCTCTAATGTTCACCGCTTTCTATCTTCTTCTCCCACAGCAATTTTTTATGTTTTGCATTTGCAGAGCGAGATTAGGAAGTTGAACCGTTTATGGCACCCATGGGACAGAGATGCAGTTGAATGTTTCACCCTTGCTGATCTATGGAAATTTTTCGATGAATGGAGCGCATATGGGGCTGGAGTTCCTATTATTTTAGATAATGGTGAAACCTTAATTCAATACTACGTGCCTTATCTCTCTGCAATCCAAATTTTCACCAGTAATTCCTCTTTCAACGGTTTAAGGTAATCACTTATTTGCTTTCTGCACTTCTAAGTTGTCTTTTGGCTGGTAGGCATGCTTGGATAATGGAATGAAAACTGCGATTTCTCTGAGTTCTTGGATCTATTAACTATATTTAAGATCATGCTGTTTGTGTATAATTTCCTATTACGAAAAAGTTACTGTTTTCTTACGGCTTTTATTGGAAGAAGTAAAGGGCTTGATGTTAATAAGGTCATATTTAATACTCTTATTGATGGATATTGCAGAAAAGGGTTCATAAGTAAGGCTATAAAGGTGCTGATTGTGATGGAAAAAAGGGGATTTAATGAGGATATCTTCACTTATAATATCGTTGCTAATGGTTTATCTAAACTAAATCGACAAGATGAAGCAAAAAGATGGTTATTTTCAATGTTGGAAAAAGGTTTG
>JAOSBN010000006.1:21526107-21549198 GCA_027563595.1 Erythroxylum suave
CATTGTCTATTGGAATATTGTCTACTGTTATTGTTTATTGTCATTGTCGACGTGGCGTTCGGGCCTCGGGTCCCGCCAGGCCGGGGGTCCGACGCTACAATTAACCTATATGGAGTTCCTTTGGAATAATGGTCTATTAAAGGACTCAATATGCTAGCAAGCTTTTTCAGAAAACCTCTAAGTATGGATGTCATTATTGCTAAGATAAGTAAGGTAAGATATGCCATAATGTTTATCAATATTGACTTGCAGAAAAAATTTCCACATTATATCCCTATTCTAAAACTTAGGGAAGGGGATGCACTTTAGGAGAACATTGTTAGGGTAGTTTATCATCAAAAGCCTTCCTTAAAGTACAAAGGGAGACAATATAAAGCAACAGGAAAAATATTTATTAGGAGAGACTATGTTGAATTAACGGGAAAATAATTAGGATCTAAGAAGGCTGATCAATGTCCCTCGAGAATAAATGCCAAAAAGAGAAATAAAAATTTACCAAAGAAATCAAAGATAACAAGGTGAGCTTTATATGAAACCAAAAAATTGATAGCCTAGAAAAAAAAAAGGAAAGTCTATTGAGTTCGTAATAGAGAACAAGGAAGAATAAGTTTTGATCTGAGGTGAGGAATCTTTGGTTAATACCATTATCTGTACTCTTCTTATAGTAGAATCACTACAATCAGAGCAAAAGGAGTTTATGGTTGTTAAAAGTAGGAAATTATAGAGGAAAAATCAGTCTAAGGGACCTAAACTCACCACTCAAATATGGTTGTAATATTTTGGAATGTTGGGAGAATTAACAACCCCTCTAAGAAGCAAGTGTTGAAGGATTTTTTTTTTAATAAACCAATGTGGATTGGCTTATTCGAGGAAAAACCTAGATTGGAAAACTTTTTTAATTGGAATCCTTTAAGTAGGCAATAGTTAGTCATTTTAAATCACTAACATCATCATTTTGTTAGGGTGATAGTTACTTTCGATAACAACTTAGTTAGTGTCTAAATGCTTCAAGCTACAAACCAACTAATGCATTTAAAGTGTTGTTAAATGCAAGAGAGAACTAAAGTGCTAGTAATCTGTATATGAATCAAACTTTACTTTCCAAAGAAGATCTTTATGGGCAAAACTAAAGGACTTACGTTGCCTAATTAGGGAGCCAGGGTTGATCATCGAAGACTTTAAAAAACATATTGTGTAAAAAATTCTAGAGAATTTTGACAAACAAGGAAGCACTTCGGGCACAATGGGTTCACATGTATCTTCTCAAAGGAAGAAACTTCTAGAAGATGCTAAATAATGCAAGCACTTCCTAGTTTATGAGGCAACTATTGGTACTAAGAAGTTTAATGCAAGATGCCATATTCTGAAAAATTGGGAGAGGAACTCTTACCTACTTATGGTATTACAATTAGTCATCAACAAGTCCTTTGATCTACAATACACACCTGCATAATCTAAAGCAAACTTTTCCATACAATTCAAAGGTAGAATTAGTGCTACAAAATGGAGATCAGGACAGAAGCTTTCTAATAAGCCTAGGAAATGTAGTACCCAGATTCTCAATAATACAAAATTAGAGAATGCATACATATCAAACCAGAAAGTTCACCAACTTAACATGTAATTAAGTGAGGGGGCTTACTAGTTTCAATTGTATATAAAAGATAAAAATGTTCAAAATTTCCTAACGTAAAGAATTTTCCATAGTTAGGAATGTATTTAAAAACAATGTTTTTAAAAAAATTTAAGATTTTTTAAGGAATTATAAGAAAACCAATTAAGGGGGCAGTTGGTTCGCATGGGAGAATGGTAATAGGAATATGAATGAATATAATGAGGAATGAAAATGGATATTATCATTATAATTATGATGGTTAGTTAAGAGGAAGAAATGAATACTATTACTATTAACAATGGTTGGTTTGTAAAAAATATTGAGAAATAAAATTTTATTATATTTTAATTTATTTATTTATTATATTTTAATTAAATATATTATAATTAATCAATTATGATATATTGATTAATTAAAATATTGTAATTAATTTTAATTAATTATATTGTAACTAATTAATTAATTATGTTTAAATTGATTGATTATATTTTAATTAATTAATTAATTACAATATTTTAGTTAATGAATGAATTATATTTTAATTAATTATATTGTAGTTAATTAATTATTATTAATATTTTAATTAATTATATTTTATATTTTAATTAATGAATAATTATATTTTAATTAATTAATTATAATGTAATTAATTATACTCATTCCTCTACAACGGTGATACCTATTCCTCCAAATTAGGAGAGGAATGAGTTATTACAAAAAAATAGGTAATCAAATTAATGACTCTATAATCATAGTGATCAACTAAACTCATTCTTTCATCTATAATCATAGTGATCAACTAAACTCATTCTTTCATTTCATACTCTTTCTCTTTTTTTATACCCACTAAACAAGCAAATCCTAAATATCATGAAATTCCTATTTTATGCACATCTCAATATGAATTCATATGGTCTTTAGAAAAATAAATATTAGAAGAAAAAAGGACAAATGAAACAACCATCTTTCAGACATCAACTAAAATACGACCAAGAAAAGCTCTGCAATTACAAAATCTCCACATCGGGTCGGACGTTGGCTCGGAAAGAAAAATAAAACAAAAGAAATGAATCCCAATAGGAGGGACGTCAAAAAGCTGTGTCTAGCCATTAAGCATTAAGCCGAACATTAGTGTTTTGTTTATCATTAAATAAATTCACCAAATTCTAATTGTAAACATTTCATCTCTCATTCCCAATCTTCTGCATCAAATCTCTCTGGCACAGATAACTGAGGTAGAGGCTAGACAGAGAGAGATAGAGAGACATGGCAGCGTCGATGGCGAGGGCAAGCTCTGGCCTCGCTTATCCGGAGCGATTCTATGCGGCGGCGACCTACGCCGGATTCGACGGATCTCCGAATGTGGCCAACAATGTATCTTCTAGGTTCAAAAGCGACACCGCCTTGCTCCTTTACGCCTTGTACCAGCAGGTTGGTATTGCAAACTGCCTTGGCTTCTACATTCAATCCAGTGAATTAAGGTGATCCCTCGCGCGATCTCGTCTCTGCTCATTTCTGTGACTTATTGTAAGTTTAGGAGCCAACCTGCTCGGATTTTGATAAATTTAAGGTTCCATTTCTAATATATTGGTGTTGAATTTTCTCATTAAATTGTTGATCACAGAAAAGTAGTCCCTGTATTTGAATTATCTACTTTTGTTATTTGATTCGGATGTTTTAGTTAAACATATGGATTTGACCTGCATTATTAGGCGTTGCTAGTTTTAAGTCTTTGATGTGTAGCTTGGATGGATCTGATGCTAGTTTTGACATATTTTTTACTTGATCCATCTTAAAGTTGAACCCTTTGTTTATTCAATCCATGGCCCGTCTTTTTCATATTATCACTAGGGGTTATCAAGAACATCGACGAGTTCCTGTCTTCATTTCAACCACTGCATCTTGGTTGTTTTTTATTAAATTTTTTATGGGCATGCTAATACTTCTTCCTTCATCTAATTGCTGACTTTTTTGGATAGAATATCTTGGGATGTTAGTGATAGTCTTTCTTAGAGCGGTTGCTTTCTTGTTGCAAATTTCATTACAGGCAACAGTAGGACCTTGCAGTGTGCCAAAACCTAGTGCTTGGAATGCTGTGGAACAAGGCAAATGGAAAAGGTTGGTGTGCTCATGATGCATATGCATAAAAATGTGATTACATGCTTTTTATTTTGGTTTAGTTTTTAAAAGTTTTAGCCTTGTGTTTCCTTTAATATCACATACTTTTTATTTTAGTTTACATTTGCTTTACGACTCTCCAGCTGTTGTAGTTGTAGGGATTGGAGATCAATGATTCTTGCAGTGTAATTATCTGTGAATATAAGTGCTCAAAGTTTGAGTGAGTAATGTGAAAATGAAACAAGAAAGATCTCTTATCCTGGAACAATTGTTATTTCATTTATCTTCTCTAGTAGTCTTCGGCAGCGGTGTGGTGTAATGTTGAGTGCATTGACCATTTTTATTCAGGGTTTGGAGGCTATTGATGATATTCTTCCTAATTTTGAATTTTATATTCACCATATACGTGGGCCTTTGGGTCTTTTCTCTTCCCTGTTTCCAGTGATACTCTAATCACATAATAGAGTAATTGTAGTGAGGTATACGAAGTTATTTGTTGTTTGAGGTAATTTCATAAGTCTTTAGGGTAGACTTATATATTGTTCTCGTGCCTCCGACTCCATTAAGAATGGATTCTCTGAATGTTTTTGTGCTTGTGCAGCTGGCAGGGGCTTGGAAACATGGCCTCCACAGAAGCAATGCGTCTGTTTGTGAAGATATTAGAGGTCTACAGTGATACAAATATCTCATTGTAATGGATGATTTTCACAAACTAATTAATTCCATTTCTCATCAACAGGAAGAGGAGCCAGGCTGGTATTCTCGAGCATCTAACTTTGTATCCGAGCCTGTGATGGACATGCAAATCAATGTAAGTATCTCGGTTATCATGTCAAAATTTTCTGTTAGTAATAGCCGAAAATGTTATGCTAGTTCACTCTGTTCTACATATTGAACATAATGCAGTACATCTCAGTGTTGTGTGAAGACTTAGAGTCTCAACAACATTTACCTATATCTTGATCTACGATGATGTTTAGTTAATTTAGGTGGATAATTGTTATATTCCAATGACTGCTTTTTGATGCTATTGTTCACCTTCTTTTTATGCCACTTAGCAGCATGTATGAATCATGAAATATTAGGCAGTTCATTCTGTATTTACGTGGTAAGCTTGGTCAATCTTATCAATTTTCTGCTTTTGATTCTGGCAGCATGTCCCAGAACTTGACCCTGTTGTTGAGAATGGTAATTTGTTCCCTAAAATGAAAACCATTTCATCGGAGAATGGTAGCTATGTGGAAACACAGGACAAAGATATTGTCTTGGAAGGCCTTTCAGCAATTGCTGTCTATGATCAGTGGCTTGCACCTCCAATATCAGGCCAACGCCCTAAAGCCCGTTATGAGGTGCATATTTTTCTTAGTGGATTTCTCTTGGTCCTTTCTTTTCATTCCTGTTCCTGTCAATATCTTTTTCGCTCTTATACTTTCTTCTTCTTCTTTTTTTTCACTTAATGTCTTATTTCCTTTGCAGCATGCTGCAGCCATTCTTCAAGATAAGATGTATATATATGGAGGAAACCACAATGGTCGTTATCTAAGTGATCTTCATGTAAGCAAAGGAATTGCATTTATGCAAATGTGAATTTGTTAACATAAATCGCTGGAATTCAACTTCATATGCTGTTCTATCTTGTTTTTATGATCTATTTCCAGGATATTTGACATGGTACATGCACATTCGCTTGGAAATTTTGATAGCACTAACAATTATCTCTATATTTCCAAACCTCTATGATTATGAGGATTTTTTTTTTCCTTGTCACATGTTCACATTTTACCTTTGGAGAAGGTTTCCTCAATGTTTTTTATTCCTACATTATGACTTACTGTGAAGTTGTAAATTTGGAGCACAAACAGGCACTGGATTTGAGATGTTGGACTTGGTCTAAGATAGAAGCTAAGATTGGAGCAGAGTTACAGGATTTTTCTCCAGCTGCGATGATTTCTTGTGCGGGTCATACATTGGTTAGTCTATAGATTAATTTGTTATTCTCTATGACCATTTAGAAGTCTAAGTTTGGACAAAAAATATCTCTCTCGGATAATAAGACAATTGTGATATCATATTGTATGTCTACCTTCTTGTGCCAAGAAGACTGTTTATCTTATTTCTGTTTTTGTAGATACCATGGGAGAATAAGCTCCTATCTATTGCCGGACACAGAAAGGATCCTTCTGAAACTATCGATGGTATAGCACAGTAATTTTGATTCTTTTCTTGTAATTTACATCTCCTCACTGATGCATTTCCTTTTTTTGTGACAGTGAAAGCTTTTGATTTACAAACTTCTACTTGGTCAACCTTAAAGACTTATGGGAAAGCACCAGTATGTGTTTTTTCTTCCTTTAATCTGTCAGCGATCTGAGTCTGTCAACTGGAAAATGTTAGTATGAACGAAGTATATGCCTGTTCTCCACAAGTCAAGCCTGTGGTCTGTTTACTAGCAGGAGAAGGAAAATTAACTTCTGGTTATTTTGATAGCCCAAGATACTGAAGAGTCTTAGAGGCTAAGTGGTTACTTCTTTTGCCCTAGTTGTAGATGTTGCTGCATGATATTGAACTAAAACTTCGTGAACATCTTATTGCTGATTAAACTTAAATGAGCTTCAAACTGGAATCTTTTGAACCTGTATAGAACTGCTATTAAAAGTGCAATTTTAATCCTTTTATCTAGTGAGACAGATTATGTTTTTCAGTGCTATATAGGTTATTCTGATGTTTTAGAACTTTTAATCACAATTTGTAGGTTTCGCGCAGAGGCCAGTCAGCTACCTTGGTTGGTACAAGCATTGTAATTTTTGGTGGCCAGGATGCTAAGAGAACTCTCTTGAATGATCTGCATATTCTAGACATGGAGACCATGACTTGGGATGAAATTGATGCTGTGTAAGAAAATTCCACAAAATTGAAAGCTACCATCCGTTTTGTTCTTTATGGTATACTCTTAGTAATATTTGGCAGTTAGGAACAATGTGAAATTAATCTTCGGCATTAAGTGAAGTAGTTTCCTTTGGTGCATGAATTATAACTTCAAATTTTTATTTGGTAAGGAGGTCAATTATTTGAATTAAAATTTTATTCCTTGTGTTGAGTGGTTTTCCTGTAAGTTACGAATTCTTTATTTCTTGATACTACTAACTATTGTTATGCTATCCAACTTTGAAGCAATTTATATGTTGCCATAGTGGTTTTCAGTGGGTTCTAATAGATCATTAATCTGATATATAACATGCTTTTATAGTGGGCTACCTCCATCTCCAAGGTCTGATCATACTGCCGCTGTGCATGCGGATCGCTACCTTTTTGTCTTTGGTGGGGGTTCACATTCTATTTGCTTCAATGATGTGCATGTGCTTGACCTGCAAGCTGTAAGATTGAAAAACTATTAACATACTTTGGATCCTTCTTTCCTATGCTTCAGGAATTTCCATAATTCCATTCTCTTCAATTGATTACAGATGGAATGGACTAAACCCACACAACAGGGGGACATACCAACTGCACGGGCAGGACATGCAGGTGTGACAGTTGGGGAAAATTGGTTTATTGTTGGTGGGGGTGACAACAAGAGTGGTATGTAGTTTTGCAGCCATGAATTTCTCTGATCTTTGCACCCTGTATGAAAAGTGACAAAAAACAAGGAAAGGAATAAATAACTCAGAAGGTTTCTTTCCTTTTTCTTTGTACTTTTGTTACTTTAATTTTTTAATTTTATTATTTATTTTTTCCCTCTTCATTTGGGTCATTTAGAAACAACTTCTCTATTAGTTAGAGGTATGACTGTGTACTACTGGACTTCCCTAGATCTCGCATGTCAACAGGATTTCTATCGGTGTTGTTTACTTTTGACACGCAATCCTTGAACAGGCTCAGTTTATGTGACTATTAGTCTCACTGGAAGAAAAGGGGAAGAAATTTGTCTAATTTATCTTTTACTTTATGATTTCATAAGCACAAGTTTCTTTTCTTGTGGACTCTTCTACAGGGGTCTCAGAAACTATTGTTCTCAACATGTCTACACTTGTTTGGTCTGTTGTAACTTCCATTCAAGGACGTGTTCCTGTTGTTAGTGAGGTATTTCTTACACATTGGAAAGCTTTATACATGTTAGTGGGAATAGTTTAACTGTTTTTTTTTAGGGCTTGAGTTTGGTGGTGAGTTCCTACAGTGGCGAAGATATTCTCATATCTTTTGGAGGATATAATGGACATTACAGCAATGAGGTTGGTGGTACTTTAAACTTCTCTATGTGGTTATCTCTCTTATAGTTTTTCCTCTTACTGATTTTGGTGACTCACTGGTAGGTCAATGTCCTTAAGCCAAGTCACAAATCTACCTTGCAATCAAAAATAATGGAGACTCCTGTGCCTGACAGTGTTTCTGCTACCCACAATGGATCCAGTGCTCCCAAAGATGTGGAATCTGAGTTGGAGGTGGGCAAAGAAGGAAAAATAAGGGAAATTGTTATGGTCAATGCGGACATAGAGGCCATGGTATAAGAAAGAATTGAAAGCTGTGTTCATTCGTTGGTTGGGTTAGAGTATTCAAGGTTTAAAGTTTTATGCAGCTTTTACATGCTACTCAGTTAACATTTTAATTTTGGAGCAGAACTCTATAACCCAGGGAAGCAGAGAACTGGCTATAGCAAATTCGAAGGCACAGAATGAAGAACTGGAATCACTAATAAGCAAGGAGAAGTTGCAAAATCTCCAGTTGAAGACAGAGTTAGGTGAAGCTGAGACTCGCAACACAGATCTTTATAAAGTAATTACTTGGGTTACTTTTCTTACCTTAAATTTCTTTATAAGTAAGATGTAGATGGCCACTTCAGATTAGCATCTTCTTTTTCCTTGCACTCATTAATTTTGTTCTCAACCTTGCAGGAGCTCCAATCTGTTCGTGGTCAATTAGCTTCTGAACAGTCGAGATGTTTCAAATTAGAGGTATGTCCTGGAATTTTTTTCATCTGTTATTTTGTTAATTCAGTTAAATGTCGTATATGCAATACTTATCTGAGAAATGGTATTTGCCTGCTGAATTGTCTCAATGGCATACTGCTTAATGGACGAAGATGAGAAAAAAGTATTTCAGATTACAATATGCACCTGTTTGATTCTCTACTCGAAATCAACAGGTTGATGTTGCAGAATTACGACAAAAGCTACAAACTATGGAGACACTGCAAAAAGAACTTGAACTCCTCCAACGACAAAAGGCTGCATCAGAGAAAGCTGCCTTGAATGCAAAACAGAGGCAAGGCTCAGGTGGTGTCTGGGGCTGGCTTGCTGGGGCACCTGGCAACCAAGAAGGAAACGAGGCCTGAATTTTGTCAAAATATTTTAATTAGGAATTCTTAGATTTCATCCCGACTGATTACTTTTTGTGTGTTTGTCTGGGTGTTTTTTGACAAAAGGGGAATAATAATATCAGGCTTTTATCGGCCATAGCAAAATCCCTTGAGGGGCTTTTGCAGGAATACATGCATTCTAGTTTCATTTTGCCTGCCCTGTAAATTTTCATCCCATAAGATTATCTGAGTATAGCCTTTTTCTTTTTTCTTTTCATGAATGAAATTGCACTTAGTATTACTGAATTGAAGTCTGTAATTCTTTATCTCCTATGCGCGGGAAAATAAAAAAGAAAAAGCTTATGATTGATATGTCGAAGCTATCGGATAGCCTGCTGTGGCTTAACCTTTGTTCTTTTCTTCTGTTAGTTAAATATGGGCTTCGTTATTTACACAACCCTGAAACATTTTAGGATTTGCTTGGTTAGTTCTATTTCTGAAACAGAAGTTACTTATTTCTGAAACAAGCGGAGCACATGATACGCAGTAATTTCTATGATTATTTTGATGGATCCAGTTTAAGTATTGTTTACACCTAAGTTTTGGGCCAAAAATTCGAAGCCTAAAGAGAAGCCTATGATTCGAAGTTTAGCAGAAAGTCATTGACCCCACCCATTAGATTTTAGTGTCCAGCAAAGAAGGGAGTAGTAAAATTTGAATTAGAATGGGAGTCTTGAAATCCAAGATAGTGAGGAGATAAGGGCGAAGTTTTAAACAAATATTATCTATATGGGATAAAATAAATTTTATCCAAATCGTATCACTATCCGGCAAGATAAGGTTTTGTTTGAATATTATCTTTATCTAGTAAGATAAGATTTTATCAAGATTACAAGTTAGTTGCAGCAGAACACTCAAATTCAAAGTTCGGACACTGGCCTCAGCCCATCAAAATTCGGTGATCAGCAGAGGAAGATGCGATAGCAGTTAGAGTAGAAGATCGGGAGTCCAAATTTAAAGAAAGGATAAGAAGATAAGGTGATAGACACCAGTCAACCTAATCTTCGTAGATAAGATGAGAATTATTTTGAACTTGATCTTTATCTAGTGGGATAAGCTTTATCAAGATTTCAAATTTAAATTGAGACACTCATCATCGGTGGCTATAAATAGGGGCTTTGAAGAAGAAAGAAGGATTTAACTCTTGACACATCAAAGCCTGGCACTCCAGCAAATTTCGCACCTTTTAGATTATTTCTTTATTTTCGGCAATTCCTTTATTTTTCCAGCCCAGCCATTTTTTCTTTTCAATTGTCAATTAGCTATTTTTCAATCTTTTAGTCGTTGCGTGTTTGCCGATTTGTTTATCATTGAAGCAAAGTATCTTTCGTTAGATTCTTGTCCCTTTTCTAGCAATACACAGTCGTTTGATTTTGAGTCAGTTTATAAGGCGCAATACTTTCTTTTCCTATTTTTCTTTGGTTTGGAAATACCTAAACTTCCTGGCACGCTCGCAAAATTCATCCAAAGGGTTACGTGTTGTCCTTTAGCAAATAAAGGCCAAACAAGTATTTAAATGTAGAGATGATAATGGGGCGAGTTGGTTCGGAGATAATCTACGATTTGACTGGTTCTAGTTTATGTTGTTTGACCTTGAATTTAATTGAGTTTCAAGTGAGGCTTGAACCGTCTCCCCTCTGCTTTTCTCTATTATCATCAATTTTTCAAGCCTTTTAATCCTTAATCATCGCGCCTCTACTTAGTTCCAGAATAATCACAACATTCTGCAACCCTCGAACAACAATTGGAATAAAGCAGTAGTCTAGGAATTTTTCAAAAAATTAAAACAACTGTGATAATGATTGAAAGGAAGAATCATTGATTCGTGCGCAACGAGATTTCAGAGAAGAAAAATATGAGAGGCTTGAGAAGTGTCAAAAATTGACTAATAAGAAGTTGAAGAACAAGCATGAAATTTGAAAAAAATTTCGGCAAAAAAAAAAAAAGAATCGCAGAAGAAGAAAAATGTTCATTCTTATTTGAATACGTACAATCTGAGGTGACAAAGCCACCCAAATTTCTTTTACTCTAACAATACAGTGACCTAAATAGGAAATCAATATTTTCTAGGATTATAATAAGATGAGTCCAGTTCATGAGATTCTAAATTAGACAAGCTCATGAATATAGAAGAGGTCCAAAAGAAGATGGAAGAGCAATTTGATCAACTAGCAGAAAATCGTGCTTCTTCTAGTCACAACTTAGAGGTTCAATTTGGCCAACTACCCATTGCATTGTCTACAAGAAGTTGTGGGAGCCTTCCGAGCAACATGGAAGCAAATCCAAGATAATAATTTAAGGCTATCACACTTAGGAGTGAGAAAGGGCTAGAAGAATTAGCGGAAAGACAAGCTGAGGCCCACATTGCAGAAGACCAAAAGAAAAAGAAAAAGGATGAACAAAAGAATGCGAACCCTCCTTGTACTCCTCCTCCACCTTACTCACCAAAAATATCATTCCCACAAAAGATTTCTTCCGGAACAAATTAGATGTACCATTCACAAAGTTCGTGAAAAGGCTTAAAAATGACAAATTTACTTATCTTTTGTGAAAGTGTTGAAACATAAGCCCAAATACATGAAGTTCCTTAAAGATGTATTATTTGACAAGCAGACATGGGAAGATGACCACAGTAGTCATGACGGAAATTGCAGCTCCTTAATTGCCAACCATATGCCCTCAAAGTTGAAAGATCCAAGGAGCTTTACGATACTTTGTACGGTTGGTAATTTATAGATTTTGAAATGTTTATGTGAATTAGGCACAAGTATAAACCTTATGCCTTTGTTTATTTTTAGGAAACTGAGGCTAATAGGTATAAAGTCAACTTTTATGCTTATTCAATTGCAGACCATAAGTTTGGTGAAGGATGTAACTGTAACAGTAAATAAGTTTTTCATTCTTGTGGATTTTTTCGTTCTAAACTTTGAAGAGGATCGAAATTGTCCATTAATAGTTGGTATACCATTTTTTAATATCGAAAAAGCTTTGGTAGATGTTCATAGAGATAACTTCATCCTTTAGATTGGAGATGAACAAGTAAAATTCAACATTAATAATGTACTGAAAAATTCGAAGGAGGGTAGCTCGTTCGTGAAAATTGATAAAGTCTAATTTTTAAACGAGCGAGAGAAAGAAGAATAGATGAAAACGGAGATCGAATTTGAAAAATATAAGGAAGTCTCTGTTCAAGAAGGTGATGAAGAAGAAAATGATGAACAGATGACAACGAATATGGAGGTTAAAGAAGATACAGACGTCTCTGTTCACGAAGCGAGAGAAGAGGAGGAGACAAAGGTAATTAAAGAAGAAAGAGAACAGTTCACCTCCTTAGAAGTCAAAATGTTGAATTTGATAAATGATTCAAAGAGTTTTATTATTCTCTATTTTATTAACAGTTTGTTACTTAAAAGGCATTAATGAACTTACTTGATTTGATTAATTATGTTCTCTTTCTTGATTTGATTAATTATGTTCTTTGATTATCTCACAACAACATGTAGCTTATTTATAAGTTATTAAACTGATATTGACCAAAATGGGTAGAAACAAACTATCGATAATTGATTATGGCTAAGTTTTGAAGTTCAAGTTAGACTGAATTATTATGCAGTTAGATTTATTTTAAATTATAAGAATTAAGTTTTTAGTGATATGTTTTTGAAGCGATTATAAGATAGAGAAGGCAATCGAATTTGGTTTAAAGACAACAAATTGTTGAAGGAGATGGCACAAGAAACATAACAGCAGGACCACGATATCAAGAGGATCTATAAATAATACTGTTGCTCAAGGCGTTCTTCAGATCCTATCTCTTTTTTTTTTGGGAAAGGTTGAATTGCATGTGAAGAAGTTGGATGAAACTGAACACGACGAGATAGCGGTTAAACTCACAAGACAAGATGGCAAGCCATTCCCGGAAGTCAAAGAATGTACATCATCAAAGATTATAGGACAATTTCCTGGTGTGGAAGGATCAAGTACTTTATTTGGAGTTTGGACCAGTGAGAAGCTTTATAGGACAATTTCCTGGTGTGGAAGGATCAAGTACTCGGTTGCTACTTTATTTCTCACCGAGTGGAATGCTGCAATGAAATGAAAACGCGTTGCCATTAATTTAATGGATAAGACTTGATACAAAAAGAATCTTATTTTTACGCGTTAGACTTTGTTAATGGACAAGTAAACCGGAAGGAGGTTATATTATAAGCAGCCTCTGCTTCCTCGAATCTCGCTCTTTCCTTGACATCTACACAAATTTTGTTTGTTTATAATATATAGCCAAACAACCACCCATCTCTCTTGCTAAATCTCATCCAAAAATATCCGTTAAACCATTCTTTTTCTGCAACACCCCAGTTCTTCATATCTTCCAAAACCCAATCCTCTGTTATCTTCCCATCTTCCGATCCACAAGAGCCAACCATGGAGTGTAGGCCGTTGGAGATCACCATTGCATCTGCCAAAGACCTCAAAGACGTCAATCTTTTCACTAAGATGGACGTTTACGCGGTGGTTTCAATCAAAGGGGATCCGTATTCAACCCAAAAGCAGAAGACCCATGTGCACAAGGATTGTGGCCCCAACCCCAATTGGAATTTCACCATGAAATTCAACCTCGACGAGGCTTCTCTCCAACAAAACCGCCTCACCCTCGACATCAAACTCAAATCCGATCGCAGCCTAGGCGACAAAGACATCGGAGAAGTCTATGTACCAATCAAAGAACTCCTCGACAGCGCCGGAGATCCCAAAGAATACAAGCACATGAGTTACAGTGTCAGCACACCAACTGGCAAAGCTAAAGGAACTCTTAACTTTTCTTACAAGTTTGGAGAGAAACACAACGCCCCACCACCAAAACAAAAGGCCAAGAAAGTTGAGGAGCCCGTTATGGCTTATCCGCCTGCCGGATATCCCAACGGTGCCGGAGCAAGTTATCCTTTACCGGGAGGACACCCACCACCTCCACCCCCACCTCATCATATGGACGCTGGGAAAGCTCACGCGCAGCCTTATCCGCCCCAATACGCCTACCCTCCACAGGGTGGTTATCCACCTCAACAGTACCCACCGTACAGTGGGTATCCGCCGCAACAAGGGTATGGCTACAGTGGGTATCCGCCGCAACAGGGGTATGGCTACGGAGGCTATCCGCCGCAACAAAAGCCGCAGAAGAATGGGAAAGGCAAGTTAGCGTTGGGATTGGGTGCTGGGTTGCTTGGTGGGTTGCTGGTTGGAGACATGGTGTCGGACATCGGTGATGCTGTAGCTTTCGATGCCGGATTCGATGATGGTTTTGATTTTTAAGCATCTTTATGTTGATACTGCTGTGTTGGTACTCTTGAGCTTATATATATGAATTATGGACATCGTTTAACATATGATCTGACTCCGTTCCATAGACACAAGGATATAGGATTCTTCTGGGTTGAAGTTGCATTGTTTTAATTTTCGTGATACAAAAAATTTAGAGGCCGAACCAAAGGCCTCTAATCATTCCTTTTTCTTTTGTTTTGCATCAAAGCTTTAAAAAGTTGAGTATTACAATCCTTCCTTTTCTCAAAAGTGAAAACCATCCGATGATTAATTAGTTTTGCAATTTCACTTTTTAGGTTCCTAGGATGAGAATGTAAAGCATTAGCATTCATTGGAACAAAAGTATAGGAATTTATGGCGCTGGTTACATTGGATGATTAATAAAATCCAATTTCTTTCAAAAAAAAAAAAAAAAAGGGATTACAAAAACCAGGTGTTACATGTCCGGATGCATCCCCATCTCCTCTGGAATAACGATCAAACTCACTCGAGTATCATATGATCTTTTCACATCCACCTTCATACGCTCTCCAACTCTATCCCCCATGATTTCGATGATCTAAATAAGAAATGGAATTGGCGAGTTGATTATTTCTTTCATTTGCAAGCCTTGAATGCTTGAGGCTGGAAGCTACATCCACCCCGTCCTTCAAATAAATAAATATGCCCATCAATCTCATGCAAACACGGACATTTACCTCGTCGATGCTTTTGACAGGCTTCCCGTCAAACTTGATCACCACATCACCAGAAATAAACCCAGCACGATCAGCAGGAGAACCTGGAGTGACCTGCATTTAAACATCAAACCGACTCATTATAAAACTATGCTCTTTATACATGCGTAGCAGACGAGAAAACAACGGTCACTTAAAAAGGCCTACCATAGGCACAAGTACACCTCTGTCAACATCGGGGAATGCAGCGTCTCTCTCTCTCAATTGAGCAATGATTTTCTCATTAAGCTCAATCATTCTCAACCCAAGCCATGGCCTTACAACCCTCCTGAACAAAAATAACTTTAGAGAAAACTCCAGAGATTTAGATATTGAACGAAATCCACAATTTGGCCATCACCATTGCCCTCAAATGCCTATCAGGTAATGTCCATCAAACCAAACTACCAAGGTTATTTTGATCTTCTGTTAGGCATGCTTTTCTTAACCCAACTTGACTAAACCCTCTTAGCATTTAACTACCTAAGAATGTCTATTGGACAATAAGTAGAATATATTTGTATTTTATGCGTCTGACTTCATTTTCAAAACTCAAAATATACTTGCCCACTCTTCTTAAACTGCTCTATTATTTTGGCAACTGAATCAATAGGTACTGCAAAGCCCAACCCATCTGCAGCCAATACTTTCATGATGTTCATGCCAACAATTTCACCATCAACATTGACAAGTGGTCCACCTGAATTTCCCTATACCACAAATACAGAAAACAAATGCACATCAACATACACTGTTGTGCACTGAAATAAGGATGCCATGTCCAAACTAGTGATAACTTTTCCACAATGAAGGAGAGACTACCTCATTTATTGCACAATCTGTCTGTAAAAGCTCTCTCCCCACTCCTCCAAGACCCAAGTCGCGGCTTTTCCGATCAACACAGCTATGCAGAAGGAGGAGAAAACAAATTCAGAAAGCATCATGAATAATTACCTGGCCATTTAAAACAGAATATATTATGATAAAAATTACCAATGTCCATGACGAGAACAATAGCCAAAAGTACATAGGAAGATTGTAAAATGATTACATTAATTAACCGCAGACAACTAAACACCAACCATTATATTTGTTATTGCTAATATTACCTTACAATCCCAGCCGTTACAGTATTTTGAAGGGAAAGCGGACAGCCCATAGCTATCACCCAGTCCCCAGGGTGAAGCTTTCTTGAAGAACCAAGTTTAGCTGTTGGCAATGGAGTTTTTGACTTGATCTTCACAATAGCAATGTCAGAATGCAAATCTGCATTGACCAGTGTACCTTCAAATGTCCGACCATCTTGCAAAGTAACATCAACCTGATTGAAGAAGTTTATTAAGTAGTCAAAGTTCTGCACCTTCACATTTGAGGGGGAAAAAGAAGGCTAAATTTTGGATCATAAGATTGCACATGCTTGTCAATAATAAGGGTAAATCCATTCCTCAAATTAGGAACACCACATTAAGTAATAAGAAATATTCAAGACCAGTAAACACTTCACGCAGACAAACCAGTTGCCAAAATACTTGGCTATCAACAAGTGGAAACTTCTAGGACTTTAGATCGATGATCCAATTAATACACAGTAATTTTTATTAGAGCTTCGTGCAAATTACCCTAAAAGATGACACACAAACAGAATAATCAATATGCTCATTGTGGCTTGATCACTAACCTTCCCTTTGGATAAGGGTCTTGTTCCTTGAAAGTTAGCCACAACATGAGCACATGTTAAGATAGTACCATCAGAATCAACAATAGTTCCAGATCCCACACTCTTTCCAGCAGCAATGCTATAGAAACCTATAAAAGTTAATTGGAAACAACCCCTTGGTCAAAATTTTGATTAGTTTATGCGTGTAACTTAACATTTTTTAAATTTTTCAAAAAAAATTGAGATTTTTAAAAGCTATACCTAGTGGAACTGATATATTGACAACAGCAGGACTGACACTAGCAGCAGCATTGGCAAGACTGTCTCTGCCAAGACATCCACAACTTGGTTTTGAACCATCCCCGTCAACCCCAGAACTTAATTTCCCAGAGTCATGTGATGAAATTGGGCTAACTCTACACGAGAACAATGAAAAAGTCCCTACAACTTGTAAAGTTCAAATTCATTACTTAAAAAAAAATAAAAAGAAAATCCAGTAGATAAAAAGATTTCGTAAAATAAAACAAGATACCGAATGGGCACCGATCCAGTAAATTAAACGGAGGGACCAAGTCCCTTGACATTTTCCATGGCAGGGAGGGTGGTTGGCGCAATTGTGCAGGAATTGAAAAAGATATGCTTCCACCTAAAGCATTGAATCGAGAATTGTTAATTTCAAACGAACCGAATTTCAGTCCGGTGTCAAATTATGTACAGAAATGAATTGCCAACTTCAAGCCGTCGTCAAAGTTGGGTGACAACCACATTCACAAACACCATCATTTAATGTACCCCGAAACTTAATTCCAACTTTTCACCAGCAAGAATTGAGAGAGAAAGGGGAGAATCTTACTGAAATCAGAGTCGCTGCATAAACACAAAACTGTCGATCCAGTGGCAGCAACTGACACAATTCGCAAGACAGAACTTCTAGCGAATGCACCTGAAACCCTTTTCTAGTCATCAAAAGGTAAAATTATAACACCAATTGTTTTCAAGAGGGAAAAAAAACAAAAGACTTGTTTGTGATGCGAAGACAGCGCACCTACCAGAAACTGGTTCATTTGCTCGAGAGGCAATAGTCACCGCAATTGTCTAAAGCCCTACTCCAGTTAAACCTCCAGCTCCTATCAGATTCTTCAAAACAACACTAGCAGAAATTTTGGATCGGCCCAAGTGACAGAAGCCTAATCGATGGCTATTTGGGTACTTTATCTTTTGATGACTAGAAGAGGGTTTTTAATTTCATTGGCACGGGAAGCCTAAAACTCATTTAACATCTTTAGGCCGGACCCAACTCATAGTTGGAAATTAAACGTGGATTAATACATAGTTCTAGATTATCAGTTGTAAAGTGTTATATTTGACTTATCAAAATATTAAGCTACATTGCTTTTGAACTCCTTTGGACAACTTTATTGAAGCTGGCATTATAGTTGGTTATTATCAACTTTGCTTCTCCATAAATGTGATCATTTGGTCATTACATTGTAAAAAAAATCAAAAGAAAAGTGAGTGCAAAAAAGGTGCCCAACTCCAACAAATTGTACATTGTAAAGTATTAATAAAATTTTGAGTGTCTATTTTGTTAACTAGTTTATTTTAGGCAATTATAATTGCCAACATTTGGTATCAGAGCTCAATTAAAGTGCTCAAGTAGATCAAGATGGTTTTAAGTAGGAATGCCAATGGGTCGAGTCCAGGTTGGGGCTGCTCTTAGCTTAGCTTGGCCCAACCCATGGGTTGGGAGACCAGTGGCCCAATGGGCTGAGACTGATCGGTCTGTGGCAGGATGGATTATTTTTAAACAATTAAAAAACAATATTTTGTCAAAAATGATGTCGTTTTTGATGTTACAGTTGGGCCAGGTTCGATCGACCTACACTTGAGTCAACCTCGACCTATGGCCTAATCAGATAGAACAATTTTGGCCCATGGTCTAGTCAACCCAGGCTAAAATTGACATTCCTAACTTTAAGTTCAACAATTTCAACCACTGCAATTATCAATTTTCAAGTTCAACGACAAGAACAATTTTGCGAAGTGGAATTGCTTGATAGAGTTATATTTGAGAAGCAACAGGTACGTTGAAATTTTAGAGAAAGACTTGGTAGAAAAAGAAAAACTGACAATTGAAGAATCACAACAACTAGTTTGTGATTGTTCATTAAATGAAAAGGCCTTGGTTTTAATTTGTCAATCTGTTAAGTTGCCGATTCTTAAAAAAATATTTTACGCTAAACCAACAAGGGAGGCTTAGAATATTTTGCTCAAAATGTATGAAGAAGCAGACACAGTTAAACGAACAAGACTACGCGGTTTAAAAAGGCAATACGAGTTGATGGATTATTTTTCACGAATAGAAAAATTGATCAATGAGATGAAAAATAATGGTCATGAAATTACGAAAAAATATATCTTGGAGAAGATCATAATCATGTTGACAAGTCAATTTGATTATGGTATCATAGCCATTAAAAAGTCTAAAGGTTTGGAGTTCATGACTCTCTATGATTTGCAAGGCTCAATGGAGTCCCATAAAATGCGAATGAATGAAAGATT
The DNA here is from genome assembly GCA_027563595.1 of Erythroxylum suave. Taxonomy (NCBI): domain Eukaryota; kingdom Viridiplantae; phylum Streptophyta; class Magnoliopsida; order Malpighiales; family Erythroxylaceae; genus Erythroxylum; species Erythroxylum suave. The sequence continues at coordinate 21,545,448 of JAOSBN010000006.1, forward strand.
AGCAAACACGACAGAACAAGTTGTAAAAGCCCAAGTAAATTTGAGAAATGAAAAGTAAACTACAATAGGCAGAACAAAGCATATCAAAGAAGTTCAATTTTCATAGGTAGAGAAGGGAAAAAAATTTAGAACTAATTCTATACTAAGAGCCAGAAAGAGTGAAACTCCTCAGGACAAATCCATTATTCAATGTTACGAATGCAAAAAGTTTGGTCAATGTCAATTTGAGTGCGGGTCAAATATTCAGTGCCATAATTGTAAAAAATATGGTCACTATGATAAAGAATATCGTGTCTAAAGATAAGAACATAAAGATAATCAAGCTGAAGTCGTTGAGAATCATAACCCAAAGACCTTGTTAATGGTCACTCGTGAAACCTGTAATAGTGATAATTGTCAATGGTTGGTAAATTCAGCTTGTAGCAATCACTTCAGTGGAAGCAAGGAAGTTTTTTCCGAATTACCTGAATCCTTTCATTCTTTAGTAAAACTTGTCAATAACTACCATATTCCAGTTTTGGAAAAAGGAAAGATTGCTATAAAATTGAATAATATGTCTTTAAATTGTACTTCTGATATGTACTATGCTCCTACTCTTTGCTAGAATCTATTAAGCATTAGACAGCTATTAAAAAAGGGTTATGATTTACACTTCAATAAAGATGGATGATTCGTGAGAGATATAAAAAACAGAATGATTCTAAAGACAAGAATGACGTCTAATCGTCTACTTCCAAAATATCTTAATTACAATAATACTTCTTTTGTAATATTTTGACTATCAATAATAATTGGTTATGGCCTATGTGAATTGGATACTTGAATTTTGGAAGCATTAAGTTTCTTGCAAACAAGTAGTGGGTTTCAGGCTTGCTAACCATTTAAGTTCCTGACCAGGTTTGTAAGTCATATGTCATGGGAAAAAAGCATAGAGATCCATTTCCTACAAACTAGGCGTGGAGAGCTAAACCTCCATTAGAGCTCGTGAATTTAATATATGTTATGTGGAGGTTTCATCAAAATGAAGGTATTAAATACTTTATTACATTTATTGATGATTACAGTAGAAAGGCATGGGTTTATTTTTTGGAGTAGACATCTGAGGCATATAAAGTACTTAAGAATTTTGTAGCTTATAATGAATGTGGTTATTCTTTCAAGACTTTGAGAACAAATAGAGGAACAAAATATATTGTTTGTGATGATTTCTTAAGAAAGCATAAAATTAAGCATCATTTGATAACTAGGTAGACTCCTCAAATTTGACAACTAGGTAGAAGTAGAGTATATAGTAGCAACAAATTGTGTTACTCAAGCGATTTGGCTACAGATGATGCTTAGCGAATTAAGATGGTCTAATGACAATCTGCTGCAATAATAAATCAGCAATCACCTTAATAAAGAGTCCAGTATTCTATGATCGAAGTAAGCATATTAACATTAAACATCATTATATTTGAGATTTGGTTAAAGACAAACAAAATAGTTGAATATTACACATCTGAAGATCAAATAACATATATTTTCATGAAGCCCTTAAAAGTTGAGTTATTTTACAAGTTAAAGAACATGCTTGAAATAATTAAACCAAGTTTAAGAGAGAATGCTAGAAATTAAACTTGATTTAATACATGTTTCAAGATTATGAGTTGTAAAATGTTATATTTAACTTGGTCAAAATACCAAACCAAATTATTTTGAACTCCTTTAGACAACATCATTGAAGCTAGCATTATAGTCAGTTATTATTGACTTTTCTTCTCTATAAATATAGTCATTTGGCCATTACATACATTGTAAAAAAAATTAAAAGAAAAAAGGGGGTGGGGAATGTAAAAGCTTTATGAGGTATCAAGCTCTAACAAATTGTATAGTGTGAAGTATAAATAAAATTCTAAATATGTATTTTATTAACTAGTTTATTTTAGACAATTATAATTACTAGCAGTCCGTGTTGTACCTAAAAAGTTCTAAAAAAATTACCTAGGCTATCCTACTTGCAAGTATACGAGGTAGTTGTAATGATTACCCAGGGTTGTCTCCTATGGAGGTGAAATTGGTTCACTTATATTAATCTCAAACAACAATAAAAATAAATGCAATGCTAAACATTCATCCCTATTTGTTGAAAGGCTTTAAAGAAAATCACAAATTAGTTTGAAAAGTAAACGATTCAACTGGAAGCAAAGACGAATAAATTAATCAAAATGGAAGGCTCCTGAGAATTAATGTTGCTAATTTAATCTCCTATGCATGATTAAAGGAAATGATTGGATAGTTGTCTTACTAAAATTAATAATTGGGTTCTAAATTAACTCGAATAATGAACTAATCTAACTTTTGTATTCAACAAGTCATCATCCAAATTAATTATGAAAACTTGACCACTAATTACCATTTAATTTAATATATTTTTGGTTCTTAACCTAAGCATCCATAGTTTCTCATTCCGTATTAAAATTTTTCTCTTGATCCTTTGTTTAATGCTAAAATGATGCAAGGTTTGGTCATGCCACTACATAATTTCAACATAGAAACCATAGCAATTAATAAAACAACAAAATTGTAACTCATTCATGGATAATTGATTAAAACAACTACAATAATCCTCAAGAAAAAGATTCAACCCATCATAGTATAAACACGATTCATCATTCTCAAATTCTTAAATCCCATATTCAAGAATAACAAAGAAGTATTAAGGTAATAAAATAGTGAATACCGAAATAGACTATCAATCTTTAGTAAGGAAGACAAGTTTAAAAGACGAAGAAAAAAGAGTTCAATAATAGTAACAAAGACGAAACAAGAAATGATAAACAAAATAAACCCTCGGATGAGAAAGTCAGTAGTGGATCTCTTGCCCAGCTTAGAACTCTAGCGTTAGCTCTCACCTTTTGCCTCTGCTCTACTTCTCACCTGAGTGCTCCTTGTTATCTTCTTCTTCTTTTTCCCTACCTCTGCTCTCCTGTTTTTCTCTCCGACTCTCTGCCTTACCTCTCCCTCTGTTCTTTTTGTTCCAGCCGAATGTGTCTCCAGTGTGAGTGAAGAGTGAATAGTGAATGACGAATAATCTTAACCACCACCCTCTCCTTTCCTTTTGCAGTATGCTCCTAGGTCCCTCAACCTTTTTAGCTGCCACTTAATAGCTAAAACAATTAAGAGAAAAATGAGTGAATGTGGGTCATGGCTATGACTTACATCCACACTAATTTCACTCAATTCATATCAAATATGAATTAAATCGTAACCAATTTCAATATATGAAAACAAGTAAAATCAAACAAAATTAAAAACAACAATTCCCCCACACTTAAACTATGCTTGTCCTTAAGCAAAATAAAGAACACTAAATTATAAAAATACAAACAATGAAAATAATGATTTTTCCAGTTAATAATCAAAGATATCAACTATCAATTCAACAAACACAACCTGAGAACTCGAAACTCATAATACTCCATGAATAGACTATTCCCTAGATGCTTGGCCAAAATTAACAAGTACTTCAACTCAAAGACTATTAACAAGTGTAATAGATACTCACTCCACTTTCCATTCTCTTAGGCTCTGTTTGGTTCAGAGGTTAATAATGGGATGGAATGGAACGTAACATACTTCCATTGTTTGGAAGGAAGTTTTATAATGGAATGGAATGGAATAGGATGGAAGCGGAGGGTTTCATGTTACGTTCCATTCCATCCTAAACAGTAAAAATAAGAAACCTCCGATTCGGAGGGTTTAGGATGGA
>JAOSBN010000006.1:21549298-21559744 GCA_027563595.1 Erythroxylum suave
TTGTTCTATACCACCTGGTGAGAGCTTGGAGGTGTGAAAAATGGAGGAAGATCAAGGCACCAGAACTAGCTTTTTCAGGGGCTTTTGCATGGATGTTTTCTAAGCTTAGTTCCTTAGCATATTTAGATATCGTTTTTCTTTCTGTCTTTCTTAGGTTTTGTCCTTTTGCCTTTACGCTCCGATTGTTTCGGAGCATTTTCTGTACATACTTCTCTCTTAATGAAATAACATCATTATGATGTTTTTTTAAAAAAAAATTAGCAAAAAAGACAAAATCTAATGATTTATATTTTTGGCCAAGCGTTTTTTAAAGTATCTCTCAGTTGTCATGATATCAAAGACTTTGTCTAATCTTACTTTTGTCTAGTCTTTTGTCCATCTCAACTCTAGTTTCACCTTTATTTATCCCAAAACTAGCCCATCTCATACTCTTTTCATATTCAAATCTTATTTTCTTATTATTCCATTTTGTATCTCATTTATAGTACATTGGCATCATGTCTTTAAACAAGTGTAAAAGTTTCTTGATTCATCTTAATGAAAAAAATTACTCAACTTGTGCATTCCATTTTAAGATATTTATTAAAGGCAAGGCTTTATAAAGATATGTTGATGACAATAATCTTATTCCTAAAAAAACAAGAATAAAGATGAACATGCTAATTGAAGTTAAGGATGTTCAAGTCATGGGTTGAATTTTTAGATTCATCAAGTCATCATCTTAAATCTTGGAACCTTCAAGACTACAAAGCATAACATTGTATGTTGATTTTAAATTTAGTTACGACTCTCCAATAAGAAAGTCTCTCTATTTCTAAATTTTACTCTAGTTTCATGAATTTTTACTTCTTTAGGCTGAATATATAAACATTATTTATGTTGTATTGCCTCATGAAAGACTTAGCACCACTAATTTTTTGATGAACTACTAAAGGATTAATTTTGTACAAAACTAACATCTTCATTTTTTGTTACAGATAAATAGAAGGAAGTTCAAGTACTCCTGATCAAACTGCTTAAGGAAGATACAATAATCCAGCATGAGCTAATGCTGTATTAGTCCAGGGTATGAAGAACATTCAATTTGCTAGTTTTGTAACAAACATTTGAAAGGTGGAAGAATCATCCGATTAAAGAAGCATTTAGTTGGAGTTAGATGAGATGAAGAAGAATCCTAATAATTATCTTGCTTTACCATGGTTGAAAGATAACACTTCACAAATCTTGTTCAAGGTTAAGAGAAACCCCAACAATATATATCATAAATAATGTTTCCAATTGCTAAACTAGAAAAGACATATACAAATTAAAAGATCCCTTTTTTTAACACATTTATTGAAATTCTCTCTCTCTATCCTCTTAAGGATCTTAACAACTCTTTACTATACCAAAGGTCTTTTTCACAACTTAAATATGGTTTATTTAGATTTTGAACAAACACAAAGAGCCATTATATAGATAAATTAATTATTACAACAACTCATATTTTAGACAAGATCAACTAGTCTATCGCATATCTTTAGTTTGCTAGACACCTTTTGTTGGAGTATCGACTAGCTAGACTCCTTGCTAGATAAAAAGCCCCCAAGATAAAATTTTAGACACCATCGACTAATTGATCATACCTCTCTGACTAGTTGATAAATAATGCTTCAATTAATAAACAATGTAACTAATGTACATTGTTTAGACAATGAACAATCTAACACATATATAATGCCAAATAATGACTATGTATAAGTTATCCAAACTTAATTTTTCATCCCTTTGATATCTTTCAAAAACTAAAATCTCTTTTCTTTGACAAAAACTTGACTAAGAAAATATTCTTAAAAATTTTTAAAATTTATTTGAAAATTAAGAGAGCTTTCTTTAAATTATTTTTAAATTTTCTCTTGATTATGATAAAACATATGCAATATACCATACATTTAAATAACCTTGTAATGATTGATTCTCTAATTCATTAAAGTGATTAAGATAAGATAATAAGAAATATTACAACGGTCGGTAATTTGTTTATTTAGTTACCAAAGGACATTTATTTCCATCGGTAAATTTATTACTTGATTTTTTTAAATAATATATTGTCATTATAGTTAAATTATAGTTAATGCATAATTTTAATAATGATATATTTATAGTATACATTTAATTTGGTTAAATAGAAATTTTGATTGATGATTAAAAGTTAAAATATCTTAATTGATAGTAAAAACATTACATTGTAAATAATAAGTATTTGTAATACAAACTGAATGACTCAATGTACACTACTGATCTAGAGATGGCGGATGCTCTACTCTTCAATTCATCCATCTCTTGACGTAGCTGAGCGTACAGTAGCATCGACTGTTGTTGCTGTGCCATCGACTGTTGCAACTGTTCCAACGTCTGTTACAACTGAGTCGACGTCTGTTACAACTGAGTCGACAATGTACCGTGTTCTGAAGCGCTTCCACTTAATTGGCGGTGGACTACCTAGTAGTTGCTGTTGTACTAGATGTGGAGGATTACGAATAACAAGTATTCGCAAATGAACCTAAGCCGAATATCCTCCCACGACGATCCCTATCACCTATTTCTTCAAGATAAGTGTCAGTGTCATCAACATTTTCAAATTGCTGAGACCGCCATTTAATGGTTTGCTGTATTTGGTCTTATCAAAAAGTAAAATTTGATATTAGTAAGTGATAATTATTAAGCATTATTAATATGAAATCATAAATTACACATAAATTGAGTTCTCTACAACGATTGTTAACGAATGTCATCCCGTCATGCTTTTTAATGTGGGTGTGCAGAAATAGCTGACGGGGTGTAGGTATCCTGCCCATAGACTTTTCTTGCATAAGAATAAAATGCTAATTATAAGTGAATTAGATTTTATAAAAATTTCAGCAGAGTTTCCTCTATTTTTATGAAATCAACCCCTTGTTGAACAAAGAACAAAACTAAAACCACAGCCATATAGATGGCACCAGTATAACATTATCATTCTCAACAAGAAACACATTTTTTCATTCCAAAATTTACACATAAAATTCAATAGAAATATAAGTGAATTAGAATTTATAAAAATTTTGACAGGGTTTCTTCTATTTTTATGAAATCTATCCCATGTTGAACAAATAACAAAACTAAAATCACAGCCATATATGACACCAGTATAACATTATCATTCTCATCAAGAAACACATATTTTCATTCCAAAATTCACACATAAAATTCAATAGAAATACAGGTAAATTAGAAGTTATAAAAATTTTGGCAGGGTTTCCTATATTTTTATGAATTCTACCCCTTGTTCAACAAAGAACAAAACTAAAAAACACAAACGTATAATTTTATTCCAAATTTTAGCACAACAAATTTAATTAAAATACAACAGAGAAAAGAGATGAGAATATAATTGTAACTGTAGATATTTACAAGTGTCTGTGCATGCTCTTGATGGGTAATAGATCCTCCCGTCTGTACGAGGAGGGGGGTTTTGGCGAGTTAAAGATGAAGACTGAAACAAACGACGTCGTTTTATTTATTAACTAGTATACCGACGAAATTCAAATTCTGTCTGTATTTAAATTCACCAATTATTTAACCGGGACGTGTTACTGCTTAATTTTCCGACGGAAAACATATTCCGTCGGTAAACTTGATAACAAGTGTACCGACGGAAACCATTCCGTCGGTAAATGACTGACGCTGACCCAAATCTACCGATGGAACAGTTTCTGTCTGTAAATGTCCGAAGCTATTTAATTGCGGGAAGCATTCCTGTAATTTTTACAGAAGGTAATGGTTTCGTCATTACTATATGTCGTCAGAGATTTTAAGCGAAATTCCTTCCCTCCAGTTTTACCGATAACAATTGTTTCCGTCACTCTATATAAACATTGACAACTTCTTTACCGACAGTAACTTCTAATCCGTCGGTAACTACCTACGATTTTTTTTCATCGATAAATTTCTAACACTAATTTATAATTTTCTTGTAGTGTAAGGCACGTCATGAAGGTCGCTGAAAAGTGCTCCTAAATTTGAAGGTCTAACAGATAACTAGGTTGTTTTGTAATTTCATTGATTATTAGGAAAAAAAACTCGACTGACGTTGAAGTTTCTATATAAAATGGAATAACCACGGACGCACTGGCAAAAGCTGCTGCTTTGGTTGATATTTCAGTGGTTTGCTTTACACCTACCGCCCGCATTGACTTGCAAATCCCATTCCACAAAACAGCAGCAGCGACTCAGTCAACCAACGTGCATGTGCTATGTAGCTCTTTCCTTTGATCTTCCCTTTCTCCGGAGTCCTTTGCCTCATGTTTTCCCCCCAATCATGTTTACAAAGACAAAACGTTTCCCTGCTCACTATGTATTGTATTAATCCAAATTACTGGAAAAAAATTGAGAATTTTTTCACGTACGGTCAGTTTAGCAAAGGTCATCAAGCTGTTTTTGTAGATTGTTGCCAATGAAGTTACCATACAAAATCTTAGGCAAAACAAAGAGTTGAAACCATGTTATATTATAAATGAGAAAGCGTTGAAACCAGCTGAGTAAAGGTTCTTCGTTTCTCAACATAATTTTAAGCTCAATTCAGATCAGTCCTAATTTGAATGAGCCGCATTCTGTTGACTTGCATGTAAACATCTTCATGACATTATGAAACTTAATAATACACCAGACATTTGTTTCTTGATAGTCGATATTTTCAAGCAAAAGATTTCTTTAAAAAAAACAAATATAAATATGTTATAAATTACTGAAAATTAATAATGAAATAATCAACAAGGTTTAAAATGTGGTAAGTAATCATTGACTAGCCAATTGCTATGGAGACTAAGTTGGTGCAGAAGGAACGTCACGTCCAAGGTTGAAATTGGAGAAAACATGGCAGCGTGAGAGTTTGCAAACATGGAGTATTCCTCAGCTAATAGGCCAATATATAATTAACCGAAAGAATTCAGATTGCAAGTAATAAAAGCTATAAAAGGGAGTGGTAATGTACCAGAAGGATGTGTTTCACATTTCTACATCAGACTGATCTGGAAACAATGTTCCATTTCATTATCTACCAACCATGGACACGCCGCCAAGGCAAGTTCGACAAAATTTTCTACCTGTCGGTTAAGTGTTTTGGACATTTGCTTCTTGTTTGACATAATTCGGATCAGTAATCTTTTCAAACATTGACTATTGAAGATATGAAGACCTAACCACTGGATATAACTAACACTTGAAACAACTCAAATCCGCCCCTAGATTTGACTTGTCCTTGTTACTATAAAATAATCTCCTGATCCAGCCACTCTCCATGAATATATAGTGCATGCTCTACCCATTCTTCTCGGCCTTAAAGCGAGGTAGACTCCTGATCTTCTTTTCTTCTTAAATATTACCTTACAAATTTAAGCTTAATCATTTATCTGGAGCTTCAGGTATGAGTTCTTTTATCAATTTTGTCGTGTGTTAATATTTCATCATCTGAACTGAGGGTCTTGTTGATGTTGTTTCTGTTAATTATGAGAGAATTTGTAGCATTATCCCGTTTTCCAATTCAGAGAGTTTTGTTATTTTTTTTGTTTCTTCTGATAACTAGTTTCTTGGGTCCTGGCAACTTTAGTTTTATGAAATCACATTTCAAGAGAGTCAATATGCTCTTCAATGTCGTTGCTTGACAGAGCTATGTGGAACATACATATTGTCAATAACATGGTGTCCTGACTAGATTTTATGGTCAGCCCGAACTTAGGCAAGGACAGGAAATGCAATTGCTCAAGGCCAACTCCTCATCCGTCTCTATTTTACTTCATTTTATTTTTTATAAAAGTCTACTGTTGACACTCACAAAAAATAAAAAGAGACAAAATAAGGCTCATTTTTTGACTTTGCTCAAGATCTATAAAACATTACGAACTCCCTGTTATGATTCTTAACAAAGACTTCTAATTACCACCAGTACTATCTTATGTTCCCATCCCCGATCTTCATTTCAGGAGGACAAGCAAAGTTTGAAGAAAATTTGCTCAGAAAGAGGGAAGAGCTAAATCAGAGAATATGCCAAAAATGGAGATTGAAGAAAACAATGACTGCTTGTCGGAGAAAGAAAGTAATAAGAGCACGAGAATTAGCTACAGTGGTCCATTAAGCGGTCCACTAGTGACAAGCATAGGAAACAGTAGCAAACGAAGTGCAAGATTCAAGGAAGAAGAATATGTGGAGATCACTCTAGACGTCAGAGACGACTCAGTCTCAGTGCAAAACATCAAAGGAGGAGATTCGGAGACAGTGCTTCTGGCCAGCCAATTGGAGAAAAGACATCACCATTCACTTGGATCACAACTGTCTTTTCGATTGAGACAAGTTTCACGGGAACTAAAGAGAATGACATCTAAAAGGTTTGACAAGGTTGACAGAAGCAAGTCTGGTGCTGCTCGTGCCCTTAAAGGGTTACAGTTCATGACCAAAAATGTGGGAAGCGAAGGTTGGTGGGAGGTTGACGCAAGGTTTAATGAATTGGCTGTTAATGGTTCACTTCCCAAAACACGCTTTGCCCAATGCATAGGTAACCACACCAATTTCTTTACTGTTCTTGGTCGGAAATCAACAACATGGCTACTTCTGGTAACAGAAGTTGATCGAATTTTGTTTTGATTATGTGAACAGGGATGAAAGATTCAAGCGAATTTGCAGGCCGATTTTTCGATGCTTTGGCACGTAGGAGAGGAATAACATCAGGGTCTATAAGCAAGGGAGAGCTGCAGGAATTCTGGGAACAAATTACTGACCAGAGCTTTGATGCTAGGCTGCAGACCTTCTTTGATATGTAAGACTTTTATTATAATGACGATGATGATAATGAGGACTAAGAAGATGATTATGAAGTGATTTATAATTATAATCCTAGAACAATGTTCAACTCACCATTAATACTATCAAAGATCCAATCTCCTGAAAAACAATAATTGCAGGGTGGACAAGAATGCGGATGGACGTATAACCCAGGAGGAGGTGAAAGAGGTAAATAAAGTTATTTATATATGTATATATAATCAACATGTGTGTGATAATAAATTTATTAATAAAGTGTCTAATCTTTCAGATTATTGCTTTAAGTGCTTCTGCTAATAAGTTGTCGAAGATCCAACAACGGGCCGAGGAGTACGCCGCTCTGATCATGGAAGATCTGGACCCTGACAACCTTGGATTCATTGAGGTCTACAATATAACTCCCAAGTACCTAGAGCTACAGTAGGATTTATGTTAGAGAAAAAGACTTGTGGATTAAAGGATTTATAAAAATAAATTTTAAATTTATGGGCTAAAGTAAATTTACCGTAATGTTTTTGCAGTTGCACAATTTGGAAACATTGCTTCTCCAAGCTCCAAGCCAATCAACAAACCTGGCAACAGACAGTCGCATTTTGAGCCAAATGCTAAGCCAAAAGCTTGAGCCAACGAAAGATCACAACCCCATCAAGAGGTGCAGTCGGTGTCTAGCTTACTTCGTTCAGGACAATTGGAAGAGGATCTGGGTCCTGGCTTTATGGCTAACGATCTGTGCCGGATTGTTTGCGTGGAAATTTATTCAGTATAAGCACAGAGCCGTGTTTGACGTCATGGGCTACTGCGTAACCACAGCTAAGGGTGCAGCTGAGACACTAAAGTTCAACATGGCATTAATTCTTTTACCTGTCTGTAGAAATACCATTACTTGGCTTAGAAGCAAGACCAAGTTAGGCGTCGCTGTTCCTTTTGATGATAACATCAATTTTCACAAGGTACATAACGTAATATATGGTCCAAATCCTAAGTTATACCTTTTCTTCAATATATATATATATATACACATATATGTGATTTCTACCGTACATATTTTATCTAGGAACTAACTTAGATTCTTTATAGGTAATTGCACTTGGAATTGCCATTGGTGTAGGGCTGCATGCAGGTGCACATTTAACGTGTGACTTCCCTAGGCTATTACATGCCACAGATGAGGAGTACGAGCGGATGAAGCCATTCTTTGGTGATGACAGGCCTAACAACTACTGGTGGTTTGTGAAAGGAACGGAAGGTTGGACAGGTGTGGTAGTGGTGGTGCTTATGGGTATAGCCTTCATACTGGCTCAGCCGTGGTTCCGCCGAAATCGGCTAAATCTCCCAAAACCCCTCAGGAAGCTTACAGGATTCAATGCCTTCTGGTACTCCCATCACTTGTTTGTTATTGTCTATGCCCTGTTTATTGTCCACGGTTACTATCTTTACCTCTCGAAGAAATGGTACAAGAAGACGGTAACTCCCTTCAACTTGAGTAATCATTACAGTTGCAAGGCAAAGATTGTATGTTCACTTTTTGTTTCAAATGCTGACTGCTATTGCTTTGCTTTTTCTCTCTATCAACAGACATGGATGTATCTTGCTATCCCAATTTTATTATACGCATCTGAACGTCTAATTAGAGCATTTCGATCAGGCTATAAAACAGTGCGAATTCTCAAGGTAAATACAAGATTTTGCTTGCTTGTATTATTTTCAAGCAATTGACCTTTTTTATCTTCTGGTAAGCAATTCATGAAATTTCAGGTTGCAGTTTACCCTGGAAATGTTTTGGCCTTGCATATGTCCAAACCTCAAGGATTCAGATACACTAGCGGCCAATATATTTTCGTAAATTGCTCGGCTGTTTCTGCATTTCAATGGTAATCTTATCATATTTCAGATGTATAGTATGGTATGATATCAATTGGTGTCAAAATATCATTGTTATTAAGATTGGTAAATAACCACAATTTTGAGTAATCGATGAATTTGTTCTACAGGCATCCATTTTCTATTACTTCAGCTCCAAGTGATGACTATTTGAGCTTACATATTAGGACATTAGGCGACTGGACATCTCAACTAAAAGCTGTTTTCTCCAAGGTACAAGCATGAGTTGAAAAAATCTTGCAAAGCTTCTAATTTCGTAAATCGTAAGTTTTTATTGAAAAACTTGAACTGACCAATGGTGAAGGTATGTACACCTGCATCAACTAATCAAAGTGGCCTTCTTAGGGCTGATATGGGAAACAGCAACAGCAAGCCTAGGTAACATCTCAACTTTTTCTCTTTTTTTTTTTCAAAGAAAAATGAAATTGAATAAGCAGAAGATGAGTCTTGGGAATTATTCGGATGGGAAATTTCCTGAAAAATCTCTCCTAAGAAATGAATACAAAAAGCAATAATGTTAATACTTACGAATCAAAAATTATTGTTGAAGTAATGACTCTGAAGATTATCAGGTTACCAAGGCTCTTGATAGATGGGCCTTATGGAGCACCAGCACAAGACTACAGAAAGTATGATGTTCTTCTCCTTGTTGGACTTGGAATTGGAGCCACCCCCTTAATTAGCATAGTCAAGGATGTGCTTAACAACATAAAGCAGCAAAAAGATACGGAGAAAGGCATAGTAGAGAGTGGCATTAAGAGAAATAAGAGAAAGCCTTTCGTCACTAAACAAGCCTATTTTTACTGGGTCACCCGCGAGCAAGGTTCGTTTGAATGGTTCAAGGGTGTAATGAACGAAGTTGCCGATTATGATGAAGACGGAGTTATTGAGCTCCATAATTACTGCACTAGTGTTTATGAAGAAGGAGATGCTCGATCAGCTTTGATTGCTATGCTTCAATCTCTTCAACATGCCAAAAATGGTGTGGATATAGTCTCTGACACGCCTGTAAAGACGCATTTTGCTAGACCAAATTGGCGTAAAGTTTACAAGCATGTTACCGTTAATCACCCTGACCAAAGAGTTGGTAAGTTAATTTTTCGCTTCCCATTTCTAAAAGGAAAGATTATCATTAGATTTTGTAACTTTGGCTAGTTTGCGCTTTTGTCCTTATAGGAGTTTTCTATTGTGGTGCGCCTGGACTGACGGGAGAACTAAGGCATTTGGCTCAAGACTTTTCCAGGAAAACGACGACTAAGTTTGATTTCCACAAGGAGAACTTCTAGTTTGCCTCCGTAGGTATCTTACTATTTCATCCTCCTCTTCAGATACACATCTGAAAGTTCTCTGTATATACAAGTTAGCATTCATATTCTTTCTAACCACTCCTCTTATTGGACTGGTTTGAACGATCATAATAGAGAAACTGAAGAATAGTATACAGCCACCATTAAAGGAGAACAGAAAATGCTTCTCCAGTTAATTTAAGCTGTGTTTACTGTTCTTGTCTGTGTTCGTCATGTTGGGAAAATCGGGTAATTTTTCCTCTAAGGTAAACAACTAGTGAAGTGAACCGATTCGGTAATACCCAGGAAAGATTACAATGACCTCCTAGACAGCATTACCATTCCACGTAAATTCTCAGGAAAGGGCAGAGGGGTCACAAACGGTCCCACTTAAAACCCGGCCTCCTAGACAGAAATTACGTGCACGGTGTATTTATCACAACCT
>JAOSBN010000006.1:21566718-21584448 GCA_027563595.1 Erythroxylum suave
TATTGTGTTTGTGTTTCAAAAAGAAAAATATTTATACCGATTTCTGACTGATTGAGTGCTTTAGCATGCCACCCTTGCGGGACATGGAATCGGATATCACCATCGATGTCGGGTTCGGGTCTTTGCGGGAGTGGGGTGTTACAAATTCAATTGACCAAAATAACCAGGAACTTAAAAGTCACACGCATAAAAAATAGAATGAAATACAAAGTGTACATGGTTGTCATTTTAAGCAAGTCACGATCGTGACCCACTTTATGACAAGTGGTACATAGGTGAGTTTTTTCTTACGTACACATGAAATTAAGCCAAAAATACACACAATTGAGAGGCAAAGGGTCCAAAAGAGTTAAGGAGGTTCAGAGGAGTGATCTTGAGGTTTGTTTATGCAATTATATGCAATTGTTGCATGAGTTTAATTGCATGTAACTTGTTTATGATCTAACTCTCAATTGAGCATCTACTTGAATTCATCTTTTTTGGTGCTCTAACTACCCTTACACACTAATTTTTCTTCATCTTTCTGTGTTCTTCACTAGATGTTGCAGATGTTTGGTGTTTGCGACAACCTGAACAAGTAGAAGATTCAAAAAGGAGAAACATTTGCAAGGTACATATTTGTAATTTCATGTTCTTACATTCTGATTATACATGCAAATGGATTCTAGATTTTCTGGGGATGTCATGCATATCCATGCATGAGATACATAGACTCATGGCTCTCCAACAGTGGTATCAAAGCAACTTATGCATGTGTAAGATGATCTGTTGAACATGTATAAACTGTTTGCTGGGTTGTGACTAACATGCATGTTGATTTTGAAAAATTTATATAAATTGTATAATTTTTATTTTCCTTCACAAAAATGTTTATAAGATGTTATATTATGTTTCTATCATAGGAAATTTCAATTAACTGTCGTTTTCTATTTTATTGTGAATTAATTTCCAGTCTATTCATATGTTGTTTTTTGGGAATTTCTTAAAAACAGAATACATGTGTTGATTTTTTTAATTTTCGTAATATTTCAAGAAATTTTTTTATAATTTTCTTTCACATAAATGTTTAAGGTGTCCTATTATATTTGTATCAAAAGAAATTACAATTAAGTGTCATTTGCTATTTTATTACTATTTTAATTTCAACTTGATGCATGTATGAAGTTCTGGAAAATTTTGAAAATCTGATGAACATGCATGCTTGTCAATTCCAGAATAATTTTATAAAAAAATTGTTTTTATGAATTTCCTTCATAAACATGCACATATGATGTTGCCACATCTATGATATGTAAGACACCTGTTTTTGAAGTGACTGATTATTTATTCTCGATTTTACATGCATGCAGGTGGTGTATGACAAGTGTTAATAGACATATGATATGCTGGCTAATTCCACTTAGTTCATATATAATTCCTAGGAATTAGTTTCTAGAATTTTTATTAGGATATTTAGAATGCGTATAAGCCTTTGGAATTTTTCCAAAATTAATTGAACTTTATTCAATTAATAGATCAAGTTAAAGTCAACACTGGTCAACTTTTGGAAAGCTGATGGGGCTGACTTGTGTGATAACTTATGTGTATGTGTTTCAGTTATAAGACCTTAAAACAAAATTTTATGAGATAAGAAATGTATTATTTTTATCTTAGTAGCATGCTAAGTGCATGGGCTTGAAATTAGGACTCTGGCAAATTTTCGGACATCAAATCAGTCTCTTTAGCGTCTAGTAGTTTAATTAATTTATCTTGATAATTTTGGCCGTCAGGATATTTTTGGCTTGTGTTGAAATTTTCTTAATAAATTTGAGATAACCTAGGGATGTTTTAGATGACTAATTAATGTTTGTGAATTTTGAAAACCTTATGTTTTAGATGACTAATTAATGTTTGTGAATTTTGAAAACCTTAGGGATTAATTTAGAATTAATCCAAGTAGAGCATTGCATTTCTAGTATGACTAGAAAAGGCATGTGTACTAGAACTAAAGCGTTTAATTTGGACACCAAAATAATTGAATTTTAGGGTTTGTAATCCAATCACATTCACAATTCAAATTAGCCGAGACGAAAACTAGCACCCGATTAGGTTCAAGAGTTAAATTGAATCACAAACTTTTAACATATAATCAAGTCACAACTTAAGTTAAACCTCCTTTGTTTGTTACATAAATTAGATGCATTTTAAGGGTTGATTAAATTGGCATGATCAAATGGTTATAGACATAAGCTCAATTTAATTGAAGCATCCATAATCATGCCATACAGTTATAGTAACTATCTGAATATATATGTGAGATATATATAAGTCCATCTAAGTATTGATGAGACCTAAGAACAAATCCCTCAACCAAAATATTAGGACTTACGTCTTCAATTGATAAATCAAGAACCAAAGTTCTTTTAGTGTTGGGTTATTGGGCAAACCTAAGCTCGCTCTACACGAATATGTTCAAACTATGAAAATTAGATTTCCATAATAATGAGTTGGTCCTAACTGAAACTGTTGATTTGTTAGCCCAAGGTCAACGTGGATAGAGGCGAAGTTGAGTAGTATATATAAGATGTATACGTATCAAGATTTAATAACCCAATAAGTGTACTAAATCATCATTTGATGGTACAAGTCGATAGTTGCATAATTGAATGAAATTGGTATGAATGATACCTACCAATTGACCTAAGGTGGCTTGTAAGTTTATGCTTAGTGATGTTCGATATCGACCCAATAGGAAAACTATAAGTTTTCTTAGATTTGTAGTGAGGGTTATAGATTTGGATAAAATAGTGGGACCCATAATACATGTGATTAAAGTCTTTATTGATATGCATTTTTGTACATTCTAACGCTCTCTCTTCTTCTCTTAGGTTATTGAATCGTCACGATGTCTTCATTCAATCTGAACTTAAACAAACTGCACTAGACTCAAACAAACTCACGGGACCAAACTTCTTAGATTGGCTACAAAATTTGAGAATTGTTATCAAATATGAGAAACTAAGATATGTCCTAGATGATCCACTTCCCAATCTCTCTGTTGCCGATGCTTCTGATGAGGATCAGAAAGCTTGTGAGCTGGCTAGCTGTATTATGCTAGCCTCTATGTCACTAGAATTGCAAAAACAACATGAGGCTATAAATGCTCGTACCATATTCTACCATCTAAGGGAATTGTTTGATGAACAAGCTTACTTTGAAAGGTTCGAGATCTCGAGGTTGCTCTTTCCCTCTAAGATGACTGAGGGATCATCTCTAGTGCAGTATGTGTTGAAGATGAATGGATACAATGAGAGGATAGCCAGTTTAAGTTTCATAATGGATCGTGAATTAAGTATAGACTTAATTCTGACTAGTTTGACCGATAGTTATTCACAGTTTGTGCTTAATTATCAGATGAACTAAATATCCACCTCGATACCTGAGCTGATTAATCTAC
The DNA here is from genome assembly GCA_027563595.1 of Erythroxylum suave. Classification (NCBI taxonomy): domain Eukaryota; kingdom Viridiplantae; phylum Streptophyta; class Magnoliopsida; order Malpighiales; family Erythroxylaceae; genus Erythroxylum; species Erythroxylum suave. The sequence continues at coordinate 21,570,155 of JAOSBN010000006.1, forward strand.
TCAAAATAACTGAGCAAACTATTAGGAAGGACAGTAAGGCTATGATGCTGGTGGACTCTACTTCTGGTTCTCGCAATAGGAACTAAAAAAAGAAGAAAAAGTCCAAAAAGCCAATGGGAGGTGTAGCCAAGAAGAAGGTAAAGGAGAATACACCAAAAGGAATATTCTTCCATTGCAACAAGTAAAGGCATTAGAAGAGAAACTGTAAAGCCTATCTGGAGTCGTTGAAGCAAAAGAAGGCAATAGATACTCCACCGTCTACTTCAGGTATGTTATTTGTCATTAAGGATAATATTATTTATGATTATAATATTTGGGTATTAGATACCAGATGTGGCTCTCACACATATGTTGATATACAGGGCCTCAGGGATGGACGTACGTGTGTGAAATATAGCAAAAGTTGCAGCATTAGCTATAGAACCCTATGTTTTGTATCTTCCTAATATTAATTTTGGATAATTGCTATTATGTACCCGTTGTGACAAATAACATTGTATCTATTTCATGCCTTAATAAAATTGGATTTCATTTAACTTTTTCAAGTAATGGTTGATCAATTATGTTGAATTAAATGTTATATGGTACTATCACATTATGGTATTTACATATTAGATATATGCAATCCAATTTTAAATATCAATGATATTAAAACACAAAAACATGATAACTTAAATTCATCTTACTTATAGCATAGCCCACTTGGCCATATAAGTGAGAGACACATGTCTAAGCTATACGAGAATGGTAGCTTAGGGTCATTTGATTATAAATCATATGACACACATGAATTTTGCTTATTAGTCAAGATGACAAAATTACCTTTTAAAGGAAAGGATGAACGTGCGAATGGGTTATTAGACCTAATACATTCTGATGTATATGGGCCGATTTTCATTCATACCATAATTGGTTTTATGTACTTTGTTACCTTTATATGGGCATGTGTATCTAATGAGATACAAGTCTGAAGCATTTGAAATGGTCAAACGATTTAAACATGAAGTAGAGAAAAAGCTCAATAAATGTGTCAAAACACTTCGATCAAATCAAGGTGGTGAATACTTGAACAAGGAGTTTCTAAGTTATCTCGGGGATAATAGGATTGTATCCCAGTGGACTTCACCTTAAACACCATAATATAATGGCGTGGCTGAAAGGAAAAACCAAACCTTGTTAGACATGCTAAGGTCACTAATAGGCGTAGCAGATCTACCAAAATCCTTTTGGGGTTATGCACTCAGACTATTGTTTATGTGATAAACAGAGTCCTTTCAAAAGCAGTTGATGTTACTCTCCATATCATATATAGACTAACAAAAAATCTTATCTTTCTCATGTGAATGTTTAGGGTTGTCCAGCTTACATGAAGCGAATTCAATCAGACAAGCTTGAAGTGAAATATGATGATTGTCTATTTATAGGATATCCTAAGAAAAGAATTGGATATCAGTTTTACAATGATTTAGAGCAACGGTGTTTGTCTCAAAGCATGTTGTCTTTTTAGAGAAAGAGTTTCTTCTAAACGAAAACAGTGGGAGCAAAGTTGAACTTGTTGATGTTCATGATGCTCAAACAGATGCAGATCAACTGCCTGAATTTTAGATTGTTGTTTATAGAGATGAGACAACGGTTGAACCTTCTGACACACGAAATGTTCATAGGTCAAGTAGGATATGTAATGTTCCAGAGAGATATGGATTTCTCGTAAGTAACCACAATGACTTATTGCTCATAGAGGACGATGAGCCTATAACCTATGACGAGGCTCTGAAGAGTTCAAAATATGAAAAATGGCTTCAAGCCATGAAGTTTGAAATGGATTCCATGTTTGAAAACCAAGTATGGACTTTGTTTAACTCACCTGAAGGGTTAAAACCTATGGGGTGCAAGTGGATTGTCAAGAAGAAAATCAACATGGATGGTAATGTGATTTCTTATAAAGTAATAATAGACGCTAAAGGTTATCGTTAAAGATAAGGAGTTGATTATGATGAGACATTTAGCCCTGTAGCCATGCTTAAATCCATTAAAATGCTCCTAATTATTAATGCTCATTATGATTATGAGATCTGGCAAATGGATATGAAGATGACTTTCCTGAATGGAAACTTAACCGATGATGTGTATATGACACAACTTGAGAGCTTCATATCTAAAGATAGCAAAAAGGTATGCAAGCTTTAAAAATTCATTTATAGGTTGAAGCAAACATCTAGGAGTTGGAACATCCAATTTCATGCAACAATCAAAGAGTTTGATTTCTTACAAAATCCAGATCAACCTTGTGTGTACAAGAAGGTTAATGGGAGTGCTGTTATATTCTGTGTTATATGTGGATAACATATTACTAATAGGAAATGATATTATCAAGTTTGCGATCCGTCAAAATTTGGTTGTCCTGAAATTTCACCATGAAAGACCTTGGAGAAGCAATTTATATATTGGGAATAAAGATCTATAAAGATAGATCAAGGAGGTTACTAGGTCTTTCACAGTATATATATCCATAGATAAAGTGCTAATCAGGTTTCACATAGAGCAGTCTAAGAGAGGGTCTCTTACCATGACTCATAGGATAAAACTCTCGAAACCTATGTGTCCCAAGACGCAGGATGAGAGGACTAATATGAGTTTGATACCATATGTTTCAAAAATAGGATCAATCATATATGATGTTATGTATAAGACCTAATATATCTTATGTTATAAGTGTTACGAGCAAATATCAATTAGATCCTGGTGAGTGTCATTGGGTGGTTATCAAGAATATCCTAAAGTACTTGAGAAGGACTAAGGATATTCTTGGTATATAGAGATGGAGATCTCATAATTATTGGGTACACGGATGCTAGTTTTCAATCTAACCAAGATGACTCTAAATCTTAGTCAGGTTACATTTTCACATTGAATGGTGGAACAGTCAATTGGAAGATTTTCATATAAGAGCCGACTGCAGATTCAACGATCGAGTCAGACTGCATTGTAGCTGTGGAAGCAGCAAAAGAAGCTACTTGGATTAAGAAGTTCATTATGAAACTTGGAGTAGTTTCGAGCATTGGAAACCTGATACTGTTGTATTGTGACAATAATAAGGCTATTGCTTAAGCCAAGGAACCAAGGTCTCATCAGAGGTCCAAGCACGTACTCAAAAGATATCACCTGATCAGGAAGATCATTGATAGAGGTGATATGAAGATATAGAGGGTGCCCACAGGTCAGAAAATCGCTAATCCTGTGACTAAGCCACTTCTTCAAATGAGATTTGATTCTAGTGTACTCACCTACGGTATTAGATACAAAGGTGATTAGCTTTAGTGCAAGTAGGATATTGTTAGAGTAGTGCTCTAAAGGCAATCACCTTTAGCGCTTTTGTACAAACTTTATTTTGATTAATAAAGCCAAAGGAAATTTTCATTAATTGATGTTCAATTATTTATAAATTGATGTCGATCATAAATCGAATTAATGAAGTCCATGATACAAAACATAGTATGAATTAAATCATGATGAGATCATGATAATGAGATTCCTATCATGTGTAATTATGTTAGTTTTTAAATTAGCCCTAACCATAGGATTAACGAGACAAGAATTTGTTAATCTAAATAGACTAGCACATGTTATACTCCTTGATTTTGATTAAGCAGTGGATCTCATAAACTGTAAGCATGAGATGTCTAAAGTTAACATATGGATGCTTGTTGTAAGGACATCCGATAACCTCCTATGAGATTATCATATGGATGATCTATCAAATGTCAGTGATTAATCTCATCATAACAATAGTGCAAATATCCTTAGACTTGAGGTACTCAAGGATATCTTAGATAGTGATCCTATACTTTGACATCATTCCTTGTTGCCTCAAGATAAGGTCGCTCATAAGGTGATGATTGGGTACAGCTATTGGTATTCGAAATAATTGGATAGCCAATAAAGGATTCACCACTCCTGATAGAAGGAGATGATACTTATGACCTTTTGTCGAGGTCATTACTCGGGAGTCTCTAGTCAGAGCAATTATGTGTCATGAAGAAATTCTTCAATGACACATAGAGTAATGAGATCCCTAGGATAAGAACTAACATCACTTGGGCTAGATGTGACATAGTCAGTCTAGTGGGAGTTGACACATAGCTCATACTTCGAACCAAGTGGGATATAGGATGGTGAAGGATGAATAGCACGGTAATTATCTATGGAATGGTTCGTAAGTCAGATAATTAACTATTGAAGAGTTTGAGTGATAATTCATTTATGTTTCAATAAATTGGCATCATAAAATCGTTCATGATTTGCTTAGATTAAGCGTTAATTCAAGTGGTATAAAACCATTAATGATATGCTCTGATTAAGAGTTAATTCAAGTGTCCAAAACAATCGAAAACCTAAGGGTCACACGCATAAAAGATCTGATTAAATACAAAGTGTGTATGGTTGTCATTTTAAACAAGTCATGTTCGTGACTTATAGGTCACGATTGTGACCCACTTTATAACAGGTGGTACATAAATGAGTTCTTCACTTATGTACACACGAAGTTAAGCCAAAAACACATATAATGGAGAGGCAAAGGGTCCAGAAGAGTTTTGGTGGTTGAGAGGAGTGATCTTGGGGTTTGTTCATGCAATTATATGCAATCATTGCATGAGTTTAATTGTATGTACCTTGTTTATGATCTAACTCTTAATTGAGCATCTACTTGAATTGTACTCAACTACCCTTACACACCAATGTTTCTTCATCTTTACGTCTTCTTCCTTGGCTGTTGAAGTTGTTTGGTGTTTGCTACAACCCAAGCCAGTAGAAAATTCAAGGAAGGAGGAGCATTTGCGAGGGAGTATTTGCAAGGTATATATGCTGTAATTTCATGTTCTTACATTATGCTTATACATGCATATGGATTCTGGATTTTTTGAGGATGCCATAGTGTTGGAATATTGAATTTAATGCTTTTACTGCATAGCCATGTATGAGATACATGGACCCATGGCTGTCCAACAAATCTTACCTTAATTAGCTCAATCAAACAATGATTTTGATCAAGTTATTCAATTAGGAAGATTTCTTACCTTAATTAGCTCTTACCTTACGCCTATATAAAAGCAAGCATTGTATTGTTCAAGACACTTAAGAAAAATTCAAAATTCATTAAGTGAGGTTAATTTCTCTTTGTTTCTTTTATTAACCCTTAACTTATCAAGATTATATCTTATGGCATTCAAAACCTATCTTATACCTTTGGTTCTTATCTTCTATAGAAATTGGGTTAAGGTTTTTCTATTCTAAACTTGTTTTTAACTTTCTTAGGTTCCTTGCTTCCATTTATGCGATTGTTGGCAAATGTGTGATTATTCAAGTCTGACTTCTCTCAAGACCCAAATGATTGTGGCAATATATAGACTTAGAACATAGCAACAACATCTAAAGAAGACAACAATATTAAGCTTATTGTAATAATAAGTCATAATGGAGTAAAAAATATTGAGGTGAATAGAAACCCACAAAGTGATATAAAGTCCTAAGAAGTAGCAACTGATAGCAATGCTCCTAATACTACCACCATGTTAACTATAGTAACTAACACCTGCAACAATGATGAAACAGGCTTTAAGACTATTAAGAAGATAAGGTCTTGTAGGAGGAAATGGTCCTCATTTGACCAAACCTTATGATCTTCTCAACATTGAATGTCAGAGGTCTCAATTCCTATGAGGAAAAAAAAGGTTTTGTTAAAAGATTTCATGTCAGAGAATAAGATTATCCTACTAGGTATTTTGGAATCTTCTTGAATCAAGCAAAGTAATTGTGATATTTTAGGATTTTTTTCCAAGTTAATGGAAGTTAATACATAAGTATGATGCACATACCAATAGGAGAATACTAGTATTGTGTAATGAAACTAGAGTTTCATTCCTCAATTCCATAATTTAGGACCAGATCATACATTTAGAGGGTTGCCTTATGGACTATGCTTAAAAGCATTACCTCTGTGACAAAGGAAGCTTAAAAGCATTACCTCTGTGACAAAGGATCCCTAGCTCCTTTTGGGTGGCTTCAATGCTAAAATATGTATTGAAGAATTAAAAGGTCGAATAGCTCATAAATGCTTATATGAAAATATAAGGAATTGTTTAAAAGGCATTCAGGTGATTGATCTCCCTTATGGAGGAAACTATCCCCTTAAGAAATCAAGCTCCCTTTAAACCTTTATTTGCTCAAGAGATTAACAAGGCCTTTAGATCATTGCATCCAAAGAAAGCTCCAAGTCTAGATGGATTCAATGCAAATTTCTTTTTTAAAACACGACATATCACTAATAAAATGGTAGTAGAGGCAATATTGGAATTCTTTATAAGGGCAAGCTAGGAAAAGAAATTAACGAAACCTTGATCACACTAGTCCCTACAAGTAAAAATCATACTAGTTTCAGTGACTTTTAACCCGTAGCTTACTGCAACATAATCTATACAATCATCTCCAAAGTTTTGTTAGTAAGATTGAAGGTTATATTCCTAAATCACATTAAGTATATAAAAGGAGCTTACATCACTGGTAGATCTATTGGTGACAATATATCCATTGTATAAGAGCTCCTAAAACACTACACAAGAAAGAGAGGTCACAAGAATTGGGCCATGAAAGTTGGTTTCCAAAAAACATATGACATGGTGGATTGGTCTCTCTTAATCAATGTACCATATGCCCATAGGTTTCCACAACTCTTCATAACATGGATTTAACAATGTGTAAGCACTGTATCTTTCAAAATCTTTGTTAATAATGAACCATTAAAAGCAATACATGGTGTAAATGGGATCAAACAAAGGGATCTACTCTACCTTAATTATTCTTACTAGAAATCGAAGTTCTTAATAAGCTGCTAGCTAGGGTGGGGGAGAAAATTCTGAGTTTAAGTTTCGTGGGAAACGTAAGAAGCTAAAAATCATAAGCCTAAATTTTGTTGATAGTTTGTTTGTGTTCTCCAATGAGGATTATACTTAGTCTCATCTCTCAACTCAACCCTCAAGATGTTTCACAAAATGTCTGGACTATTTATCAATAACAATGAGAGTGTTATATTCATATATAGAAGTGTAAACAACAATAAACCACTACTAGCTTTTATTCCAGGATTCAGAGCATAAAGTTTGTGTTTCCAATGTCTAAAAATTCCTTTCTCTTTAGCTAATCCTACCCAGGGTGACTACAAACCCCTGATTGATAAAATCCTCAATAGGATTAATAACTAGAGCTATAGAGAGCTTTCCATCATAGGCAAATTTCAGTTAATTAAATCAATCTTATTATGTATGGCAATTCACTATGGATCTCGTCTAGTTTTGACCAAATGTATCACTAAGAAGATAAATAGAATCCTTAAAAATTTTCTATGGTTTGGTCACAAGCTAAAATCCAAAGGAAGTAGAGTGAAGTGGTTTGAATGCCAAAAACAAAAGTAAGGAGGCTAGGCATTATGGCTTCAAGAATATTGAACAAGTCCCTTCTAACTAAGAAGACATAGAGGTTGATTCAAGTCAAACAATTCTATAGATTAAGTGGGTGAATTCGTACTACAGTAAAGGGAAATCCTTATGGAGCTTCAAAATCCTTAAAAATGCCTCAATATTGATAACACATTAAAAAAAAACTAGAAACGAACTAAAATCACATTAAGAATACCAAGTTGGTAATCGTGAACACTTCAATTTCTAGTTTAATCCATGGTTCCCTTATGATACACTTTATCATATCCTTGAGTTAGAGGGATTCAAAAGCTCCATCAGACAAAATGCTAATGTTGCTTGTAGTTTAAGCATTCTAAAATAGTGTTTTAACAGGGATTCAACCTCAAATGTAGTTCAATTTCTATCCAAATTCAATTTAAAAAGGCAAGTAGACAAGGTGAAGTGGAACTTAGAGGCTTTGGGATGATTCTCCACTTGCTTAACTATGCTTATTTACAATGTGGATCGTCCTCATATCAATTGACACTAGGTTGTATAGCGAAAAAATTACAGTTCTAGTGATATGTGTCTAACTGTTGATACATTTAATCATTTATACTTAGCGATTAATGACATAAAATTACTTAAGATACTCACTTTAATCATATATGATTTTAGGTACAATTTAGAAGTAAAGAAATTAAATGAGTCTAAAACATTATATTTTGGCTATTTTTTGAAAATTAATTTTTACTTGTCTTCATATAGCAACAATGATAAATATTGGAGCAAGTAATTAATGCCAAGAAAAATGGGACATATATTGAAAATACAAAGAAGATTAAAGATGAATTATGTAGCAGTCCATAAGCTAAATGATAGGGTGAATTAAATGCAAGCAAAACGACGTGAAAGAGGAGCAGAAACATGAATAAAATGATGCAAAAGCCAAGTGAGGAAAAACAGCTAAAACGTACAGTATATGATCAAAACACAACGTAGGAAGAACCATTAGTACATATGCGTTAAAGCTAGCGTTTAAAGAGCTGGAAAGGTTAACACAGAAGGCGTGTGTTGCATGTATAGTAGAAGGGACCAATGATGAAAAGTGACGGTGGATCAAAAACCACCATTTTTATTTGTCACATCATGAACAATAGATAAGAGAAGCAAGCTTAGGTAGTGAAGGAGAATTGTAGGGTTTTCAGTAGGGTTATAAGTATATGGGTTGAAGCATTTTTTCAAGAGAGACTCACCTAGGGCTAAACGTCCCAACGCCAGTTCAGAGGTGACATCAACGCTGACGACCCAAGTTAAGTGTATTTTCTTATTTTTGTTGTTTCTTTCTCTTATTAGGAATTGATTGTGTTATTCTATGTTAATCGATTTGGGTTTTGTGCATGGATAATCAGATTTTTTTTCAGTTATTTGTATATAAACCCATAGGGTATTATGAAAGGATGATTTTAATGCATTCATTAAATCGTTTGATTGCATACCCATTGCTAGAATTTTGATATAATCCATAATTGTTATGTTGAAATTCTTGTGTAACGACTAATGATTCGTAATCATTAATGATAACATGACCTAGGTTAAATGACTCATCATATGTGATTGTTACCTTGATTAATCAATTTTCCTAGTTCACAATGCTACTACCTAATTAAATCTAGATATTGTATCTTAGGTTATTTGGTGGTTAGGTTTAATTAATGATCATATCTTGATTAAACAAAACCTAAGGGAAAACTTGGGTTAATTATTAACCCCGCGATTAATAGTTGCTATGAGAGGTTTGAGAACAACAAATCATTGAAATATGCTTAATTAGGGTGTAGGTTGAGATTGAATCAAAAAATCATATCCCTACCAAATTCTTCAATTTTATCATATTTTGCGTGTTTTCTTTAATTTGTTTTTTATTAATCTAGCTTTATTTTATTTTTTTATTTCAAAATAAAAAAACCCCCCATTACCTAAACATCAATTAATTTCTTTTCATAAGCTAACCGAACCCTCCCTGTGGGATCAACCTAAACTCACCATTGCTATAGTAGTCTAGTTATTTTATTTTGACTAGCGTTACGACACATAGGTCATCTAGCATGCACACATATTATGGTAAGCTTTAAAATTAAGATTAGCCATGTTAGATATAGTAGGTAAATTCCTCCATATCCCTAACTAGAGCACCCTATGTAAGAATTATGGTGAATCTCACGATCACCTCTTCTTCCTATGTCCCTACTTTAATAGAATTTGGATATCTATAATGGTAATGTGTGGTATTAATAATCACCTACATCCTAGTCAGTTATAGTAGAATGGAGCATACTTCACACTAATATGCAAGAAGGAGATAGATGGGCAGTTTATATTGCATTAGCTCACCATATTGTCGTCATTTGATCTAGGAGAAATAATAGAATCTTCCAATCCTTCTTGACTATTGCATAATAGACTACATGGAGCACTATGAACAAAATCAGAAAGTAGATCAACATTTATAAAGGCAAACACACAATCAGAAGCAAAACGCTAGATAATTGGAACATTAGTTAAGGTGAACATCTAACATGCAACCTGATGTGAAGTGCTAAGTCTCTTTATTCATGCAAGGAGTGGTTTATGGAAGCGGAAAAGTCTACATGTAGTCCACATAATAAATATAAGGAAGTAGGCTACTAGAACTAGCAGGAAGTAGAAGATGGTTAATGGGGAAACTAATCCTTGGTGATGAAACAACTGCTCTTTCATGAAGTAAGGATTGGAACCTACAAATAAAGCATGGAAATGGTGTTTACTTGCTTGAACAATGCGTGGCTCTCTGATATTTCTTTTTTAAGTCAAGAAAACTTCACTTCTTTTATTGATTTTGATGAAAGTCAAATAATAATAATAAAAGAAGTGTGCGAACTATTTTGATGAGTTTATTAAATGTGCGGATAAGTGTAAGTAACACAAATCATCATATCAAGACGATATTCAAGAAGTGACTAAGACTAAGTCACATGTCTAAGATGAAGTCACATTTCTAAGACGAAGACATAAGACGAAGCAAAGACATAAGACGAAGCATACAAATCAAATCAAGACGATATAACTGAAGAATAATCTATAACTTCAGTTAATTAGTTAGTTAGAGTTAGTTACAGGACTTAACTAATAACAGATCTCTGAAGATTCTACAAGCAGTTTTCTTAAGAAGACCGATGGAGAATTAGACTATAAATATTAGTTGTAGTTGTAGATAAAACAACTTTTTACTTACTTTTACTTACACAAAATAATTTTGTGATCAAGTGAGTATACTGTAAAAAATATCCTAAGTGAAAAGAAGGAAGAAGAGAGATCAAGAACACCTGTAACGTGAGTATAGAAAGCTCAAACAATATCTTTTCAAGTGAAAGGAAGGATAGAGCCTAAAGAGGTTAAGATAGCAGATAAAGAATACTTTGTGAAAGAGACTTAAAGAAGCTCTGGAAGAGTAAAAAGAATACTTGTAAAGTTGCAAGAGATAGTGAAATCTCAGATAAACTCTGAGGATTGGATGTAGCCCAAAGGTTAAGGCTGAACCAATATAAATCGCGGTGTAATATTCTCTAACCCTCATCTCTTTAATTTCTTGTTATTAGAAGAATAGATATTATTTTCGTTGTTGCATTACTTAAACAAATTAAGTGTGTTGTTTTGTAATCGTCTGAGTTTTTCAAGAAAATCTAGAAGATTCTAAGGATTACTATCTTAAACAAATTAACACAATTCAACCCCCCCCCCCCTCTTATGTATTTTACATATTATACGTGATTCCTATATTAATAAGTGATTTACTTCAGTTGGTATCAGAGCGCAAGTTTCCAAGAAAAACTGTTACAAAGTGCAAAAAAAGATCCATGGCTGAATCACATATTTTTATAGCTGAAGTTGCCTCTGTCTCAAGACCCCCTACATTCAATGGTGAAGATTAACATTATTGGAAGGACAGGATGTGGTTCTTCATAGAATCCACACACATTGATCTTTGGGATATCATTGAAAGTGGTCCATATATTCCAATAGACTTCGAAGGGAAAAGCATCTCTCGTGACCAATAGTCAGCTGATCAAAAAGCTCCTGTTTAATTAAATTCAAAGGCTAAGTTCTTTTTAAGTTGTGCTCTAAGCAGAAGTGAATATGATAAGGTTCATGGATGCCAATCTGTAAAGGAAATGTGGGACACATTAGCCATTGCACATGAAGGCACAAACCAGGTGAAAGAATCCAAGATTGGTATTCTTGTTCATCAGTGTGAGCTGTTCAACAAGAAAGATGATGAGTCTATTGATCAAATGTTTGGACGATTCCAAACAATTATTAATGGACATAAAGCTCTAGGGAGAATCTACTATAGTCAAGATCATGTCAGAAAAATCCTCATAAGTCTTCAAAAAAGATGAAGACCCAAAGTAACAATAATACAAGAGGCCAAGGATTTAAGTAAGCTAAAGCTAGATGCATTGCTTAGTTCACTGAAAATCCATGAAGTAGAGCTTGATGCAGAAGATAAACCTAGAAAGGATAAATCTATTGCATTAAAGGCTAGTCAAAAGAATCAGAAAATGCAGAAAAATAGAAGTACATCTTCAAAAGCATTAAAGATTGAAGAAATCAAGAATGATGAATGATATGATTGGAAGTTATAGAAATCCAGATGATAAAAGGATCATCTTAAAATTTACAAAAAGTACAAAAAAGGATGAATGATATGATTGGAAGTTATAGAAATCCAGATGATAAAAGTGGTTTAGGCTTTTCCGGTAGAAATACTATTCATAATAGTAATGTTCTTTCTAATAGGAATTTTGTTCCCAATAGAAAGAAAAAGAAACAGTATTCTTATTATTATTCTAAGAATAATTATAAGACTAACCCCAAAGGACCCAAGAAAATATGGGTACCTAAGAAGGATATAATATATACTACAGATCTCCTTATTTGGAAGAAGCAACCACCATCAATAGTACTTAGATAGTGGCTGCTTGCGACACATGACAGGCAGAAGGTATATGTTCCTAGACCTCCAACATAAGCTAGGAGGATCAGTAACTTTTGGAGACAACCAAGGGCAAAATAATTGGGATTGGCAAAATTGGTAAAAATTTCTTTTCGTCTATTGATAATGTTCTGCCAGTTGATAGTTTAAAGCATAACCTAGTCGGTATAAGTCAATTATGTGATTCTGGTTTTGAAGTATCCTTTAATCAAAATTCTTGTTTAGTTAAAAACAAGGACGGGTCCATATTCTTTTCTGCCAAGAGACGAAACAATCTCTATAAAATTAACTTAGACGATTTGAAAAGTCAAAATATTTCATGTCTTATACCAAAAGAGGATGAAAAACTGATTTGGCACAAAAAGCTAGGTCATGTTAGTTTTAAACACATTTCTAAATTAGTTAGGCATGATTTGGAAAGAGGTTTACCAAAGATAAGTTTTAACAAAGATTTCTTTTGTGAGAATTGTCAGAAAGGAAAATAAGTTAAAGCATCTTTTACATCTAAGAATATCGTAACTTCGTCTAGACCTTTAGAGCTTTACATATAGATTTGTTTGGACCAACCAGAACACTAAGTCTTAGTGGAAAGAAAGTATGGTCTTGTAATTGTTGATGACTTTACTAGATTTTGTTGGATTTTTTTTATCTCATAAAGATGAATCTTTTAAATGCTTTAAAGTTTTATCCAAAAAGTTACAAAATGAAAAAGGAATTAATATTGCTGGAATTAGGAGTGATCATGGTGGAGAATTTGAAAATGAAAAATTCAAAATATTTGTGAAGAGAATGGAATTTTCCATACTTTTTCTGCTCCTATAACTCCTCAACAAAATGGAGTTGTAGAGAGAAAGAACAGGACAATTCAAGAAATGACAAGGACTGTGCTATGTGAAATGAATCTTCATAAGTACTTCTAGGCAGAAGCTGTAAATACAACTTGTTATATTCAAAATAGGGTATTTCTGTGACCTATTTTAAATAAAACTCCATATGAGTTATGGAAGGGAAGAAAACCAAATATTTCGTACTTTCATCCTTTTGGTTGCAAATGCAATATTTTGAATACAAAAGAAAATTTGGATAAATTCAATTCTAAGATCAATTTGGGAATTTTTCTAGGTTATTATATTAGATCTAAAGCATATAGAGCTTATAATCTTGTTTCTAAATCTGTTGAAGAATCTATATATGTAAAGTTTGATGATGATTCTTATCTAGATAAGAGAGACGATTTTGATGATGAAACTCTATCTGCTCCCTTAGTTACTAACCCAAACGATTCACCATCAGACGATCCATCTGATAAAGTAGTGGATATTTCTAAAAATATTAGTTTAAGAAAAGACTAGAGATATAAGTCTTCTCACCCAAAAAACTTGATTATAGGAGAAGCATCAAAAGCAGTGAGAACTAGATCTAAGTTTAGGAGAGAGGCCAATGTAGCTTTTGTTTGGGAATTAGAACCTAAGAAAATTGATGAAGCTCTTCAAGATAAAGCTTGGATTTTAGCTATGTAAAAGGAGTTAAATCAGTTTACTAGGAATAAAGTCTGGTTTCTAGTCCCTAAACCATCCAACAAATCTATCATAGGAACTAGATGGGTATTCAAGAATAAACTAGACAAATCAGGAAAAGTATCCTTTAACAAAGCTAGATTAGTAGCTCAAGGCTATAATTAATAAGAAGGAATAGACTAAAATGAAACATATGCTCCTATAGTTAGAGTAAAAGCTATTAGGATCTTACTTGCATATGTTGTTTTTCATTATATAAAACTATTTCAAATGGATGTGAAAAGTGCTTTT
>JAOSBN010000006.1:21584548-21596740 GCA_027563595.1 Erythroxylum suave
AAAGAATCCAAGATTGGTATTCTTGTTCATCAGTATGAGCTGTTCAAGATGAAAGATGATGAGTCTATTGATCAAATTTTTGGACGATTCCAAACAATTATTAATGAACTTAAAGACGATAGTCAAGAGCATGTCAGAAAGATCCTCAGAAGTCTTTTAAAAAGATGGAGACCCAAAGTAACAACAATATAAGAGGCCAAGGATTTAAGCACGCTAAAGTTAGATGAATTGCTTAGTTCACTGAAAATCCATGAAGTAGAGCTTGATATAGAAGATAAACCCAAAAGGGATAAATCTGTTGCACTGAAAGTTAGTCAGAAGAATTAGAAGATGTAGAAAAATAGAAGTACGTCTTCAAAAGCATTAAAGATTGAAGAAATCAAGAATGATGATGCCAGTGAATCTGGTCAAGATTCATGTGAAGATGAAGATGAACTATCCTTCATTTCAGGAAAAATTCGAAGGATGTGGAAAAAGAAAACAAGGGGAAATAAAGACTCCTCTTTCAAAAAGATTAGGAAAGACGATTTGAAGAATGAGAAAAGCTTTATCGTCTACTATGAGTGTAATAAACCAGGACATTACAAGTCTGAATGCCCCTTGCTCAAAAGAAAACAAAAGAAGAGTCAAGAAAACAAAAAAAAAGCATGATAGCAACATGAGAAGATATGGATTCATCTGAATCTGAATCCAACTCAGAATCATCAGAACAAGTAAATATATGCTTAGACAGTGGTTGCTCACAACACATGACTGACAGAAGGTCTATGTTCCCAAACCTCTAACATAATTAAGGAGGATCAGTAACTTTTAGAGAAAACCAGCAAGGCAAAATAATTGGGATCGGTAAAATTGATAAAGATTCCTTTTCGTTTATTGATAATGTTCAGCTAGTTGATGCTTTAAAGCATAATCTAATCATTATAAGTCAATTATGTGATTCTGGTTTTGAAGTATCCTTTATTCAAAATTCTTGTTTAGATAAAAATGAGGAGAGGTCCATATTCTTTTCTACCAAGAGACGAAACAATCTCTACAAAATTAACTTAGACAACTTGAAAAGTCAAAATATTTCATGTCTTATATCAAAAAAGGATGAAAAACCGATTTGACACAAAAAGCTAGGTCATGTTAGTTTTAAACACATTTCCAAATTAGTTAGACATGATTTGGGAAGAGGTTTACTAAAGATAAGTTTTAACAAAGATTTATTTTATGAGAGTTGTCAGAAAGGAAAACAAGTTAAAACATATTTTTTGTCTAAGAATATTGTAACTTCTTCTAGACCTCTAGAGATATTACATATAGATTTGTTTGGACCAACTAGAACAGTAAGTCTTGGTGGAAAGAAGTATAATCTTGTAATTGTTGATGACTTTACTAGATTTTGTTGGATATTGTTTTTATCTCATAAAGATGAATCTTTTAAATGCTTTAAAGATTTATCCAAAAAGTTATAGAATGTAAAAGGAATTTCTATTGCTAGAATTAGGAGTGATCATGGTGGAGAATTTGAAAATGAAAATTTTAAAATATTTCGTGAAGAGAATGGAATTTTCCATAATTTCTCTGCTCCTAGAACTCCTCACAAAATGGAGTTGTAGAGAGAAAGAACAGGACAATTCAAGAAATGTCAAGGACTATGCTATATGAAATGAATTTTTCTAAGTACTTCTGGGTAGAAGCTATAAATACAGCTTGTTATATTCAAAATAGAGTATTTCTGTGACCTATTTTAAATAAAACTCCATATGAGTTATGGAAGGGAATAAAACCAAAGATTTCTTACTTTCATCTTTTAGATTGTAAATGCATTATTTTGAATAAAAAATAAAATTTGGATAAATTCGATTCTAAGTTCAATTTAGGAATTTTTCTAGGTTATTCTATTAGATCTAAAGCTTATAAAGTTTTTAATCTTATTTCTAAATATGTTGAAGAATCTATGCATGTAAAGTTTGATGATGATTCTCATCTAGATAAGAGAGACGATTATGATGATGAAACTCTATCTGCTTCCTTAGTTAGTAACCCAAATGATTCACCATCAGACGATCCATTTGATAAAGTAGTAGATATTTCTGAAAATATTAGTTTAAGAAAAGACTGGAGATATAAATCTTCTCACCCAAAAAACCTGATTATAGAAGAAACATCAAAAGGAGTGAGACCTAGATCTAAGTTTAGGAAAGAGGCCAATGTAGCTTTTGCTTTTGAATTTATAACCTAAGAAAATTGATAAAGCTCTTCAAGATGAAGCTTGGATTTTAGCTATGTAAGAGGAGTTAAATCAATTTACTAGGAATAAAGTCTAGTCTCTATTCCCTAAACCATCCAATAAATCTATCGTAGGAACTAGAAGGGTATTCAAGAATAAACTAGACGAATTAGGAAAAGTATCCCATAACAAAGCTAGATTAGTAGCTCAAGGCTATAATCAACAAGAAGGAATGTACTATAATGAAACTTATGCTCCTGTAACTAGATTAAAAGTTATTAGGATCTTACTTGCATATGGTATTTTTCATGATATAAAAATGTTTCAAATGGATGTGAAAAGTTCTTTTCTGAATGGTTTTATAGATGAAAAAGTTTATGTAAAACAACCCCTTAGTTTTGAAGACATTGACAAACCAGATTATGTGTATAACCTTTGTAAAGCTTTGTATGGATTGAAACAAGCACCTCGTCTATGGTATGATCATCTTAGTTCATTTTTTATTAAAAATGACTTTATTAGAGGTCAAGTTGATAAAACTTTATTTAGGAAAAGTATTAAAATGATTTTATTGTTGTGCATATATATGTAGACGATATCATTTTTGGTACAACTTCTAAAATGTTATGTTCAAGTTTTGAAATTATTATGAAAAGTCAATTTGAAATGAGTATGATGGGTGAATTAAAGTTCTTTCTTGGTTTACATATTAAACAAATTAATGAAAAGATTTTTATTCGTCAACAAAAGTATATCAAAGAACTTTTAGTCAAATATAAAATGGAAAATGTTAAACCAATGTCAACTCCTATGCATCCTTCAATTGTCTTATCTAAGGATGAAGCTGGTAAGAAGATTGATCAAACTCTCTTTAGAGGAATTATTGGTTCTTTGCTTTACCTAACTACAAGCAGACCTGATATAATGTTTAGTGTTTGTTTGTGTGCAAGATTTCAAGCAGATCCTAGAGAATCTCATTATATCGCTGTTAAAAGAATATTGAGATACTTGGCAGGTTCTACTAATCTTTGCTTAATGTATGAGAAAGGTAAAGATTTCAGGTTAATTGGCTACTGTGTTGTTGATTATGCTGGAGATAGGATTGATAGAAAGAGTACAACTAGTGCTTGCCACTTTTTTGGTCATAGTCTATTTTCTTGGTCAAGTAAGAGGCAAAGTTCAATTGCTCTATCTACTGCAGAGGCTGAATATATGTTAGTTGCAAGTTGTTGTTCACAAATGTTATAAATAAAGTATCAGTTAGAAGATCATTCTATCCAAGAAGATCAAATTACAATCTTTTGTGACCACACAAGTGCTATCAACCTCTCAAAGAATCCAATACAACACTCAAGAGCAAAGCATATTGAAGTTAGACATCATTTTATAAGAGACTATGTATAGAGAGGGATCATCAATCTACAATTTGTTGAGATGAATCAACAATGGACAAATATCTTCACCAACCCTTAAGTGAAGACAAATTCAAGGAAATCAGAAGAAATCTAAACATGGTAATGTTAAATGACCATTTGTCTGAAACTCCATGACCCAGGTGATACGTCCTAATGAAACAGAAAAGTCGTAAGTTTTCAGTCGGAACGGTAACGATAACTTTCACTCGGTAGTATCAATTTTATTATTACCTGTGGATCAGTCACAGACGTTACAAATGGTAACTTTTCAAAAGTGTTTATAAAAAGAAATCTCTCAAAATCTGCAACACTCTACATTCTAGAATTTTCTTAGTAACCGACTTGCTTTCAATTGTTCTCAACAAAGATGATTCAATCCTCTATTCAAATCTTTCTCATTTTCATTTCGTATCTTTCTCTCAATTCTATATACTAACCTCACTTTTTTAAGTGCAATACATTTCTGTTTTAGTGTTTATTCATTACAGATTAGAAAAATGTCGAAATCTCTTATCTATAGGAGACTCGTTGATTTCACTGCTCTGAAGGAAGATCGAATGGATATCGAATCTGAGATCAAAGCAACTAGATGGAAAATTTTCTTCAATATCCGAGAACCAGTGTATCCAAATGAAGTATATGAGTTATGAAAGAATGCAAAGGAGGTAGATAACACCTTGGTATAGTGGTAGACAGGTTGTTGGTGATTGTCACACAAGATTCTATTGTAAGGGCTATTGAGTGTCCAAATGAAGGGCCAAAACTGTTCAACAATACAAAGTGGATTGCTCAAAATCACATAAATGAAGACAACATCAATCGACAACTATATGGATCGAGTAATCCAGGAGTCAGGAAGTTTTCAAACCTAATTCCGAAGGCTAGGGTTCATTCAATTCTTCTTCACTGTATTCTACCAAGAGTGGGATCAAAGGATTTGGTGACAATGAATAATGAACATTGTCTATTTCATCTACTCACACACCAATCTAATAATCTTTCCTTCTTGATTCTGAACTACATGATAAAGGCTAAGGAGGGTTATCATCTGAAGAGTGGTTCGTTACCTTACGGTATGTTGTTGATAAGATTCTTCAAAGAATCTAGAATCCTACTTGATAGAGGAAACAGAGTAAAGCTAAATATTAAGAGTATTATCAATGCCTCTACTATTCACAAAATGGGGATCAAGACTAAAGCTAAAACGGATAAAGATTTCACACCGAAAGCACCGTCTAAGGGGGAGCTTTCAACCAGATGAATAGGAAAGAAGATGTTTCATCTAGAATGCAAGCAAAACGTTAATCATCCGGAAGAATCTCAGCAGAAGTAAAAGTTTAACAATCGTCATATAAGTCAATACAAGCCAAGACGATTCCTGAAAGGAAGGAAAGTGTAAAGGTTCAACAACCAACCCACAGAGTGTCTTTAAAGAGGAAGGCTGAGACGCTCCAATCAAAAAGACCCGAGATGTCAAGAAGGTCACTAAGATTGATGACCTTACGACAACAAGAACATAAAAGCAAAAAATTTTGATTCTTGGTCAAGTTCCTGTAAGTTCAAAGGAGCAACAACAATAACAGCAGCCTACTAAAGCAATTGTCTCTATCCTTCATACTCAATCAAAACAACCGTCTGGAGAGATAGAGATAAAAAGGAAGTTAGTATTTGAGCAAAAGAAGTCTCAACAATAACTCTTTTCCAAGCCAGCAAAAGAACAAAAGAAGACGAAACCGATTCAGAAAAAAGAAGGTGTTATCGTCTGATGTTCAATAGAAGACACAAACTGTTGGAAAGTAGAAAGTAACTTACAATCCCCCTCAACCAATGAAGAAAGAAGATTTGGAGATAAAGATTATAAAAGAATTAATACCTGATCGCAACAGAGGTTCAATTATCATCAGAGAACCTCCTAAACAGAGAGTTAAGGTTCAAGTTGAACCTGTAATAGTAAACGATCAGACGATTCATCTTCTAAGCAGTAAAGAAAGAAGATTGTATGGTATTCTATGAGATGAAAAGGCAGAATCATATCCATTGAAAATGACACAAAATCCTTACATCATCTACCCAATGACAGGTAGAACAACAATAAAGATTGTACCAGATGTACAACCTAGATGTCTAACACTGGTAGACAACAAAGGCAAAGGAAAGAAGAAGAAATTTCCTGAGAAACAAGAAGATGATCTCACGGAAGAAGAAATTCGAGTGGCAATGAAGAATATAGACAATGTATGTCGTGCAGCTCAACCTATAGACGTTTATATTTCACATCACATATCAAGGCCATCAGGAAGTAACTTTGGCACATCAACCACAGATGAAAGTTTCAAGATCGTCGGGAAAATATCAGAAGGAAGGTACAAAAGTATTATAATTGAAGGTATCAATTTCTACTTAAAAACCTTTGTGCATTTACTTATTCATTTCAAACCCTTAGGTTTCGTTCCTTCAGTAAAAGATATCATACACCTTCTAGGAAAACCAATTTTCGAACTACCCAAACTTGATGATCTTGACATCTCTCACCAAGCACAACCTTTCCAATTACCCTCCATCAAAATTATTGAGTTAGACGATTCAATTAGAAAACTGTCTATCTCTGAGTATCTTCATCCACTAAGTGAAAAGCTACAAGATTCTACTGTTAATTCAGAGCTCTTAAAGAATTTCATTGAATAGACTGAAGTTAGTCAAAAGCAAAAGGAAGTTCAAGAAGCCTTAGCTAAACATATTAAAGAAATTGATACTAAGGTTGATGAACTAAGTGACTCAGTGGGTAATCTTCATGAGAAACTAGCACTTCTACGTGTGACTATAGAAGAAGACCTCAAGATGATCTACACTGATATTCAACATATGTTCTTTGAAATTTTGAAGCATCTGAAATGACATATTTTTTTGATTAATAACAAATAGGGAGAGAATAGTAGAAAGGAGAAGAGTATTAGTTTTAGAAATTTATTTTTTATATATATGCATTGTATATCTTGCATTATTCGTTTGAATAAATATATTTTTTTCTAAAAATTATTCGTTTAAATATCTTTTTATCTTCTAATATTATAATTATTTGTTATCATAAGAAAGGGAGAGATTGTTAAGTCAAGAAGACTTCACTTCTTCTATTGATTTTGATGAAAGTCAAATAATAATAATAAAAGAAGTGTGTGAACTATTTTGATGAGTTTATTAAGTGCGCAGATAAATGTAAGTAATTTAAATCATCATATCAAGACAATATTCAAGAAGTGACTAAGACGAAGTCACATGTCTAAGACGAAGACATAAGACGAAGCATACAATTCAAATCAAGATGATATAACTAAAGAATAATCTACAATGCCCGTTAGTTAATTAGTTGGATTTGGTTACAAGACTCAACTAATAATAGATCTCTGAAGATTCTACAAGCAATTTTCTCAAGAAGACCATTGGAGAATTAGACCATAAATATCAGGTGTAATCATAGATAAAACAACTTTTCACTTACTTTTACTTACACGAAATAATTATATGATCAAGTGAGTATACCGTAAAAAATATCCTAAGTGAAAAGAAGGAAGAAGAGAGATCAAGAACACCTGTAACGTAAGTATAGAAAGCTCAAACAATATATTTTCATGTGAAAGGAAGGCTAGAGCCTGAAGAGGCTAAGATAGCAGATAAAGAATACTTTGTGAAAGAGACCTGAAGAGGCCTGGAAGAGTAGAAAGAATACTTGTCAAGTCGCAAGAGATAGTGAAATCTCAGATAAACTCTGAGAACTGGACGTAGCCCAAAGGTTAAGGGTGAACCAGTATAAATCGCAGTGTCATATTCTCTAGCCCTTATCACTTTAATTTCTTGTTATTAGAAGAATAGATACTATTTCTGTTGTTGCATTACTTAAACAAATTAAGTACATTATTTTTTAATCGTCTGAGTTTTTCAAGAAATCAAGAAGATTATAAAGATTACTATCTTAGATGATTTAACACAATTCAACCCCCAATCTTGTGTATTTTACATATTATACTTGATTCCTATATTAAAAAGTGATTTACTTCATTCTTCACCTATGTTTTATTGAATTAACCAAGTAGAATTAAGGATTTAATTAACTTAGAACAAGCTTTGTCCTAATGACGAGTGTAACCTAGATAAAGTTGTACACTAGCTAGTATTCTTTGAATGAATTATTAATTCTTTAAAAAAGGATAAGGAATCTAATTCTAACTTCTTTCATTGGTCATTGCTTACTAGGAGAAATAATAAATAAAATATCCAAGTTACTCACTAATGAGGATATAATTATCATTGACTAGAATGAGCTCAAAATCTATACTAGAGATTAATATACTAAAGTATTGGGAACTCCAGGTGCTCGGAATCCTACTTACCTACTTCATGGAATTTCCATTTTTAAGGTTATCTCCCTTGAGTAGTCTGAATTTCTTAAAAGGAGTTTCACTAATGAGGATATAAGTACGATGGCATTCACTCTTAGTCCCAATAAAGTCTCAACCCCTGATGGGTTTAATGGCTTCATTTATTAACAAAATTGGAGCTTCATTAAGTTTGATAAATGCAAAGTTATTGATGAGTTCTTAGATAATGCCAAGAAGTTGAAGGTATGGAATTGCACTCATTTATGTTTAGTACAAAAAATACGTAATCCAAACTCTTTGGGGGGACTTTAGACCAATTTCTTATTGCAATACATTTTACTAAATCGTCTACAAGTTGTTATCTAACAAGATCAAATATGTGCTTCCTTCATTCATTAGCCAATAACAAAGCTCCTTTTATACAAGGTAGAAGTAACGGAGACAATGTGTTGCTAGCATAGAAATTATTAAAGAACTACCATATTAAGTGCTCTGGAGCTAATTATGCTACCAAATTTGGTATTCATAAGGTATTTTTCTCATAATTAGGTTTTATGTTTTTTTTATACAAGTATTTGGGTTCCCGAATAGGTTAACTACTTATATCTCCTAATGCAGAACCACTACTTCATTTAGTGATTTGATAAATGGAGAAGCTAGTCAATTTATCAAAGGTTTTAGAAGGAAAAGGCAAGGTGATTCACTCTGCCCTTATCTCTTCACTGTGTGCATTGAGATACTTAATTACATTGTCTAGAAAATTGTGCTTGCTGACTGTGGCTTTAAGAATTATAAAAAGTTTAACAAGCTAGTTGTCACCTATCTTACCTTTGCTATTAATTTGTTATTATTCTATAAAGCTAGTGAAGCCTCAATGGCTTACTTAATGACATCTTTGGAGGAATTTAGGGATTCTAGGCTTTATATCAGCAGCAATAACTAAGAAATGATGTTCTCTTATGTGGAACAAGCTTCTTATCCCAAGAGTCTCATTTACTTTGCGACTTGCAATTAAAGAAAGGCCCACTACCTTGGATAGAATAAGAGGCGCCAATTAATATGACTTGTGTTTGATGGACTTAAAACCAATATGCATCTTTTGTTTAATTTCCCTTCTTTTTATTCGTAGGGATGTTATTGGCTTTTATAACTTGGGTCTACAAATCAAAGGCTTGTTGGGAATAATTTAATGGTTAAATTCCCTTTGTAAGGTTATGAAAGTTGTTGTATAGTTTAGATGTTCGCAACACGATTTATGGTGTTTGATGGGAAAGGAACCAGAGGATCTTCAAGGGCAAGTTCAACTTTCCGGAACAAGTAAGTGAATGCAACATTAGACGTATTAGAGAGCTGCTTATAGCTAGAGGTCAAAACTTGTTACTTTTCTCACTTTTGAAATTAAATTGGTTCCTCTAATGAGTTCTAGTGAGTTGTGATAGTCTTAGCATATTACACATTTGGTACCTTAATGAACTTCAATAGTCCTAAATTGTATTTGATGTATTGTTTTGTACATTTCATATAAACTATAGTTAATTATTAATGCAATTTGTTTACTTTTAAAAAAACTTTGACTAAAAATTGATCTTGATCACATCCTTCACCTATAAATTTGTGTATACATATAGTTAGAATTTATTAAGAAAAAAATAAAAGCAACTATTACGAATTTATTAGAAAACCTAACAAATTAAAAACACAATTAGACATCTATTTGATCAAGTTCTTATTGTCTTAACCTCTTTTCACTTTTTTAATTAAATTTGTACTAAAATTGCATAAGCATCAAATGCATGCCAAGTAAGCAGAAACATAACGTATCAAGAGTTTTGAAAAGGAGAATAAAAAGGTAAAGCTAAAATTCTTAAGGCCTATCTATTTTTATTTTTACTTTTTATTTTCGTTTTTGTTATTATTAGTGTTCTTTTTTTATTATTCGGAAGAGAAAAAAAGGGGGAGAAAAAGAATAGGAAGTGAAGGTCCACGTACTCAGTCAGGAGAAAAGGCATATTATAAGTTAAATTTACAATGAGTATCGGCAGCTTCGACATTCCTCCTCCAACAGGTACCCATCTCTTTCCGTTCCTTCCTCTCTTAACCACTTCCCCCAGAATCCCCACTCATTCCCAAACTCCTCTATTCCCCTGTTTCAAAGCACCACCCAGACCCTCACTGCTTCTAGCTAATGGCTACGCAAGTAAAAATAGACGAAAAAACAGAAGGTACTAAACCAGAAGCCAAAGGACTTGTAATAGAGGAAGATGAAGAAGTTGCAGAGCGTCCTCTTAAGTGCAAGGTAATTCACGATCGTCTTAATATATTTAAAGATGTCATCTTTCTGAGGAGATTTGCTTCATTTGTTAGTTTCGAATAATATCTTCTCTTTTAATTTCCTTAGACATGGGCTTTGAAAGTCTCTATTCACTGCCAAGGCTGCAAGAGGAAAGTGAAAAAGATCTTGACTAACATAGATGGTATGTACTTTATAGTTTATTCACATTCTTTCATTTCAGCTTCACTCTTTCTAGAGTGTCAATTTCCCTCCTCTTTTTCTATTACAACTTCAAGACTGCTTTTTTCTCATCTGGGTGTTGTTTATTTTGCCAATATATATCTAACCGTATCACGAACACGATTCCTGGATTTTCTCCATATGTTTCCTTGGTCAATGATCTTTTCCTCTTGCAGGTGTTTATACAACAGATATTGATTTGAGACAACAGAAGGTGACAGTAATAGGAAACGTAGACGCAGATGTTTTGATCAAGAAACTGGTGAAGACAGGGAAGCATGCAGAGTTATGGCCTGATAAAAAATCTGATCAAAAAAACAAAAAAAAGAAAGGGAAAGGGAACAACAACAAAGAGAATAGACATAGCGACCAAGAAACCACTGAAGAAGCTGCTATTGGTGGCGGTGAGAAAGAGAAAGAAACTGTTAAAACTGAAGTGGTACGAGGACACGACCTTTCTAAACCCTCCGCATATGGTGGCGGCCACCCTACTAAAAACGACGGCGATGGTGGTCATGGTTATCATCAGGTCATTGGCAAAACCGGCGAAGTGGGTACAACAACAACAACCAGTAAATCTTGCGTACAAGTAAAGGAATCGAAAGCCAACGTGAAGCAAGTAGTGACCTTCCCGTCGGTTGTTAACCCTTCGCCAGCGACCGACAAGGTTGCAATTGCTGAAAGTGATGGAGCCGAAAAGAGTTGTGGTGGCAGTGGAGGTAAAAAGAAGAAAAAGAAAGGGCATAAAGGGAAAGGAAATCACAGCAATGTCGAAGAGGGCGAAATATTCGTCGATGCATCCGCAGGCACGGGATCACATGGTCATGGTCAACGTCAAGTTATACTTACAGATCCACCCAATCATAAACCTCCTAGTTGCCATGCGTATGCATAC
This sequence comes from Erythroxylum suave, assembly GCA_027563595.1. Taxonomy (NCBI): domain Eukaryota; kingdom Viridiplantae; phylum Streptophyta; class Magnoliopsida; order Malpighiales; family Erythroxylaceae; genus Erythroxylum; species Erythroxylum suave. The sequence continues at coordinate 21,595,962 of JAOSBN010000006.1, forward strand.
CAAGATGCACATTATTATGATTCCCCTCCAGCGTATGCTGTAAATTATAATGCTTGTTACCCTAGTCCGTCTTACAATACATCATACTGCGCTCGATGTTGTTTATATGCGTTTATGCATCCGGGTATGGCAAGCGAGCCTCGACGGATGGATTTGGACTCTTACTCATCACAGTCGTCCAACTCGTTCGAGATTTTCAGCGACGAAAACCCAAATGCTTGCTCAGTAATGTAATAATATTGTAATTTGCAAGTCCATGGGCAGCTTGGGACTAATTTTGTAATCTATGGCAGTAGATTTTATGCATCATATTCATATATGGTAAGAGCTTGAAAGAAAAACAAAAAAAGATAAATTACATTATATAACTACAAGAACTTGTAAGTCGATAATCATTTGATTGTCTGATTTATTATGGAAACAATTATATATTGAGCTCAAGGTCATTCACATTGAGACTACAAAACGGAAAGGCATTTTAACCTTGGATTATGAACTTACCATGCCTTTGGTTACTGTCTTCAAGATGCAGAGACGAAACGGAACAAAAATTTAGAGATAGAACATAACAAAAATTGGAGACAGTAAGCTGTTTGGTTATGAAGGACATAACAGAAAAAAATTGTCTTCGTCTAGAGGACAAAATGTGTTTGGTTGCAATGGACAGAAAAAATATAGTATCAATGACGAAAATACCCCTACAGTATAATATGATTGAAAATATGTAATTCATTGATTATTTTATAATTGTATCAATATTTATTTTAAGTGTATTTGTA
>JAOSBN010000006.1:21596840-21627383 GCA_027563595.1 Erythroxylum suave
TTAATTAAAATATTATTATCAATTAAAATATAACTATTCATTAATTAAAATATTATAATTAATTAATTAAAATATAATTATTAATTAAAATATTATTTTTTTAGGTTTTAGACATTACACAGAGATATTTTCGTCTTTTCTTAATCTTCTTCGTCGGATAAGAATTTCTGTACCTTAGTTTTGGAATGAACAAAAATTATATCCTTATTCTCTAAAGACGAAATAAAAATAAGTAAGGACAGCAAGTAAACAAGACGTAGGATAGAACTTTTGCGCCCTCGTTCATTGAACTCGCAAGGTTAGGCTTGGGAGCGCGAAGAGCAAAGTGTAACGGTAAGTTTGTACCTCGAGTTGAGCCTTGACTCATTCTGACCACTTTTTTTTTAATTTTAAAATGTAATTGTTTTTGTATATAATGGTTAGATTTCGAGCTTTGGGCGACTTTGACCGTCCACTCTGATGCTCTTTGACTTCAATTAGACTCTTGTGGACCCATCTTTTATTAGCGACCCGGGCCCACTCCATTTCTATCCTATTTACTAATTTAGTTGGTGTTCAGATGACGATTCTTAAAATCCTTGAAACGAACATGTTTTTTTTATTTATATATTTAGTTTTGTTCTTTTGCGCACTGGAAGGTCATTTGACATTCCAAGCTTTTATATGCATAAAGGGAATCTGACTGTGTTTATTCGTATTCTTGATTGAGGTGTCCGGTTGAAGAAACCGCAGAATATTTTTGTGCTTAAAAAGCCCTCATGTTGCCTTGGAAACTAACTGGATCACTTTTCATTTGCTAGTTCTGCCCAGGCTCTTCTTTTCTGGTTTTCTTCTTTCAACTTGACATAGAAAACAAATTAGATATGAGTTAAATAAACCCTTGCAACTGTCCATAAGAAGTCTGATAAACCTAAAAGAAGACAAAAAACAAAAAAAAAATGAAATTGGGGTTGACATAAGACGTAGAGTTTTTCGTCCATTTCCATTAGATGAAAATGATGCATGAGAGAATCACAATTCACAATAAATCAAAAACATGCCTACCATTGTCTATTTGCATATTCCTATCTATTATTTTCTGAACAATTTCCCCTTTATCAAGAACCAGATTCCTTCAATCCAATTTATCTTCCTACCCAATCTATGCTATTGTTCCTCCACCAATAAATGCATAAGTCTTGAACATTTATAACGTTTTCTATTCCCAACTAAATTATCATATTATTGCTTTTGCTGAGCTCGAAAAACTTAAAATTTTACTTATTTATTGATATATATAATAATTGATTTGATTGGTTATAGATTTTGTAAATTAATTAATTACAGGTATTTTTATTTTATGTGTATTTATTTAATTAACTAATGTATGAAATAAAATTCATAGAAAAACTATATTTACATATAATACTATAATCCTATAATGATTGTAAGATTCACGTTACATTTACATATTATTCCTAGATTATCTTTAGTCATTGTTCTATTAAAATTAGATATTAAAAAGGTGAAAAAAAACTATTACTCATTGTGTTTCTTTCTTATAAAGGAAGTGGTCAATCTCATAAACTAAAATATACAAATACTTAAATAAAAGTGCAGGTGTTTGTGAGGGAATAATCTAAACTAATTATAAGGACTTTGAATGAAACATTACTCATATATACTTAAATCTCCTCGTTATGACAGTTACATGTTATACTTGAGATTACCAATATATATTATATGAGAATTACTATATTTTGATGCTACTTATAGCCTGTTACATTTAGAGTATCTCAATCGACAGTACTTGAATATAGTATCAACTATATGTAGACAATTGTGCAAGTTAATCAAATATTCCTTACCTTAAAGTAACTAGAAATAATGTCTCATTATTCTTGATTAATAATGATTTAGATATTTTTCTAGTTAAAATGATTAAGATTTAGAAATCATGTTTATAAATATAGTCAAGTTAGTGGAGTGGGGCACATGGAGCTAAAAAGTCTTGTATTCGAATTCTCTTACCTATACTCTCTCAATCGAGCCTGACCTATAGGGCTTGTCTAATATAGAGGACCCAGTTGACGTGATTTGTAAGCTATTTTATCAATTCGAAGGTTTAATTAGTGCACATCTAAAAAATAACAGTTACGAGTTCCTCTAGGAGAAATTAATAAGAATCAAAGTTATAACTACAAGAATGTTTTCCGGTTGGTGGTACTTATAATCAAGAAAGATTGTTTGTGCATCTTGATCAACAAGGGATTCACCACACCAACCCAACTTTATGCTCCAATATTAAAAAATACTAGTCTTAGTAACAAGGAGCTAGAGCCCTCCAAAAAATATGATAAAACATAAAGTTTTTGTTTTGTAAATTTATGTAATCAATTGTTAATCTCAAGGCGAACCCATTTAAAGATATTTAATAAAGCTAACTTGAACAATGGAATTACTTTTTCTGTGCAAAAATGATATGATATTCATACCGGTCATTGGTCAATTATTAGTGTGAGATCTTAGCAGTTACTAGGTTCAAATTTTTGGCTCTCAAATCTTCCGTGCCTTTCCCTTGTCCCTACTTTATCTTATTAAATTTCAACCATTTATTTACGTGAGACAAAAAAAAAAAGGACCAAAAATCACGTCCCAAATTTTTGAGTGGTACCGGTGATGTCAGCTGGTATCAGTCAATCTCTACTGATACCCGAAATACCAGGGACATAAAGGAATTAAATTGTAAAAACGCCAAATAAGTATCAACTTGAAGAATAAAAAATCTATTTACCTTCTTCTCCCCGACGCATGCTTCTGCTTCTTCGTTGAATATGAAAAACTCAGCTCAATCTCTCAATCTCGACTCACCCTCTCCAGTTTCGCGTTTGAGGAGCGTTTCGCTGTTGCCTGCACAAGTGATGTGGTACGGGAGTCCCTTGAAGTTTCAGAAGATTTTGAGCTTCCAAGATTACACCACTTGCTTTACTTCAACAGCTGTGTCGCATGACACGCGAAACTGATAAACTTCTGTGTTGGGAGTGACGAGATATTAAACGCACACAATGTGTTCAATGAAATTCCCCAAAAGCCTAAAAGTGTAGTTATTGAACATACTGATCAGAACATGTTCCTGAAGAGTACCCGTAATGAATATAAAAACGATTCTAGAGCAGTTCTTTACATGCGTTATTGTGACAAATTTTGTGATTTATGCAGTAACTATATAATTCCGGGTTATGGGGTTAATTAAGCGGCTTGGAACTTATGATGTTCGTGTCGTGACATGCATTTTGTTAGTCAATTTCTTGTGAATATTTGGTATCATCATTTTTTTGGTTGTTTAAATTTTAGGAAATATATAATTGCAAGAGCCCCAATTAGCTATAATTGGTTTTGTAAATTAATGGACTATTTTATAATTTTATAAAATCAAAAATTATTTTATAATTTTACAAAATTATTTAAAATGATATTTGTTATTAATTCACTAGTGACGATATTATCTTGTAGCACAATCAACTCTAGTATCACGTCTAATACAATATTGACAACATTTTTGTATAGTGAATTCCAATTTTATTACTTCAATTTTTCTACAAGTTAAAGAATTGGATGGACATCAAGCCAATTATAAACATGAGTGCTGAACTGGTAAGGTATTAACCATGTGATTTTTGTAATAACAAAATATATTACGAATAATGAATTTATTTTTAGCGGTATTAGCAACTTTATTATAATAAATCAAACAATATATGAATGATGAAGTATAGCATATATGTAATCCAATTGAATAACCAAGAATAAGGAGAAACCAAGTATATCAAGTATGAATCAAATCATTATAATCCTTCTTTTTTTGAGAGTAATAAATGGAATTCAAGAATGGAAAGGATTTAACAGATCACATTTAACAAATAGACCAACTCCATTTGGATTATATTAGGAGTTAACAACTTGAGTTTACAAGAAGGCTAATTGAGAAGTTTACAAGTGAAGTTAACATACTTCACAAGTATAGTTTATATTTTAACCTTATTGACATTACATCAATGAATGCACTTGTCAAAGCAGTCAGTCTAAGCTTGGTCAAAAACCCATGTAAGCTGGAGTCTCTTTTAGCACTAATATCTCTAAAAATTTTATCATTTCTCAATCTTCATATATGATGGACAAGCAAAGCAAATCCAAATCCAGCTGTGAATAGCTTATGATCCCCTTTAGCATTGAATTTGGTTTTAGTTGCTTAAGGTACTTTAGAGATCCATCCCTGATTCGTTCCATGTAGATTAAATAGCAACAAAAGTTGATTCCATAGGAGGCTGGTATAGACACATTCAAAAAAACTAGTGATTGTATGATTCCATTTAGAGATCACATAGTGCCCTCTTAGGATTAGGAATGGAGAATTTATGTTTGTCCCTTGTCTCTAGCCTTTAAAGGGAAGCCAACTGCAAAATAAATCAATGAGAGTGATATACTAGTATTCCATATGAATTTGTAGTTGGGAAAATTCTCACGGGATCCTAACAGTAATTTCTTGTACGAAGTTGTTGTGAAGCTCCTTAATTTATAAAGCTCCCATTGCATACTATTTGTGTGAAATTAATTGGGTTGGTATCTTTGAATACTTTCCACAATATTATAGGAACCTCTCGGTAAGTGGAAATGTCATATCTAGTTACCATTTTGAATTAGTGTCTAAACTTTTGTATTTGCAGGAACATATCCCCTTAAGCACAAGAAATTAAGTATGAGAAACAGAGGACCCATTAGATGCCAATTATCATACCAAAAGCTTGAGTTTATGCCATCTCCAATTTGCATGCTTGATATGAACATGCATAAATAACTTAGTTCTTATGTTTTTTGGAACGCATGAGATTGAGAAGATATACAACTAACAATCCATAAGTTCTCCTCTTTAAGGTAATACATATGAAACCATTTAACAAAAATTCTTCAAAGCCTCTTAGCCATAAGTGCTTTAGCCATTCTGTATGCAGAGACAATACTAAGACCTTTATGTTGCTTTGGAAGAAAAATTATACTCCTTATATCCTCAGATGCTTTTCCATTATTAGTATTTTTACCATTCCAATTAAATTCCCTACCATTATGTCATGGTCTTCAAGGTACTCTTTGGCAGAGCAAGATGGGAGCACTAGTAGACATGCAAGTTTACAAGAATTGATATTGTTAACTGTAATCTACCTCTATAAGAAAGGTGCTTATTACACTATAGAGATATCCTATTTTCAATGGATGTTATCAAAGGTCTACAATCTGTCCCCTTGAGCTTCTTAGTTGAGATAGGAACTCCAAGACATTTGAAGGGCACTTGCAGGAGCTTCGGGCCAATTATGGATATCAAAGATGTAGTTTTGGCCTATTATATGTAAGAAAACAGGCAAAAAATCTTGTTTGGTTAAAAGTTAATCCTAACATTTCCTTGAAAGTTTCTAGTGATTGTATTAATAATCTAATTGATATGAGATCATTAGCATAAAACATCAATAGATCATCAGAAAATGAAAGCTCTAAAATCTTTAGATTCCCACACCTGTGGTGAAATTTGAATTCAGGAGATCTGACAATACTTAACTCAGTAATCCTATGTAATACCTCCATGGCAATTACAAAGATGTAAGGAGAGAATGGATCATGTTATCTAAAACCTCTAGTTGCTTTAAATAGGTATGAAGGCTCTTTATTGATTAACACTAGAAATGAAACTATGGAGATATAAGAATAAGCTTATTTGATGAATCTGCTAGGGTATCCTAATGCTTAGAGAGAAGTAATTAGAAATTTCTGGCTCACTATGTCAAAAGGCCATGGAAAATTCAATTTGAAGGGCACAACTATTGATATGCTAATTGGTGTTATAGTCTACAAAAAGCTCCAAAGCAAGCAATATATTGTCCCTAATATTTCTTCTAGGTACTTACGATCATTGACATTCATTTATCACTTTTAGCAAAGACTACTTCAACATTTTGCTAGTATTTTTGAAATAATCTTATAGATATTATTACAACATGAAATGGGTCTATGGTCATTGATGCTAGTTAGATTATGAGTTTTAGGAACTAGACATAAATAAGTTTTATTTGAGTAACCTACACTCCTGAAAAATACACAATTCATTTATAGTTTAATCTAGGTAAGAATGAGAAATAATAAAATTACATTCTTAAGAAAATAAAATGGTTGATATCTAACGTCCAAAAAGGAACTACATTAAGAGATAGACAACTTCTTCATTAAGTCAACAAAATGTATTACTAGGCTTCTTCATCAATATCTGTCCTTAAGTCCTTTATTGAGGATCAGGTACCTATTCATCTTTGGAATGATCTTGTCAAACCTGTTGATGCATCTGAGGTGGAAAGATCTTATCCTCCCAACCCTGATAAAGCTCCAAGCCCAAATGGTTTCAGTGTAAACTTCTTTCAAAAGATATGTATCCATACCAAAATAATGACGATTGATTTTGTGCTAAAGTTCTTTAATAATGGAAAAATGCTAAAGGAGCTCAACAAAACAATACATGCCTCATAGGTGCTCAACAAAACAATATATGCCTCATCTCTAATGTACAATCTCCAAAATCCCTAGAAGGATTATCATCCAATTTCTTGTTTTAACACTATCTACAAGGTGATTGCAAAAGTACTAGCTGAAAGAATGAAACCAACCCTAAGTCATTTAGTGGATTCCAATCAAGGTGCTTACAATAAGGGTAAATATGTAAGGGACAAAATTCTTAAGGTCTTAGAGTTTCTGAAAAACTACTCAAGGAAGAATTCTTGCACAAATTATGCTTTGAAGATAGATTTTCATAAAGCATATGATTTATTGGATTAAAATTTCATGCTTAACACACTACAAGCATTTGGCTTTTCAAATTAGTTCATTCAGCGGATATCCCAATTTTTCACTATTGTATTATACAGAGTTCTAGTCAATAGAGAGCTAACTAAGCTAGTGAAAGTGTAAGAGGTCTAAGAAAGGAGGATCACTTATCCCCTTAGCTCTTCATACTATTAATGGAGATGTTAGTGAGGTTAATAAAAAACATGACCAATAGGAATCACAATTTTAGATTTCATTCTAAATGCAAAGGGATAAGGATTGTGAGTTTATTCAGTGGATATCCCAATTTTTCACTATTGTATCATACAGAGTTCTAGTCAATAGAGAGCTAACTAAGCTGGTGAAAAGTGCATGAGGTCTGAGATAAGGGGATCACTAATCCCCTTAGCTCTTCATACTGGCAATGGAGATGTTAGTGAGGTTACTAAAAAACATGACCAGTAGGGATCACAATTTTAGATTTCATTCTAAATGCAAAGGGATGAGGATTGTGAGTTTATTTTCTTCTGATGATTTAATTCCCCAAAGTTTCTCATAGCTCTATAAGTTTACCAATGACAGCTCTTAACATATTCAAATCTTTATTTGGGATGGTCATTAATAAATAGAGAAGTACCCTTGTTGTGTCTGCTAGTACAAGTGGAATTCTAGGATAGTCAGCCAGCTTAACATGGATGAAGACTTCTAAACCTCCTTTTTGCTATCTAGGGGTCCCAGTAACTACTAAAAGACCCTTATCTATAGACTTCAAACCACTCTTATAGATGATAAATTGTAGGATTTCTACTTGGAACTCCCAATGTCCCTCTATAACTAGTAGATACCAATCTATAAAAGCAATCTTTAACAACCTACAGTACTAGTGCTCTCACGTCTAGCTACTAAAAAATTAAAAAGTAGAAAGGTAGTATTGAGGGAAAGTATATGGCAAAAGCCAAATGGAGTAAGGTGTGCAAAGATCAAAAGGAGGAAGGGTTAGGCATTTAACTTATCAAAATCATGAATCAATCTTGATACTCTAAAGAGTGTAGAGGATTTTAGTGGCTAAAAACTCTTTACAGGTACATTGGATTTATGAATAGTATATCAAAAACCAAATCTTCTGACTCTCCTAACCTAAACCTAAGTGTTCATAGACCATGCTTAACTTATCAAGCTAAAGGAGAAGTTCATGGGAGAGTTGGAATACCATATAGTGAATGATATGGTAACAATACTTTCTTTTGGTCTGATAGATGGACTATTTTGGGGCCTCTTAATGAGGTCTAAGAGCCCAACTCTCTTTGGAAGTTAATTCTTGAAGACACTTCAGTTAAACAAGCTTTAACCATGCGTTGAAATGCCCTTGAAAGGTTGAACTATAATCAAGCCCTATTAGTTTTAGCCAATCCTAGATCAAGTAGAAAAACAATAGGCAAGGAGACTTTAATAATAAATCCTAAAGGGAGCTTTGAAAGAGTACAAGAAAGGAAGTCCCATGGCATTGACTAGTCTAGAATAGATATGCCTATCCTAGAATTGTGTTATGGCTAGCTATAAAAGGGAAATTAAGCACAAGGCTAACGAAGTTCCTCATATTATGTGTAGTCATAGGGAGGAAACAATAAATCACTTATTGGTTAAATGCTAGTACATATCCTGAGTATAGGCATAAATCAAAAGTCTATGTGAGGGCCACATGCCAACATCAAACTAGTAAGACCTCATCTATTGGTGCAAAAACAATCATAAAAATAAATATGCGGACTCGACAATGTCTGAACTAACACTAAGAAATATGATATATGGCATATGGTTCGAGAGAAATAGAAGCATTTTCAAAATAAAATCAAGAGATACATGAAGTTTGTTGATTGTAGTTCTGAACATCATAAGAGAGTAGTTAATAGCACATCAGAGACAAACATAATACAATAAAGAAATAATACATAAATGGAGAATACCGTAGCCCTTCATGTCATATAGGAAGTACCTAAAGTAGAAAGCAAAGATTACAAAGAAGTGATTTTGAAAATAACGTCAATTCAACAAAGGAATATGAACTAAGCATCATTTAATAGTGTATCATACAAGCTAGCCATACATGCAAATGTTATACACAGTACCTACAGTAGCAGTAATGCAGGGGAGGAACAAATTAACTTTTCCATATAGTGTTAAAGGAACTTGAGGAACACAGATGAAGAAACCTAGCAACCACAAGAAAGACATAAAACCCTAAAGTTGTTCGCACAAGCATGAAGATTTACTGGATAATAAGCATCAAAATGATATTTGATCTTAGGTAGCTTGAAGAAGATAATGTCTCAAGGGCTAAAGGAGTTAATAGAAAGGTAAAAGACACGTGTGAAATGTTGCAGCAAGAGAGCATTTTATGTGCACAATTTTTTTCATAGTTGACTGAATTACATTTAAACTCTAAAGAAAATGTTTTATTCTTGTGATGATTCTCCAATCTAAACCAAAGCCTAATTTGATCCCCTAACACTGAACGAAATTATCACCTCAAGCATAATAACGAAAATGAGAAATCATCAAGATTTTAGAAGCGGATATTATAATGGACAAGTGTATGTTTCGTGTGTTATGATGAGTTGGAGAAGCTTAGTTTAAAACAGAAAGTAGTAGGATGTAAAGCAAATGTTAGTGTTCTTAACAATTCAAGGAAAAGACGGAGACATCTACAAAAGCATAAAATCCTCTCCCTTTCAAGCTTTTTTTCTCTCTCTTTCGTTCCTCTATTCTCCACAATTTTTGCTTCTACTAGCAACCTTCTTCATAGCTTTTTTTGTCCCTCTTATATATTCTCTCCTTTTGAGTTTTATTCACTCTATCTTAATGGTTTTTCCATTTGTTGGTTCTCTCATTAAAGAGCCAAATGCCCATTCTTTCTCTTATTTGCTCTTTGGTTTATTGCTTAAAGGTTGGAATAAATAAGGAATTAAGTTTTATTGAGGATTAGGGTTCTTTGCAAGAGAATTTTGTTTAATTAAATCAACTAGTTAACTAGGATTAATTATAATTGATTATTTTTAATTATGAATTTAAAATAAAAATTTAGAAAATTTAACTTTTATCGATATGTGAGGTCCATTATGCCATGTAGCATAGTGAGCCCCATATATCTAATCAAAATTTTAAAATTTGAGCCACTAGTGCTAAAATGATACATAATAAACAAAAATTTAACTTTATTTATTTTTCTGTCCACTCAAGTTTTATTTTGAACGTTTTATAAACGTTAAAGTTTACTTTAAACACTTCAAAATGTCATAATTAAACTTATATTTTGATGAAGACATTAAAGGTCCAATTTACACCTTTTGTCTTTAAATATAAGAAAGACAAGTTTGCCTACTCTAACATAGAAAAAAGGTTACTTGACAAATTTTTTGGTTATCCATTGGAATTTTCTCACTCTAAGCCTAGTGCTAATTTACTTTAAGGATGCACCACTTAATTCCTTGCATTTGTAGTCTGAGCTCAGCCCGATCAAATTCATGCTAAAACTAGAATTATGTCATTTTAGTTTGACTAATTAAAATGACTTTATTTTATTACGCAAGTTCTTTAAACTATAGACAAAAATGACATTATTTTAGTTAACACGTTAGAAAACCAGTAGACTAAAATATCATTTTAACCAGTTTTACCAAAACAACATGATTTAACTGGACCAGACCTCAGACTTAGGCTTAACCTAAAATATAATCAACCCACATGTTAATTTTAAATCAGAGTAGAGTAAGTTTACCATCCTTATTTTACTTGGTAAAGACCAAGTTCTCTACTCTTAAGCCCAGTAATGGACCTCTTTCGACGTAGATTATTCCCGGCAAACCCGAAGTATATATTTCACCCTGCCAATGTACGGTGCAACCAAGTTTTGTACAAGAATTAGTCCCTAAATCTTATCGTACACCCATATTAGGGCGTAACTTGATCAACACAAACCAACAAGGACTTGAATTTCATGTACATGTTCGGTGACACCCTATACTTGCTTATGCGTAACAGTCCAAGCACATACCAGACCAATCACGTCGCTATCCCTAAAACTAGTTAAAACCTCGATTCGCCCATTTTCAACAAGCTGGGATTTGGTTGTGCTGTGTCTAAAGGCTAATCCAATAATCAGGTCTCCCCTTAAATAATGGAATCAAAATAAACAGCACAACCTACAAGGGGAATTTATATGGGAACCAAGCACAGAATGCTCTGCTTGGTTGGCTCCCTTATTTTTTGACCGAGCTTAAGCAACCCAACGCATTCTCTCAAGTATATCACCTCATCTAATATTTCGTTGCGAAACGGGTCGGCAGGTGCAAGTTTATGAAGCTAAAAGCAAAATCACAGCAGCCCAAATTTCAAAAAATTCAAAAGCAATGGAAAGGGGGTGGCTCCAACATGAAAAAAGGTCAAACGAGATGCAAAGTTGACCACAATAGGATAATCCATTCCCAAAAATGAAAAAAAAATCGAATAATTGATATCATATTCTCTCTACACAAATGACGATGTCTGAAGCAGGTCCTTAACAAGCTTGCCACAATTTCTCATTGGCGAAGTTCAGTTTTCTTCTTTTGCCAGAGCCTGTCAAGGGCACTGTCAGCATCACCCTGGCAAATTCAAGACCAAGATGAGCATAAAACATTCATCACGTCTTACACAAACTATTTATATAAAAAAAAAGAGCTGGAGAAGAAAGACGATACGGTTATAAAAACCATCATGTTGAATTCTTACACACGATATATAAAACTTTGAACAAGCAGAAGCTAATAATCCAAACGTAACTTCTACAGAAAAGATTTCTGTTGAGAAATACGTAGCAATAGGAGTGGATACGCACAAGCCAAAAAGCCTCAATGAAAATAATGGAACTTGGGAACCAATATCAACAATTCATGGTCAGAAGAACAAGCATAGAATAAGGATATGACAATCAAGTAAAGTCATAATTAGAAAAAGGGGGCAAAAAAAAAAAAAAGGACCTGGGCGCGGACGAAACCGCAGAGGGCATAAGTGGAAAATTGGCCAGTGTAGTGGCCACTGCCATCCAAATGTCCAATATTGATCTGCACAGATGCATGGTCCTTGGCGGTGATCAGCCTGTTCGTCGCAGAACTGCAATAACCAAAACCAGCAAGGTTAAAAACACGTAAACAGAAAAAAGAAATAATCGACCGGACAAAATGGCAGTACCATTTTCTGGGGATGTAGAGATCCATGTTTTGTCCTTCTTCGTTCTGCATCTTGCCCAACTGATTAAGCTCAAATTACCTGCCCCAAAGGAGAAAAAAAAAAAAAACCATGTTGTCAAAACTCGTAATATCCAATAAATTAAACTGAATCGAATTCCAGAAAGAGGAATTACCAAGGTGGAGGCGGAGGCGGAGGATGAGGAGACGGCAACAGAGAGATAAAGAAGGATTGGAGCGTTTTATATACCAAACCCTAACCTAAGTAATGGGACTGGGCCACAAGTTACTAACTTATGCGGCCCACAACACATATCAACCATTTTTAAAATCATTTTATAACTTACCATTGGTCGAGCTAGAGCTTTATTATTTGCGGACCTTGTCCCTGAGTTTTTAACAAGAAGATTTCATGCTTATTTTGTAAAACGTAAGTGGAACGTCGGAAGGATGCCATCACCTTTCCCGCATAAAAAAAGCTAGGATTACTTAATCTGCCACATTTATAGGCTCCTATTAAATGTTGTCTTAAGCATTTACAAGCAAGGATCCTCGAATATTTTGAATTTAACTAAAAAATATGAAATCGAATTATATCATTAATTTTTAATTATAATTTGGCTTAATTGTACTGCTAATTTTAATAATATTTTATATTGAAAATTTGTAAATAGAGTTGGGATATAAAAATAAGGTGAGTTATCTATAAAAATTGCACGTATAATTTATTAGCTTAAGATTTTCAATTGATCAGATGTTACTATTCACTTGAACTTGATCCAACTTTTTCTTAGACTTGGTCAAAACTTACCATTCATTACATTCAATCTAATGAACAGTAATTTTATGAAATTATTTAAATGAATAGATTCACTTCTTAAGGGAAATGTTGGAAATTTAACCTTGAAAGTGGATACGAAGATGATCTGAGTTTTATATAAAGATATGATTTATAATTCATTATTTTAAATTTTTTGGTTACGATACAATATTCTTAGTTATGTATAGACTAACTCAAATCTAGTTTAATTCTCTCCAAGCTCACATAAAAACTAATATTAGTATCATAATTTATTGACAAAATTCAACATAAGGAAATTTGTGGAATGACTAAAATGGCTTTACATTAATTATGAGTTCAACAAAAGTTAGCCTAATTTAGATGGGCTCACTTTTTCTTTGAAAAATTAAAAAGGATTTTATTAATTTGAGAAAATTACAGAGAAAATACAAATATCATAGGTTTGACCAACTTAGATACAACCACATGCGACACACCTAAACCAAATAATACAAGCACTGCAAGTGAAATAAACTTCAACCACACACATGCGTGGGGACAACTAAAATACTAGGCCCTGAGATCTTCAACAAACAAACAACTTTCATACTTAAATGAAAACTTTGCATGTAACACCCCTACACGGAACTTACAACCATCCACACACATAGTAACAAAATTCCTGTACACGCATTCAAGGTATACAATTATATTTAATGTTATACATATACACAATACAAAACTTCTCAATACTTAACATTATCATTTAACAGTAGCAATACATCTTTACATTGACATGGTAATCCAAAAGAACACATACAATTTCTTTTTTGGTTACATGTGCAATAATCTGTAGCTAAAAACACATTCCAAAAGTAATTTTTCTTCTATCTATTGGCCTTGGTCCTTGCAGATATTCCATGTACCTCACTTCTATGACTTGGACCTATAAGGATTAACATCTACGCCAAGCTTAAAAGCTTAGTAAGGAAAACACTTACTTTGGATGATCACTCACAGCAGTTATCCGTCAAGTACACACATTCAGAAATATCACAACTTATATATCATAAATTCACCTTCAAAAGTCAAACATTGATATTCAAGACTTAATGATACAAATTGTCAATATAATTGCACATCATTGTAATTCATCATTACAACCAATACAAATGCTCATCAATATCAATTATTCATGTTGTCATGCTGTATTTCTTATTTATGACTATTAAGTTTCCTCTTTGTGTTAAGCTTGCATATTTTCTATGGGTGTGGATAACGGGTGTTGTGGATATCTAAAGATATCAAACTGTGGATACCTGAAGATATCAAATTATGAACACCATAAGGTATCGAACTATAGACATCGGTGGTGTCAAACTGTAGCAGCTGCACTGTAACCCTTATAGGCATGCTATCTATCCACCATTAAGACAATAGAGCATGCATTATGACATTTCCTTTAACCATTTACCAATTTAACAATGCATATATTGATAAGTCATCTGATATACATTTCAAGTTATAAAATCTGTATTTGTATTCATACATGCAATTCATGGCTTACCATCATTAGAAGGGTATCAAAATTACACTTGTATAATCATAAGATATACATATAAGTAATGAATATGTACACAAATCATTTATGTATATGAAAATTTTCTTTGGAATGCATTATGCTCAATCTTATATTTCAATGTTCAGTCTCCCAATTCACATGTGGTAAGTCCTATTTCATTTATTTCTAGGTGTTTGAAAATTTTCATACAAATTTATAAAGGTTCAGACAAGATGTTGTAGAAATCGTAAACAAAAACAATGTCACAGTCGTGACAAACACTCTCTCTATTCATACCACTACTTGTTCCTTAATATGTATATATAAAAGTTCAGAACTAGGTCTTAAGGTCTTTTAGACATTTTTTCTATATCTCTTTAGTTTCTATAACACTAACAATCGGACCATTTGGACTTCTAAATCATGAGATATAGGAAAAATATCACAAGATGCTCCAAAATAGGGATAGCATCAGGTCACCTTTTTTATCTCAATTTCTAAGGTCATAAAGTTAGAATTAAGTTAGAGTCCCTTCCAGAGATGTGAGTCCCTTCCAGAGATGTTTAGCTCCACGCCTTAGGTTTCATATGCAACTAAAATCACACAATTTGGAGGTTTGTACGATGATTTATAACTCAAACAGTGTGACTGAGTCAAACAAACCCTAGACAGAATTCTACTACACAATACTCTCTTGTCATATTCAACCAATTCTATATAAGATAACACCAAAATAGCACCAAAGTATCATCTGAGCAACCATTCCACGTCTAAATGAATCTTTTTATACATTCAAATGTACACAAATATAGAAATTAACTAAGTGAAGTCTCAAACCTTAAAATTTGCAAAGTAGTTCTTCTAATTTTTTCCTTCCATTCCTCTTTGGTTTTTCTTGAATCATGAAATGTAAAATGATGGGTTAAAGTAGGTGAAATGGAGAGGAGAAAAATCTGAAGTTAAGCCACCAAAGTTTCATCCATCTCCCATCTCCATATGCCTTTTCATGAATTTTCTAGTCCTACTTATATGTTTCAATCTCATTGGACCATATATTACAATCTCATTGAACCACGTGTTACAATTCTATTAGACTATGTGTTAAAATTATATTGGACCATATGTTACAATTATATTGGACACACTTGCTTTAATCTTATTGGTCCATAAGTTGACTTTAGGAAAATTACATATTGGTCCTTCTTCTTCCATTAATTCCCACATTGGCCTATAATCTTATCAATTTATTTCATTTCCCTATGTCTTAAATTTCTAATGGCATAAATTTCGTGCAATTTGGTTAATTACATTGGGTGTTATGTCCCAAAAAAATAAGTTGTTTGAAAACAAGGACAGTAGCCATAGCTCAACTTCAAAACAAAATTCAAAACTCTTGAGGCAGAATCAGATTTCGATTCCCTCATAAAAGTTTTAGACCTATGTATCTAGTTTAATCTCCAATTGGAATTATCCAATTTGGAGGTCTATAGGCCAAGATACGGTCAAATGTGATAATTCCTATACCAATTCCCCTCACATCATATTCATAAATGCAAGCAACATATCAAAAATTTCTTATACATATTTCACATCTAGGTATGTATGTCCATGCCAAAATGAGTAAACTACCCATTAACCCGTGTCTTTTGTATTAAGTACCATAATGTCTCTTACCAAGATGCACTTAATTCATTATGTTCACTTCTTAATACACCCTAGACATGTCATAATACTTCGAGGGTATATATTCAGGTGTTACATTGCAGGTGACCCGCTATAAACTTCTAAGAGTGAACTCCTTCTGGGTAGCAAAAAATAGGCAAGTAACAAAATTGAACCCTTCTTTAATTTGTACTTTTCCTCTTTTATAATTTCTGCTTTCCTCTTGGGTATGCTGGATTTTAGATGGCTTTCATCTGATGTGATGTTAATATGAGAAATATTTTTTGAAATTGTTATGCCTTTTTTTCAAATTAGATGATACTTTAAGAATACACCAGTTGGCTACATCATTAACTAGCAATGGCATAATAGAATAATAGTTCCCTTTATCTATCACACAGAAGCTCCAAAAATTCATCGCTAGATCTCACAATACACTAAATCTTCTCATTTTTTCCTTCCATATCTCCTTAACACAAGCTCTAAGGGATATCAAGTATACTGCATTATTTTCCATATAAGTAATAGTCTGGTATTAGTTTTGTAATCAGAGCAAAAATTCTATGAAATTTTCACATTTAGATTTAGGAGACATTTACCCAAACCAAAGTCCCACAAACTAGAAGAAAACCTATAATTGAAAGAAAAGAAGAGATCTAGATTCCAGGTCATCATTATAGGGGACACAACCTCAGTACTCTAGTAGTGAAGTCTATCCATAGTACTCAATCTGGGATGTAAGCCAAGGTAAGATTAAAGTGCTAGGTAACAACTATTATGTATTGTACTCCATATTCTAGCAATTGGTTCATACATAAATAATCTATTGAGCATGAGAATATTAATCATTCATATATAAACACCCAAAACATATAAAAGAATTTATAATCCATTGGAGGCTTCACATCCTTCTCATATCTCCCACTAGGTTCAATAATTGTCTCTTTTGAAAAGTCTTTGGTTAAAATCTCCACATCCTATAACAACATCTTCTATACTTTCTCAGAGGCAAAAAGGTATTCATGATGATAAAATGCATGAACTCCTTAATAATACTTAATTCAGCAACTACTCTCTTTTCTAATAGCCTTATAGACTATAGTAATCCATATGTTTTAGGAACCCAAACAAGCTTGGCTTCTTAGTTATTAGGCTCCTTCTTTTCAACCCACACTTTTAAGAATTTGCATGATATTCTTTGTTTAACAAAACAAAATCTATCAATATGTCCATACTTGCAACAAAAATTACATACCATGTCATATGAGTGATGCTGATGCATATATGCATTTCTTGGACGTCTTTCTGTGTATGCATAATAGGGAATCTTCCTTTGGACATCAAAGTTATTAAATTTTCTTTTAAGGTAGTAAAATGTTATAAGATTATATGTCTAATGCCTACTATAAATGAAACCTTAATGTATACTTTTTTTAGGTTTAAAAGGGTGTGAGTGGCTTTACATGTTATTATATAAGTTATGCCTATTCTTCCCTTAATAGTACTTAACTTTATGCCTAGGTTATGAACCATATATAAAATCATGGTACTTGCTTTTAGAATTAGTCCGAATGGAGGTGGAATGTGCGGAATGTGCATGTATATGCTTAGATGTGGATGCTCTATTCTCATTTGACATATTAGGCAATGGTTTTTTCAATATGATAAAATCTTCCCTTGAAAAATGTGATTTTGGAATTGCTTTAACTTCCATAATTATATCATATTTCATGCCTATCATTGGAATTCTTCAGAACTCCTAACACATTCTCTAACTTTTCACTCCCTTTAGTAAACTTGGGAAAAGATTCCTTGGGAGAATATACCTCCATTTACAATGTTTCATTCTCATACTTTAATGTTTCTAAGCTATGATTGTCATCAATAATCACTTTTTGGATGTCTTAATACTATTAGATTCACTTTTTATATCTTCATTTTGATCAATGCGTGTATCTAATAGTGTTTAAACTTCCTTAAGTTTTAAAGAATTTGTTCTTTTTCTTACTCGTGATTTCTAAACTTTCAGCTATTTCATCATATCTCAAATCATTATCACAATCACAAAAATTAGGGTTTGATGTTATCCCATCATCATCCATAACAGTAAAGCACATATTAGCTATCTCTGCTTTTGAATGCTCACATTTGTATTCACTTGTGTCATCCTAAGTTGATGCTTTAAGTTCTTTTTTATTGTCCTCCTTTACCTTATTACAGTTTCTCTCACACTTCTCATTATCTTTAAGTCAAGGAAATTGTGACTTTATATGGCTTGGTTTTCTACATTGCAAGTAAGTAATATTAGAGAATTTATGTTTTAAATTATTTTTTTAACTATTTTGAAATCCTTTATTTTTAAGAACTTCTTTAATAAGCATTTGAATTTGCTTTCATTAGATGATGTCTCTTTCTCTTTGCTTAATTCTTCCTTTGAGGCTTTAAACACTAAATTCTTTTTCTTTGGAAGTGTTGTTTCTCCTTGCATTTCTTGGAGCCTTATTATGTTTGTAAGAATATATCCAATTAGCTCCTTTAATGGTAACATTGTTAGATCCTAGGCTTATTGTATGGTCATCACTTTTACTTCCCATGTCTTCAGAAGTAACCTATGCAAGTTTCTTACCATTGTAAAATTAGTATAGGTCTTTCTAAGACCTTTGAGAGCATTAAATAATAATAAATCTAGTATACATGCTAGATATGCTTTTATCATGCTTTATTTAACGATGTGTTAACATGCTTACTTTGCACTGTTTCACTTGATTGGTTCCCTCTAAAGTATGTCAAAGTTTATGGGTAGTTTCATATATAGAGAGACCCTATTGAATTCATTTCTTCCTAATGCACTAAATAGGATATGTATGGCCCTATTATTCAATAGAAACTAATTTCTTATCTTAAAGTTCCTATTCCTCCTACAATTAGGGTACCTCTTTGTTAAATATAATTTTAGTAAGCATAAAGGGACCATTTGACATTATTCCCTAAAGAATCTCACCTTTGGCCATTTATAACAATCTCACCTTAGTTTTTCAATAAATATAATCATTGTCATCAAAAATAGGTAGTCTATGAATACTTTGTCCCTCTTGGTTAAATGATGATGATTATGCTCTTAAATATTCCATTACGATCGTTCCTATAGGATTTTGTTAGAAATACTAGCATAATAGACCTGCTCTAATACTAATTTGTTCATAACAACACCTAATACGTGAAGTTGAATTGAGTGTTCACAAAATTCAATAATTTTTCTTACCAATGTACTCAATTAATAATAATAAATATAATAATTATAAGAAAATTGCTTAATATAAGTTAACAAAACAACTGAACGAAAATTTAAGAGGAATAGGGAAAAGAGAATGTAAATTGATTTATAGTGGTTCAGCAAACATCCCTTGCCTACATCCACTCCTAAAATTCTTCTTGAAATTCCACTATAATTTGTCTTTCAAGGTGAATAATAAAATTTGTGCAATCTTGCTCAATAAAGAGAAACACGTCCTACAATCTTCTTCCTAGATGAAGAGAAACCTCAATCCTACTTAGATCACCTCCTAAGACGATATTTAACACATCAATAAAATAGTAGAACTAAAAAATATCTCACTTATTCATTTGATAACTATAAAATGACTCACTTATACAAATATGATATAATAATGTTGAAATGATTGAAAAACTCCTTGAAATGAGCGTATACAATGCCCAAAATCTTCTTAATACTAAAACTAATGAGAAAAAAAAACCTATTTCTAGTGATTTAGAACCGAAAATAGATGTTAGAACCAAGAATTAACGATTATAATAACTATATACAATGCACTGATCGACTAATATATCATATTGGTCAACCAATGTGCATTTATAGCATTAATTTCGCTAGGCATTGGACACTAATCAACCAATGTTGTTATAAACTCACTATACATCAATTTTAACAACTTTAACCTATATTGGTCAACTGGTAACCTATATAGATAGACTAATCACCCTAAAAATATTACTTTAACAACTTTAAATGCTTAAATTCAATTTGATTAATGAAAATATGAATTAAACACTTCCTAAAATATTCCCCAAACCTTATTTTAAAGATCAAGAGGCTTCTATATAATGACATTAAATGAAATGTTTATGCATAGTGTCTTTTAGATCATTAAATTAACAAAGTGAGATTATAAATAATAATAAAAAATGTAAAATGACCATCATGAACCTTAATCTTCTTTTACTTTTGTTTTGACCTTCATTTCGTTGGTTGTAAACTTCAACTTCTCTTGCTCAACTTCACACACTATCTTCTTGATTTTATGACTTCATTATGTTATGATCTTTCTTTTCATCAAAATAATAAACACATTAGAGGTCATTATATTTTCTTATCATCAAAACATCAATTAGAACCTCCATTGGTTCAACAAGCTCAATTGATAGTTATTGGATATAACGTAAACTATATAGAAGTAGATGAATGATCAATAAATGATTCATCACCCTAAAATGATTAGAGAGAGTATTTCACTATTCTCAATTAATATTAACTTGGAAAATCCTTATTCAAGATAGAATAATACATTAAATTTAGTTATCAAATGTCATTAACATAATTGATTACTAATGGTTAACAACTAATATGAATAGACACAAGTATAGTAGAGATTGATTCCATGCTCTATCTCTAATTGAAATACTATATCATGAGAAGATTGAATTATATAGAATAATCATGCATAGAAAAGTAGTTAAAACCACTTTGATATTCTTAATAGTTGAGTACCCATGACGTGTTGCTAGACACTAATATTGATCCACGGATCCAAATTGCTTGATTACAGTATTAAAGATAAATTAAAAGAGCTAGTATATCTAATCCTAAATATGATTTAAGATTATAATTTATATGCATTGCCAATATATTTAAAAACATAATGGGTCATATACAAAGAATGATTACTGAGAGAAAAAAGTAATTTAATTAAGTTAGGCTTAATTATAAAGTTTGAAAAACTTTAGGAATAAGTATGAAATAATTCATAAAAAGAATTAATATAAGATATTGGATCATATTTAGGCCTGAATAATATTTATTTAGAATTAGTTAGTTTAATCAAAATTAACATTTTATTTCAATTATATTACTAAAAAAATAAACTTAGGATATACAGGAGTTAACACTTATTTCCTAACCTGTTTATACCACTTGTAATATTCTCTTAACTTGTTCCTGTGAATATCGTTAGAGGACAAATACGTATAAAGTTATAATGGTCACGATGAGTCAATTTAAAAATGATTAAAGGGAAATATCAAGAAAATAATCAAGTTACATATTAAAGTACAATTTATGTTTATTTTATTATACTTTATATATTAATCATGATATAAAATTCAAGTTATATTAACTTTTGAAAAGTTAAATAAATTTTTTATTCCACCATATACGAATCGAATTTCTTCTAGATTTTTCAACATTATAGACGGTCGTCTTATTATTATAGTAATTGAAGTTGTTAGGATATATATATATATATATATAATTATTTATTGGATGGATGGAGATTGTTTGTGTTTAAATATGATATGGAGCAAATATGAAGATTGTAGTTTAATTAAATACAAATGTTGTCTTGATTGCTGTGCAATCTCAAAAAGATATTAAAACAACTCCTAATTGTTATGGAAGTCTATTTTTTTGAAACACGTATGTGCAGTATCCTACTTGGTGTGGTGCAGATCTTTGGTGAAGTGGAGATACTAGGAGTTTTGTTTTTAGTTCCTTTTAAGGTTTTTTTTGCTGCTGGCTGCATAGACAAAAAACGAAGTGTTGAAGTTTTGGTTCCAATAGAGTGTGGTGCAGTTTTCTGGTTTGGTGGTGATACACGTTATCATCGTTTTCTGGAAGGGTGGTCAACGTATGTGTGTGTGATATTTTATCTAGCTTGGGAGACAATACGTGATCGTTGGTTTTAGAGTGGGCAGCACACGTTGATTTTATCTCCTTCCTGTGGCTGTTGTTTGCGCACCTGTATATGGTGTTGAAGCTCTGGTTGCAGCAGAGTGTGTTCGCACCTTTATTATCCAGCAAACAGAAACTTGTCATAATGTTTATATGCAATGAGGTTGTGCAGAAGTGGGGGATATACATTTTCTTCTTAGGAGCACATTGATCAATTTCTATGAAGAAAGTTTATTGCGGTGATATTTGGAAGAGATAAATCTATAGGGAAGTCTTGATTGAATCTCAAGTATTTTGTTACTTTATCTTCTGTTGATTAAACACTTGAGATATTGTTATTTATTATTTCTTTGAGTGAAAGTAGTTAGAAAAAATTCTCTGACGAGGTTAACACGAGTCAGTCATGTTATCGGGTGTGAAAGTCTTTCAAGGGTAGTTAGGTTGAGAGATAGTTGTAGAGATTAAGAGGTGTTATGTTAAATCAATTATGTGTAATTCTGTTGGACTACTGTGAAAGTTATTAAGCTGGGTGAGGGCCCCGTAGACGTAGGCAAGAAGTGCTGAACTGCGTTACCAAAATTTGGTGTTTCTTTATTATTTCGATTTTGTTTGTTTTATTTTATTAACGGCAAAGAAGTTTGCGAAAAGTTGAGAAATAATTAACCCCCTTCGATTTTTCAATTGGTATCAAAGCGAGGTCACCGATTCAGAATTTGGTAGCAAGTTGGTGGAGATTCTAGATTCGCAGACATGGCTACGAAAGAGGGTGCATCAATTACTAGACTGCCACTATTGGATGGATCTAATTACCCAGCATGAAAATCCCAGATGAAAGTCTTCATTCAAACTCAAGGCACGAGAGCTTGGCATTCAGTAGAATAATTGGACACATCCTATGATCACTAATGATAAAGGAGATGCAGTTAAGAAAGACCCATCTGAATGGACAAGAGCCAAAGAAGAGAGGGCACTTGAAAACTCACAAGCACTGCATGGGATTTTTAGTGCTGTTGATGAAGGACGTTTCTCAATGATATCGGCTTGTGAGTTGGCTAAAGAAGCGTGGGATACTTTGCAGACTGTTCATGAAGGGTCCAAATTTGTGATAGCGTCAAGACTTCAGATGTTAGCTGTGATGTTTGAAGAATTGAAGATGGATGAAAATGAAACTATTGGAGACTTTCATCAAAGGTTGCGAGATATAGCAAATCAGGTACATCAACTCGGAAAGAAATATTTCAATCAGAAACTTGTTAAGAAGACTCTGAGATCACTGCCTCCAAGATTTATTCCAAAAATTGCAACAATTGAGGAAGCCCACGATATCAATGATCTGTCATTGGAGAAGGTAATCGGAATTTTTACAAATTTCAAAATGAATCTTTTAAGGGGTAAGCAAGAAAGAAGCAAAGGATTAGCATTACAGGTTAAAACTCAAAAAGGTGAAAGAAAGGTAAAAATAATTCAATGCCGTGAGTGTCAAGGCTTCGGACATGTTCAAGTGGAGTGTGCTAATACTATGAACAAGAGAAAAGGAAAATCCTATACAAGCACTTGGAGTGATAACGAATCCGGAAGTGAAGAAAAAGTTGTGAAGAATGATGCTTTAGTTACTTTGTACAATAAAAGTCCAGTTACTTGTTTAACAGTAACCAAGAAGGAAGTAACTGACGACGAAAAAGTGAGTAAATCTGGAAATTTTGGGAAAAATGCAAACGATTCAGCTCAAAGCTCAATTTCAGATTATGACAGTGATGAAATTGGGTCAAGTGATAAAATGAAGAACATTTACAAGGCTTACGAACTAATGTACGAAAAATGGGTGAAAATATGCAGAAAGAATGAAAGATTGAAGGAAAAGAATCTCTCCATGAAGAACACCATCCAAGAGTTAGAAAAGAATTTGATGCTGACATCAAATGAGCTTGGTGAAGCTTAAATGAAATTAGTAAGTATCGAAAAGGGATTGAGAATATTAAATGGAGGTATGTAAAAAATGGAGAAGTTGTTAGAAATCGGTAAGCCTTAAGGGAATTTTGAAGGCATAGGCTACAAAGGTGAGTATTCGAAAGTTAATGAAGAAAATTCTGGTATGTTCATATCAACCCAAGAGGTAGAAGCGCCAAATAAGAGAAAAAGATTTATACCCACATGTCATTTTTGTGGAGTTGTTGGGCATATTAGGCCAAGGTGTTATCAGTTACTACAAATGATATTTCAAAGGGGTCAAAACCAAAAATCTAGACGCTTTTCATTAAATTTCCATAAGCATCCCATGGTATCGAAGCAAGCTTTGATTAGAAAGGGTCAAGTACAAGCACAAAAATATAGTGAAGGAAAAACAAGAAATTGTACAGATTCACAGTTAGTTACTATTTGTAAAGTAACTGGTCAAACAGAGGACAAGTCATTTACTTCTGAAGAAGAAACCGATGACCGAGTTAATGAGACAAGGAATAAGCCCAGGTTTGAGATTCTTCGAAGGGCACAGGGACAGTGTGCTTTACATTTTTGAAGTATTTTTTTGTGTTGTAAAAAAAGAACAAAAAAACAAACAAGGAAAAGAAAAGTAAAAAACATTGTTTTCTTTAGTTCTTCTTTAATTTTTTTATGCTGCTATAGTCGTTTCATATTTTTAGTAATTTGTTTTGTGACTTGTTTTTGGCTCTACCGAAGACTCCTTAGCTCTCTTGTCAGTATGAGTCTCTCTCTCAAGTATCTCTCTTTCTCACTACATTGACAACACTTATAGTTCATTACTTGGGTTTATGAATTTGATCAGTCTGATGAAGATGAAATTGAAGTAATTAGTGATATGTTGGCAAGTGTTTTGAATGGTGGTAAATTATCTTCTTGGCGTACTTATGATTCTTTCGCTGCATCTATTGGTGATTATTATGATTATGCATTTTGATACTGTTTTGTGCCAAGGGGGAGACATGAGATTGCTTATGGTGAATGTTCCATTCAGGGGGAGATTTCAAAGATATGTGTGACTATCTGTCTTGCTTTTTAGCATTTTTTTGTCCCAATGGGGAGACATTTAGATAATTGTGATGTTCTTTGGAACTTGATATTTGATTTGGAGGGGGGCTCTGTGAATTTCATCTTTATATGTCCAATACGATTATTTATGTGGAGTTCTAGAGTTTTGACAAAAATGCCAAAAAGGGGAAGATTGTTAAGATATTATATATATCTTATTTAGTTTTGGCATTTTAAATTGGACATATAGAATATTATTTATTGGATGGATGGAGATTGTTTGTGTTTAAATCTGATATGGAGTAATCATGAAGATTGTAGTTTATTTAAATACAAATGATGTCTTGATTACGGTGCAATCTCAAAAAGATATTAAAACAACTCCTAGTTGTTATGGAAGTCTATTTTTTTGAAACACGTATGTGCAGTATCCTACTTGGTGTGGTGCAGATCTTTGGTGAAGTGGAGATACTAGGTGTTTTGTCTTTGGTTCCTTTTTAGGTTTTTTTGGTTGCTGGCTGCATAGACAAATGCTGTCTGTGGTGCAGTTTTCTGGTTTAGTGGTGATACACGTTATCATCGTTTCTGGAAGGGTGGTCAGCGTATGTGTGTGTGATATTTTATCTGGCTTGGGAGACAATACGTGATCGTTGGTTTTAAAGTGGACAGCACACGTTGATTTTATCTCCTTCCTATGGCTGTTGTTTGCGTACCTGTATATGGTGTTGAAGCTCTGGTTGCAGCAGAGTGTGTTCGCACCTTTATTGTCCAGCAAGTAGAAACTTGTCATAATGTTTATATGCAGTGAGGTTGTGCAGAAGTGGGTGATATACGTTTTCTTCTTGGGAGCACATTGATCAATTTCTGTGAAGAAAGTTTATTGCGGTGATATTTGGAAGAGATAAATCTATAGGGAAGTCTTGTTTGAATCTCAAGTATTTTGTTACTTTATCTTCTGTTGATTAAATACTTGAGATATTGTTATTTATTATTTCTTTGAGTGAAAGTAGTTAGAAAAAATTCTCTGACGAGGTTAACACGAGTCGGTCGTGTTACCGGATGTGAAAGTCTTTCACGGGTAGTTAAGTTGAGAGATAGTTGCAGAGATTGACATCTGCTGTGTTAAATCAATTATGTGTAATTCTATTGGACTACTGTGAAAGTTATTAAGCTGGGTGAGGGCCCCGCAGATGTAGACAAGGAATGCCGAACTGCGTTACCAAATTTTGGTGTTTCTTTATTATTTCGATTTTGTTTGTTTTATTTTATTGACGACAAAGAAGTTTGCGAAATAATTAACCCCTTCAATTTTTCAAAAGTTAAAGATATAACTCTTAACACATTTTAATTCTTTTACAAAATATAAAGTCCTCTTATAAAATTTTAAAGCCACGTGAGATTTTAAACAGCATCTCCATAAGAAGTTGACGGTAATTTGCCCTTAAATCTTTATACAATTCTCCCTTCTTGAATAGGAGTATAGGACACAACTGGTGGGTTAAGGAATAAGGAGCGCGCGAAGAGGACACGTATTAACAGACCATTAAAAAACGCGGTTTTGTACTTCCTCAATAATTGCATGGGGCATAGGGCCACTTTCCCTTTCTCTCTTTAATCTAAGTTTGAAGGTTTCAACGTCTCGTCTTGACGCCTAGGCAGTTGGCAGATAAAATAGGCTTTTTGGTTGAAGGAGAGATTCAGTTGAGAATAACGTACCATCTTTATTATTTGTTTCTCTCTTCCATTTGCTATCTCTGGCATCTTTTGTCTCTCCTCTCTGTTTTTCTCCCATTCTCCTATATTGATCTTCTTGAGTCTGATTTTTTCAAGCTCCATTATTTTATATTCTTTTTATCATCCTTTTAAGTTATATCTGAATGCTTTTTCTATTCACCAGTTGCTTCACTCTTTTCCCACCTTGTTTGTCTTAAGGTTGGTTGCTCGATGCATTTTAATGAATTCCAGGCTTACCCTTTTTCTCTCTCCGTACAAACTGCCTTCTAATTCTGTCATCTCACAGTTTTAATACGGTAATCGATCTGGGTTGTCTTTGTTGACCTCAAAAGTTTTTAGCTTTCCTCCTTCCAAAACATACTTTTCATATTCAATTTTAGTTCTTCAAATTGAACATAGGAGGCGGATTTGTTTTGGAGATTAAGATGATGATGATGACTATGGAAGGAATGATGGATAAGGGGGTGTTGGATGACATAATAAGGAGGCTTTTGGAGGGCAAAGGAGGCAAGCAAGTGCAGCTCTCTGAGGCAGAGATCCGTCAATTATGTGTTAATGCACGACAAATCTTCCTCTCTCAGCCTAATCTCCTTGAATTAAAAGCTCCCATTCGCATATGTGGTCAGCATTTACCTTAGCCTCTTGATATTTATTCGTTATCCTGGTATTCAATTGTGCTCTTCTTCCATGTTTACTTGGTATCAGTATCACGTGGTATTGTAATTTTTATTTGGATGCCAAACGATTTTTTGAATGGAATCGTTGAGAGAGGTTTTTGTAAAATGGTGGGTCAATTCGGGCTTTTGTATCTTTGTTTTTTTATTTGGGTTGGTAAGGAATTATTTCCCTCCATATTGGGACTGTCTGCACATATGGATCATTTGATGAACTGCTTTTTAACCTTGGCATATCAGTCCTATTTTGCTACTTATGTAGGGTATTGATGTTAAAGCGTTTGAATTTTAGGTTTGTACTTTGGTGGCAGATGATTTGAGAGGAGGGATTGATATTAATATCTTGTAATTATAATTTGTGTTCTTCCGATTGCATTTTCTTCTCAGTTCCATGATTGAACACGGCCATTGCATTGCTGAAATGAGAAAACTGGGTAGTATCTTCATTTCGTACAATTCACTCTCAGTCAGTATATATCTAACCTATTGCCTTGTTCCAGGTGATATACATGGACAATATCAAGACCTTTTGAGGCTATTTGAGTATGGTGGATACCCGCCTTCTGCTAATTACTTGTTTCTTGGTGATTATGTTGATCGAGGGAAGCAAAGTTTGGAAACTATATGTCTGCTTCTGGCCTACAAAATCAGATATCCTGATAAAATTTACCTCTTAAGGGGAAACCATGAGGATGCAAAGATCAACAGAGTATATGGATTTTATGATGAGTGCAAAAGGAGATTCAATGTGAGGCTTTGGAAAATATTTACGGACTGCTTTAATTGTTTGCCGGTGGCCGCACTCATTGATGAAAAGATACTATGTATGCATGGAGGACTGTCTCCAGAGATGGAAACTCTGGACCAAATAAAGGAAATCTCGAGACCTACTGAAATTCCAGACAGTGGACTGTTATGTGACCTCCTTTGGTCAGATCCTGATGCTAAGGTTGATGGCTGGGCGGACAGCGATCGAGGGGTTTCGTGTACCTTTGGGGCTGACAAGGTTGCAGAGTTTCTGGATAAGAATGACCTTGACTTGATTTGCCGAGGTCACCAGGTAAGGCTATAGCATACCATTTCAAGATGTATTGCTCTGGTAATGTTGTGGAACCAATCTTTTCTAATCTAGATTTTTAGAATGCCTCAGGCTAATGGTACTACAATACATTAATTAAGCAATCAATGGAATTGATGTTGATAATGATAAGAAAGTTCAAAAGGTTCCTTCTAATGTTTAAACCTGATATATCGGCCATTAAGAGGCTACTGATAAATGATTGAAATGGGGAGCTGCCTGCGGTTTGCTAGAATTTTGTATTGTATTTATTAGGTGGTGGAGGATGGGTACGAGTTTTTTGCGAAGCGAAGATTAGTGACAATATTTTCAGCTCCAAATTATGGTGGCGAATTTGACAATGCCGGCGCTTTATTGATCGTTGACGACTCACTAGTGTGTTCGTTTGAGATATTAAAACCAATTATGTCAGCAAGCAGTTCAAAATTGCCCCTGAAAAAGGTAAACATAGACTAATTTCTTGTTAATTTACATTTGATTTCCTCATTCTTGTTTTTGTTCAAACAGCCACCGAAAATTGGAGCCGCCTAATATGGGACAAAAGGCTTCTGAAGATGGCAACTTGTGCTGGAACTTGAATTTATTCCAATCATTTAATCTTCTTTAAGTAGCAGAAATTTTTTAATAGCAATTCAACTAATTATTAGCCATTTTATCTACAGCATACGTACATTGGGTAATGTGCATGTGCATGTTGTAACTATCAATTTGAGTATATATGTGAATATCCCTTCCACTTTGGCAATGTCTAGTTTGATCCTGAACTATCAATTTGAGTATATATGTGAATATCCTATCCCTTCCCCTTTGGCAATGTCTAGTTTGATCCTGGAGTTCATTTCCGTATATTTACATTACATACATACATACATTTATGTACATGGCTCAAGTTTAATAAGTTAATGGGTTTTCACAAAATGGTCCATCTAAATGTTATAATATATCATAGGACAAAGTAAAAATAATAGGCACTAGTATGAAATGGACTCCTCCAACCCAAATTAAAAGAAATAGCAACTATAGATAAACCGTGCATCCAGAGTAAAAAGGGCTCAAGAAGCCAATTTGTATAACTAGAGAAGAATTTAGAAAAGCTCTAATTTGCCAAACTCATAATATGTTTGTATTGCATTTTCTTTAAAAATCAATACTTATGGTTTGGGCTCTATAAACATTATATTTTGTCCCACAAATCTCTTTTACATTTCTTTAGAATTTATTATTTGGAAAAAATTAAAATTTGCAACTAGTTTAATCCCTAGTATCCTTCAATTTGTTCAATTTCTAGCGCAATCTTATACATATTCAACTTTTACCATAAATCAAGCACTAAATTTTTTAATAGAAAACTAAAATTACCATAAAGTTATGCTTTAGTTAATTTTGTTGCAACAAAATCCTTGATGGAATTACAAATATTTTTTAAAACTAATTAGAATTTGGGTTAATTTATGCATTTAAAATAAATTAATATCTAGAAAATGAAAGAAAGGAGGAATCGATGGATGGCCTCAATGAAGGACCATTGTTTTTATTTTTTATTTTTGAAAAAGTAAAAGAATTGGATTAATGTAGTTAAGAGCATTCTCCTGTGTAAAATCAAGGGAACAAAAAATAGCTAATGTGCATCCAAAACAAAGTGATAGAAAATAGTGATGTGTCTAAGTAATTCCTTGTACATTAATTATTGTCCAGTTTTACTAGGGGAAAGGGCTGAAGTCCTCCTCTCCTTACCAGGGAAAGTTCCCTACAGGCGTGACAACCACTCCTCTGCTAAGTGCTAACACTGCCACTGGGCTCATCTCCTCGACTACTTCCTCGGCAATAAGCTAGTTTGTCTCTTATCAACTTTACTGTATTATTGTAGAAAGCTTAAGGGCCAAGCTCTTGGTTTCAAAAACATCTCATGCAGTGGCGGACCCACCGTTAAGCATGGGGTTGCACATGCAACCCCACTCAAAAAAAAAAATGGATAAAAAATACTTTATTCTAAAGTCAAGTATGAGAATCGAACTCATGACCTGTGAGTTAGAAAGTTAAG
>JAOSBN010000006.1:21627483-21651906 GCA_027563595.1 Erythroxylum suave
CAGTTTCTTGACAATGATTGTGTGTTATCTTGAAAGATTCTCATAATCAAGATGGAGATGAAGACATGGAGATTGAGTTATTGGGGGCTAAATCATCACAAGAACCTAGCGAGCCTTTATGTGAGAGTCAAGATACTTTATTGTTGAATTTTGTAACAGGTTAGTAGAGTTTCGTCTTTGTTTTGCTTTATTTATGCATTTACCTTCCATGTTGTACTTTGCTTATGGATGTGAATCTAAAACTTAGTTTAAGTATGCCTTGTAATATATTCTCAATTAAACTGCGCAACCGCATCCTTCAAATCCTAGGTCCGCCCCTGATCTCAGCCACAAAATCTAACCTACTGTTGTGGCCATTGCTCCAAACTCTGCCTCTGCTAAATATCTGGCTATAACTGTTTGCTTCTTCGATCTCCAAGAAATAGGTGATCCTCCTAATGTGATAAAATAACCTATACGTGACCTTCCATTCATCGTGCAACCTTCCCAATCAGCATCGATATATGCTTCTATATCGAGCTCTCTGCTTCTTTTCAACAAGATTCCTTGTCCTGGCGTACCCTTTAGATATCTGAGAACATTTTTCGCTGCTTCCATATGCACTTCTCGTGTTGCTACCACGAATTGGGCTAGTGTGTTAACTACAAACACTATATCTGACCTCGTCGTAATCAAATACAAGAGTTGTGAAAAGTATATGTTTAAGTTATTTTAGTATAAATTTAAATATAATTAACTTTTATACATCTGAGCAATACATGACTATCCTTAATAATAGTTCATAGTTTCTATTAAAATACTCGATGGCTATCATGTAAAAATTAATTTTTGGACTTTTTAATATCATAAATTTTTAAGTAATTTAAACATGGTTACGAATATCGGCCGATACGAAACAAGAGGTTGGTGGTACCGGGTTTAAATACCGGTTGGTACTGGCCGGTACTGAAAATTTTAAAAAATAGGGGGACTTTTTTGCAAAATTTTCAAAAATTTTTAAAATCTCCCTCCCTCCCTCCGACCTCTCTTTCCCCCTCTTTTTTTCAAAGTTTTTAATTAGTTATTTTATTTATTTCAACTTTTATAATTATTGTGATTTTTTAATTTTTTAAAATAAAAATAAATATTTTTATTACTAATAATAAATATAAATTAAATAAAACTTAAAATAAATTATTTTTAATATTTTATATAATATTTATTAATAAAGCATTAATAAAAATATTTTATTTTTTAAAATAAGTAATTTAAAATTTATTATTTATAAGCTAATATTTATTTTATATATTTTTAATTATTAAATCAAAATTTATATATTTTTAAAATATATTTATTATTAATAATTATTAAATTAAATTTATAAATTAAATTAAAATTGTGATTATTATTTATTATTATGATTTTTAGAAACAGAGTACAACTGTATAATATGATAATGAATTATTTTGTAATTTTTAAAAAATTCAGAGACTATTTCATAAATTTAAAAAATTACCCGAAACAGTATCCGATATTAGTCTAGTACCGTACCAGAACCCAATCCGGTACTAAGTTTAATATGGTATTCGCAACATTGGATTTAAAATAATAAAAAAATTTAGAATAAATAAACGCACAAAAGAGGTTTCTCTCTTCTATCCTTTTGAAAATTATACATCCATTGTTTTTCCTTATATTCTTTAATGAATTTCTAAATATTATAGATATTTTGATTAGTAGTTAAATGGTTTTTTTTTTCATTGTTCTATATAATGCATCTTTAGATCTTTTAGAAACTTTAATTAGCATATGTGTTCTATATAATTTACCTTATACTATTTAATGTTTCTCTACAATTTTTGGATACTTTAATTAGAATTCATAAATTATGTGATTTCTAAAAATTTGATATTTAATTTGAAATTTGGTTAAATGACTTGAAAATTGCATAAATAACCTTGATTCCTTATATAATGTGTGCGCGATATATGTAACTTATCAAATCAGGATGTCAAGTACTTAATATTTATGAATGATAACTCTTGGATGTGACACCAAAGATTAATATCGAGCTGATTGAGAAACTTAATAAACACTATGTACCTTGTTGATGGACTTTCAATAGTAATGTTTCAAAAAGACAAAATGTTTGAAACATGTCAAATGCTAAAAATTTTCAAAAGCAAGAGATTCATGACAACTTCTAGACCTTACAACTTTTGCAAGCTTAGGAAATAAGTATTGTACATATGGAATTACAATGTATTCACTTGGAGTTTTATTTATTATTTATAATGATGAAAGTTGTCATACATTTGTTAAGCATGGTACTGTAATTCAAAGGAAAAGTATTTATCAAATGCATATATTAAGAGTGATAACAACAGGGAATTTGAAAATGTGATATTTTAGTTATCTTTAAGGAAAATGACATATTTCACAACTCCTTTACATTTAGGATGCTTCATTAAAATGAAGTAGTTGAGAGGAAGAATAAGACACTTCAAGAATGTTTAGGAATTTGCTTAGTAAGTACAAATTGCTTGAAGTTGAAATCATTTCAACAAACTGTTACATTAAGAATCAGTTGTGTTTTAGGCCATTATTAGTACAAATTGCTTAAGTACTCCTCTAACCATGTTTACAAGTTGTCTAAAGCTTTACATGCATTTATGTAAGTAGCTAAGGCCTAATATGATAGTCTTGGTAACTTAGTAAAAATTATTTCTGAAAAGGTAAGATGTGCCACTATTTATTAAGAAGTATGTTCATTGTATAAGTTTATGTTAAGGATATTATTTTTGGTGTTGCTAGTGAACTTTTAGGAAGGGAATTTTTTAACACTATTAGCAAGGAGTTTGAGATGATCATAATGATATAATTGAATTCTTTTTTTATATTTCAAATCAAGGAAATGAAAATTTAGATTCATAAATCAATATAAGTACATCAATAGCTACCAAAGAATTTTGACATGAAAAAGATAAACCTGCTTGACGCACCTATAAGTGTCACCATAAGCAAACAAGCATAGAAAAAGGTATAAAGTTTATAAGAATTCATATCAATGGATGAGTAGAAGTCTTTTACATCTTATTGGAAATCATTCTAAAATCTTATTTACAAATATATATGTGCTTAACTTTAAGATTCATTCAAAGTGTCTAACTTACTTTCTCAAAGGATACTGAGATTTTGATAGGCACATCCTCCTTAGGTCTTTAGTAGCCTAGGATAGATAATTTAAATTTTATACGAGGGCTAATAATTGCTAACGATATTATGTTTTTAGAATGATTTTGAGAGCATTTGCCTTGTTTTTGAATGATTTCTATAAGATTTAATATTTTTTGTGGCTTTTTTTATAGGCCTTATTTTATCTCCAAAATGAAGGAAGGATGAATTTAGTCAAGTTAGAGCGAATTTGGAGAAGTTTTATATTGATTTTGGATGAACATATGTTGCATATGTTCCTATATTTAGTAACATAACCTAAACACGAAACTTTTTCTAAATTATGTAGCCAATTGACGTATTCTTTCTCTTTGACAATTTGGTATATAAAGGAACATGACCTAAACATGGCCTTATGTTCCTCCTATGTTCTACCCTAATGTATTCTACTTATTTGAAAAAATTCCACATGAAGGAACACCCCCAAACATAGTCTTGTGTCCAATAATATGACCAAGAAATGGACCTATCTTCATAGCCTTCAAATATGTGTTTAATAGATGCACAGTAGAGAATCTACTAAGCCAATACAATTGTAAAATGAATCCATGTTAGTAACTTTTATTAGTATTAATATTTACATAAATTATGGTTTCTATTGGCTGTGAAGACCGTAATAACAATATGGACCCATGTCGATTTTGTGTTGGTCGTAATTTTACGATTCTTAGTGATAAGAAAGGAGAGACACTAGGAGAGTTGAGAAAAATTCTACTAAAGGATTAGAGTATAATCAAAGTAAAGTGAATCCATTAGAAGGAGCATTTTAGGATAGGAAGGAAGCAATAAAGTTCATAATTCCATTAAGATCCAATCAAGACTCAAGATCTGTGAGAAATCTTTATTTCATCTTGTTTTATTTATTATTGATAATTGGTTTTCTTTTTCTTTTTATGAACTAAATTAAGGTAGATATAGATATGATAAAAACTAATGCTATTGTTTGAATTAAATCTTTAATTTCATTCAAGACCAAATATTTTTTTAGAATTATTCATGAGTTTACATTGCGTTGAATTGAAGTGGCATAAATAGAAGATTCTGATCGTATGTATATATAAATTAACAAATTATGTATAAATAGGCCATGGCATGAAAAATGGGAAATTTATGGGATCCTAGAACTAGGATCATATAAGTATTTTATGTCGGAGTCAAATCTTCTAAGGAAATTCATAGAACAAATTAATGCATTCTTGGGGGTTTTGATTTAAGGTAAGTTTTAGTTAATCAACTTAAAGATAGGTCATACATATTTAGAGATAATACAATTGTAACTTCAAATTTGGTATTAGTATAAAAAAACTAGGGCTAATCACTGCATTAAGAAAAAATCAAGCATACAAAAGGATATAGGATGATCCTTCATCTAGATCTTATTTATCTATTGGTTGTTTCATCCGTGTATATTGCTCTAATTTGTTATTTGTTATTTTAGTTTATTTAATCTTATAGTTTAAATAAATAATTTATTTTTATATTAGATAATAGAAAAATGATTAGTGATAGTAGTTATAATCCTTGTCAGATTGACACTCACTCTTATTAAAATATACTATAAAAATGATAGATGTAATTGTCTTTAGTGATTTTTCCTTTTTATTGTTTTATGTTTTGAATTTATAAAACTAACTTTTTGCATTGTTATAAATGACTAATATATTAGGAATACTTTTATTTTATCAATCTAATCATTTTTCTTTCTTTCTTATTTATTTATTTATTTTAGAACTTCCTTTCCTAATTTTTGTTCATGAATGAATTTCAAATTTAAGTTCTTTCATGTATGGCTACGAGTAGTCCTAGAGTATTATATAGCCAGATATAGAAATAGAATGGACATTACTTTGAAATTTAAAGGAGAGAAATGTAGAAGTTCTAAGAATGCAACTACTATACAAACTATACAAAATGGCAGGACAAAGAAGATATTGCACTATAGGGGACTACGTTGGACAATTGATTAAATCTATCTACAAGAGCAAAGAATTGATTCTAGTAAGTTATTGGAGTATTTTAGGCTATCAATCTTGAGGACTATAACTACTAAACTTATTAATCCTAGTGGAAATAACACTTATTAATCCTAGCCAAATAATTAAACTAGATAAAACTAGGATTCATAAAAAGTAATTAAATCACTAGACTATGAAAGCAAGATAAATGAATAGCCAAAAAGGAATCAAGATAAATAAACATTAAGGTTCTAAGGTTCACTTAAGAGAACTTTAAATTCTCATGCAAGAATGATTATTATGGTTGAAATAACAATTAACCTAATGTATCTATTTCCTCTTGAGCCACATAAGTATACTCAATTAAGTAACCACCACCTCTTGATGTGCATCTCAACCTAATCGGATTCATTAGAAATTTTTAATCTATTTAGTTATCACACTAGTTTAGGGAATCCCTTTCTTTAATCTAGAATATTTATTCTTCCAGTGCACATATTAATCTGCACCTTTGAGTCCTTCAAACAATCCATGATATTAAATCTGTGGTAATTAGACATAACTCAGTCAGTCCTGGCATCTCTTCCCCTTTTTACAATGCAAACTGACTGTCTGCCTCGTCAACTTTGTGATGAGCTGAAAAAACTGATGCGCTCCTTCATCTGGGAATCGACAGCTGGGCAAAGCAAATTACCTCTAGTCAACTGGGCGTTGGTTTGTCGCCCGAAGAAGGTAAGGGGATTAGGGTTCAAACGTGTTCACACTACCAATGATGTGCTCCTAATAAAACTGGGCTCTGCTCACTAGACCATCAATCCCATGGGTCCAAATCCTCAGAGTGAAATACCAATTATATTTTACTCAGATTCTAGAGATGTTGCAAAAGCCAAGAGCATCGATTATCTGGCGAGGGATCTCAACTACGTGGTAGTACGTCAGATAGGGATGTCTATGGCAACTAGGAATGGCCAACGGGTCCGGTTTTGAATCGACCACTGGCTACCCACTTGGGGGCCACTCATTACCTAGACCACATCACCCCTTCCTAACATGATGTGGCATACCCTCGTCTGAGAGTATGTGGACGGGGTGGGGCACTGGAACTGGGACATGATTCAGCCCTATCTTCCTCTCTCAGTGTGCAGTGGCCTTGCCGCCATACGACCTCCTTCTGAGCATAGGGGGGAGGATGAACTTGTCTGGGGCCCGGGACCCTCTAGAAAATTCACAGCAGCTTCAGCCTATGACTTAATTGTTGACTTGGCCCCCGACCCGCCGAACCCAACCTAGACAGCGATGTGGAAATGGGCAGACCCACAACGCATTCGCTCCGTCCTGTGGCTTCTGGCTCAAAGGAAATTACTGACTAATTCTCAGAGGGTCACTCGACATCTAAATGCCGATAGTAGTTGTCACCACTGTGGCCAAGAAGAGACTTTATTGCATGCCCTGAGGGATTGCCCTCGGGTGGCTACTTTTTGGCACCAGATTCATCCTGAGAGGATAGTGGCTGACTTCTTTCACCAGGATGTGGACATGTGGTTAGGGGCGAACATCACTAAACTTGTCCCCACTCAGTTCGGTGAATGGGGCATCATTTATAGGGTAGCCTGCTAGTTTATTTGGCAGTGGCAGAACCGCAGCCTGTTTGAAGCATTTGTTTGGCTGGTGGTCGGATATCGCATGGTCTACAACTATGTACACTGGATAGTGACAGCCAATGAAGTGACCGAAAGAGTTGTCGAGACAAGAGGTTTGCCCATAGGCCACAAAGTGAGTTGGCAGCCACCACACGAAGGGTGGATCAAATTAAATACTGATGGTGCTATGCAACTTGGGACTGGTCGGGGCTTGGCTAGGGGATTACTGCAGGATCCTATTGAGACATGGTGTGTTGGTTTTTTAACCAATATTGACCGATGTTCTCCATTATCTGTTGAACTACAAGGGGTGCATGACGGCCTTCATTTGGCATGGACCTCTAGGTTCCGCCATGTGGCCTTAGAGACCGACTCATTAGAGGTTATTAATATTTTATCTTCATCCATCAGTACTTTGACTGAAGTTTCCCTTTTGGTGCAGGGTATCCAGGAGCTTTTGGCTCGCGATTAGGCTGTTCAAGTCCACCATGTTCATCGAGAAACGAACCAGAGCGCTGATCAACTGGCCTCAATGGCGACGTTCGTCAGTCCCGGTCTGCATGTACTGTCAGAAATTCCTAATACACTGAGGACGTGGGTCAGACAAGATAGCCATGGCATGTCTTATCAATGTGGACGACAATATTCCGATTTTTCGTCCTGTTGTATACAAAAAAAAAATCCAATAATTAATAGCAAACGTAATAAATTAAACCAAATGATAATCATTCATGAATTAATAATTCAATATCCATCATAAACTACATCCCTAGTCCTAATTAGGGATTTAGTTACTCAACATAATGAAGACAAAATAAAAAATCAATCTTAATATAAAAGAAAGCAAATAAGAAAAGATAGAACAAGATATCATAAATTACATCCATGTTGAGGTTGACGTCCTTCCAATCCTTTCCTAAAATCATTTCTTAATATTAAGAAACTATAAAACAATGCTAAAATATAAGGTAGAAGTCACAAACCTCCTATTTATAAGAATGATTACACCAAAAGAGTTCTAAGGTAATTAAAGTTGTTGTAAATCCATCTTTCTTTTGGACAAATGTTAATGTATTAAGCCTTGACAGGCAATCCAACTGTAGAATCAAATGAGCGAAATGCACCAAAGTTTAGTGACTTTCAAGGATTACAAGTAGGACTTAAAAATGTGTAAAATGGAAACTAGACTTTTTAAAAGGCAAGAAGATAGTGCTTGTCTTGCAATTTGTGATATTGTACACTAATTTGAAGCCTTATGTGGTGCACAAGTTGTTTCTTGAATTGCTCTATAGGAAGGAATTTGTCTTAAAATATCCTATAATTTCTTTCATCCCAAGTTGCTGTGAATGTTGATGAAAGAATTGTCTAGAAACATTTATAGGCAGTGTTGTTAGAGTGTTTTCTAGTTTAATGCCAAACTCTAATATTATCTAGGTTGTTTAATTCCTTAATTATCAAACATATTCTACAGAGTTCCCTCCATATGCCTCTATTGTAGTTGCGATTGAATAATAAATGTTCAGTGTTTTCCTCAGCTTCTTGACATAATGAACACCAATTTGTGAGGTGCATAGACCTGGAGATTTATCAACAGTTTATAACTTTCCTTTCATTGTAATCCATAGGGTAAAAGCAACTCAAGGGTTGATATAATTACACTAGACAGTTTTGGTCCAAATCACTTTAGGTAGATGTTTAAAGATTACAAGACTCATTAGTGAATCTGCCATTAGTGGTGTGTTTCCATATGTTTTTGTATTCATTTGCAATAATATATGTTTGGACAATTTCATTAAGAGAGGTACGAACAGTGATGGTTGTTGGAATATCTCCTAGTCTAATAGAGCTGCTACAATCGAGACATTAAGTGAAATTAAAAATCTAGAGATGTTGATTGATTTTCATTAATAAGTTACCCTGCTGAAAGCTAGTTATCATACCAAAAGCCAGTGGATTCTTCATTCCCTACCAATGCAATAAAGTCACATTAAAATTTATTTCTCAATTTCAAAATTGCTTTTAAGTTAGAGGAGGGGAAGTGTTTAATGTTAAGAGCCCATATACTTCTATTCTTGATGAAGTAGGTGTAAATCCGTTTGCACCACAATGATTTTTTATAACCCTTCCTAATTCCTTGGGGTGTAAACCTCACTCCATTTCACTTTGTTTCTACAAGTTATATCTTTGTTACCTGACCACAAAAAGTTATTAAGAAATTTGTAAATTAATTTGGCGATGGACTTTGGAAATTACAGATGAGTTACCTAATAAGTGTTAATGGGAGTCAATGTTGAGATTATAAGTTGGGCTCTTCCTGCTACTGATAGATGCTTAAAGCTCCATGATGATATTCTGGATTGAATTCTATCAAAGAGATCCATGAATTCTTTTATTCTCATTCTTTGAGAAGAAATGGGAATGCCTGGATATCTCATTGGGAGCTCTTGTTACTTAAAGCCAATGATATCTGAGATCAATCGCTTACTACCGGAAGCACTCCTTAAGAGATAAATGTTACTCTTGGAGCAGTTTACTTGTAATTTAGAATATCTCTGAAAAATTTTAAAGACCTTCATTAATGTAGAGATAGATAGTGCATCTGGTTTAGACAACAAAACCAAATTGCCTACAAAAACAAAGATTAGACAGTTTGAGTTTCTTACACTTTACGTGGCATTTAAAGCCTTTTGTTCTTTCAATAACCCTCATGATTATCTTATGGAGTATCTCCAGGATAAAGGCAAATATGTAAGGTGATAATGGATCTCCTTGTCGAATTCCTTTACAACTCTTGAAGAATTTGGTTGGCTGTCCATTCACTAGAATGTTATATAAGGAAATTATTATGTACTGCTCAATCCATTGAGTGAAAGAACCTAGGAATTCCATAATATAAAGGATATTGATGATAAAGTTCTAGTTGACATTGTCATATGCCTTTTTAAGATCAATTTTGATGCAACAATTAAGATTGCTCTTCTTCTTGGAGTAATTACTAATGAGCTCTTGAAGAATGAGTATGTTATCTCCAATCACCCTCCCTTATGTGTAAGCTCCTTGGTTAGGACTGATATGCTTACCAAGTAATCCTTTAAGTCTTTAAACAATGATCATTTAGATAATTTTATAAATGCAGTTGCAATAAGATATAGTTCTAAAATCAAAAAATTAGTTCAGCTCACCTTATTTTGGAACCAAAGTTTTTTTTGAAAAAAAAACAAAGTTATAAATGTCTTATTAATCTCTTTTAGAAGTATGCCCTTGTGAAAAAATTTAAGAACTACTTTTAAGATCGTGTCTCCAATGAGAGATCATGTTTTGTTAAAGAAATTAATATGGAAACCATTTGGTCCTGGTGCTTTGTATGGGTGGAGTGTAGCTATTATTTTCCTGATTTCCTACAAGGTAATAGGCCTGCATAACAATTTTGAATCATGAGAAGTTATAGAATTCTTCAACACCTATTGGAGGAATTGCATAGATGAATGTTCTTCAAATGGTTTGTTCATCAAGTCATCAAAGTAATTGAAAGCCCCTTCCAACAGTTGGTTCTAAGAGTTAAGATTGATATCATTATGTTTGAGATAAACTATTTTGTTTCTAGCTTTCATCGATACTATGGGCTTGTGAAAAAATAAGGCGTTCCTATGTCTATTCTTCAACCAATCAACCCTGGATTTTTTCTTCATTAGAGAATAATCATAAAGGATTACTTATGTTTTGCTATATAAAGCATCCTTTTCTTTTAACTGCAAAATGTTGAAAAAGTTTTATATCTAATAGTAAAACTCTCAACACCTTCAAGTATACAGAGCATATCTTGTAGTATGAAAAGACATCATTTCCATGAGGATTATGCTATAACTAACAATCTGAACCTAACTTTGGCTAAGGTAATACGAAAATGAATTAAATGAAACAAATCACATAAAGTAAAATAAATAAATAAACAAAACAAGTAAACAATAAAATAGTTGAGCTGCCAATAAGAGATAGAATACTTAGAACATATTCTTTCCTTATTTTGTTTAATTAATTATTATTGATCCAATTATGTGTTTAATCCTAGATTTCATAAAGTATTGATTACTCTCTCTTAAGAACTAATCAATTAACTCTAATTGGATACAAAAATTCAAGATTTACAACCTCTTGATTCATAAAACTTTCCATCACGTTTTCAACTAGATCTGAAGCTATGTAACAGATAATTAATTTCTGAAATAAAATCTCCCTTAATCTCTCTTTGAATGATTGTTAATTTGATAATTGCAGGACTTATTAAACTGTCAACTCTTATTGCATAATCTAATTTGATTACTTTGACTCACTCTCTCAATTTATTATCGAGTATAAGTATGCATAATTATCACAAACACTACAATATTATTGAAATCAATAATAATTAAAGTCACAAAATAAATCTAGAATAAATCCTGATTTGGAATTTAAAAGTTCATGGATATGTTAAACATCCTGGAATTCAGATTACAAATCAAGATTAATGGAATAACTAAAGGAAAAGAAGAAAAACTATATTGGAGACTTGATCTAGAAAGATAGAATCCCTGGATGTTCTTCTTGATCTATTGATATATGCATATTTGACTATATTTTTACACCCATATTTGATGTATTTTGCTTGATATTTTATCTTTTGTTATATATTTGGTATTTAATTTCCTCCAAATGCATATACAGATTATAATTGCCTTCACGAACTTAAAGGATAATAATTCAGACAAAAACACGGCATAAAACGAAGATTCGATGAACAAAATGTTAAACAGGCATCCTTATTACACAACTTCAATGTTCCCTATTATTTGGCATCAATCACCTTGTGCAATAAACTCCAACCATCCTTGAAAAAAATTTGTCCAATAAAATCCATATTCTAAGACTCAAAACGTCATTTTGTCCACAATGCCGAGCATAGATAACTTCATGACATTGCATAAGTATGTCCAACATCTCTTCTTGTGGAACACTCTTTGATTTGGTCATCTTATAGATAATTGATACACTCATACAATAATCTCTTTTTATGATGGTAGGATAAATCTAAAGGGAGAACACTACCTGCAACGAATTTTTCTATATGAGTGTACCATGGTACCACAAGGTGGTTGAGCAACATCAAGGTTTCATTGGGAAATCACTCATTAATGTATTTTGCTCTAATTCCCTCATTCAAAACATGATAAGTGGTTGACCACCGCATTCTTAACTCCCTTTTTGTCTCTTATCTCCAACTCTTGTAAGAGCAACACTCATCAGATAAGTCTCATTTCATGTCTTTATTAGCAAAGAGATACTTAAACATAGTATGATCAGTAAAAATGATCACCTTGGATACTAAAAGATACGACTAAAACTTGTCACCTGTGAATAGCACCAATTGCAACTCCTTTACAATAGTAGTATAATTTAGTTGAGGTCC
Source organism: Erythroxylum suave (assembly GCA_027563595.1). Classification (NCBI taxonomy): domain Eukaryota; kingdom Viridiplantae; phylum Streptophyta; class Magnoliopsida; order Malpighiales; family Erythroxylaceae; genus Erythroxylum; species Erythroxylum suave. The sequence goes on from JAOSBN010000006.1 coordinate 21,639,735, forward strand.
AGTTAATGTCATACTTGTGTAATAAACCATATGTAGCCTTTTGATTTATCGTTGCCCATGACACCACTCACAGCTTGTTTGCTAGCATCGTACATGACTTCAAATGGTAATGGCCAATCTAGTGTTGTTAAAATTGGTGTTCAAATCGGTGCCTCTTTCAATCAATTAAACATTTATAAACAACTATCATCAAAATTAAAAGGCACATCCTTGACTAATAGATTCCTAAGAGGTCTTACAATTAATGAAAAGTCCTTCATAAAGCTTAGGTAAAATCCTACATTTCCTAAAAATGCTCACACTCCCTTAACGTTAACTGGTGGTGAAAGCTTCTCTATGACCTTCATTTTGGCTCTATCCACTTTAATACCCTGGCATGATATTTTATGTCACAACACTACAACTTCGTTCACCATAAAGTGATACTTCTCTTAATTAAGAACCAAGTGTGTTTCGTCACATCTTTGGAGTACTCTATCTAAATTTGTCAACAATTACTTAAAAAAGCCTCTAAAGACTAAAAAAATAATCCATAAAAATTTCCATTATGTCCTTTATTATATCTGCAAAGATAGACATCATGGACCTTTGCAATGTAGCTAGAGTGTTGCATAACCTAAAAGGCACCCGTTTGTAAGCAAATGTTCCATAAGGACATGTAAAAATGGTTTTTTCCCCAGTCCTTCAGATATATAAAAATATGATTGTATCCTGAATATCTGTCCAAGAAATAGTAGAATTAACATTTAGCTAGGGTTTATTCTTCATTGTCGTTCCTTTACCGCTTTACTTCCTTCTTCGAGGTTGATCATATGCATAACTACGTTCAGACCTATACCTCATATGCCAGATATCTACCATCTCATGGCCTTTATCTGCTTTCTAATGATTTTCAACACCTTAATCCTTTGTTTCGCATTTAGTTGGCTGGAAATAATGATGAATAGAGTTTGGCCCTCACTCAAAAAGGTATACATTAGGTAAGTGGGTAAAGGATTCAACTCTAAAGTTGGTAGCTTTTTAGTGGAGGGTGTTACAGGTGCTTTGGTTCTCATTAGGATGTCTTGATGCACTGGAACATCCGACTCCTCAGCCTCTCCTTCATCCTTCATCTCAGCTTCATCCTCCATCTCAACTTCCTCATATTTTATTTATTCACATCAGTTCTCCTCTTTCTGTTTAATACATTCATATATTATATTGATCTTCATGTAAGAGCTTCCTTCTTTCAAATTTTTCAAGACTTTGTTCATACTAAACTCCACATGATCATCACCAATTTGAATAATTAATTTTCCTTTATGAACATCAATCGACACTCTCCCAATGTTCATGACTGGTCGCCCAAGAATTAGTGACAATTCCTATTTTCTCCTCTTGGTCTTTAGTGCATTCATCCATTATATCAATCTTTATGCAAGAGCTACCTTCTTTCGAATTTTTCAGGACTTTGTTAATACTGAACTCCATGTGATCATAACCAATCCAAAGAATTAATTTGCCTTCATGAACATCGATCAACAATCTCCTAATTTTTATGAATGGTCATCCAAGAATTAGCAGACAAGTCATATATACTTTGAATTATAGTACCACAAAGTCTACAGGAATAATGAATTTGTCCACCTTAATAATAACATCTTCCACCATGCCAAACAGTCTATTGATAGATCGATCTACCAATTGCACGAGCATTGAAGTTGGCTTCATATTGCCTAGATCCAATTTCCTAAAGATTGACAAAGGCATAAGATTTATGCTTGCGCCTAAGTTCCATCGACATTAAGCAAATTCTAACTCACCTGCTAAAGCTCCTTGGATCCTTTAATTTGGAAGGCATGAGTGGTGATAACAAAATTACAACTTTTAGTTAGTGCTACCATTTGATTATCTTCCCAAGTCTGCTTGTTTGATAGTAGTCTTTTATTGCTTACTTGGTCATGTGTTCCAATGTCTCCATAAAAAATAAGTTCATTTGCTAAGTCTTCAACTTCTTTACGAACTTTCAAAACTATGCGTCCAATTTGTTCTTATGTAATCTCTGTGGAAATGGAATCTTAGGTGGGTATGGAAGAGGGGAAACATAAAGAGGGTCCTAACTCTTTTCTTCATTCTTTTTCTACTTTTCTTAGTCCTTTACAAGGTGGGTTTGAGCTTGTTTATCCACTGGTTATTCTAGTTATTTCTTACTCCTAAGTGTGATTGCCTTAAGTTGCTCTCTTGGATTTACTTTAGCATTAATTGCTAACATCCCTACACTTTTTATAGATAATACATTCGCAAGCTAGCCCACTTAAACCTCTAGGTTATGAATAGAGGAGTCATAATTCTTCACTACTTGCTTGAACTTTTCTTCCATCCTCTTCTGGGCCTCATCCATACTCATGATCTTGTCCATAATCTTGCCCAACTTTAAATTATTGGCGCTAGACTTGTCTTGTCAAAATTCAGGTGGACCTTGATTTCTTAATTGAGTTCTTGCATTATTATACAAAGAAAATTTTGGATAACTCCTTCATCTAAAATTGTACGTGTTAGAATACAGATTATTTCCTCCTCCTTAGCCAAATTGTGAACCCATATAGTTGAGTTTCTCTGCATTGTTGTTTTCCATTAAGAATTAATCGGTGGTAATATGATTCTTTAGCCCGTATAATTTGCATCCTTGCTGAATTACTTTAAGTTGAGCTAAAGAGGAGGCTTTTATGTTGTTAAATTACTTTGTTAAGTTAGCAATCTTAGCCTATAGTGTTATCATTGAATCAATAGCAATCACTCCTTTTTGATCCCAAAAGGTTGATTGTTGTCTGCTTTTATCCGATGTCCAAAGACAACTATTATTCGTCATCTCTTCTAGTAACTCTTCTGCTTCCTCAACTATTTTTCACATCAGGGATCCTCTAACATTTACATCTATGATGCCCTTTATGGGTGGATTAACTCTATTTTAGAAAGTTTGCAATAAGAATTCCTTTGGCAAGTTGTAATGAGGACATCTCCTTTACAAATTCTTGTACCACTCTCATGCTTTGTATAAGGACTCCCCATCATTTTGTTGGAAATTGGTAATCTACTTTATCAATCATTTTGTCTTCATTAGAGAGGAAGTACTTGTATAGGAAAGCATGCATCAACTACTCCCATGTTGTGAGGTTGGTTGGGTGAAGGAATGGTACCACGCTTTGGCTCTATCCCTGAGGGTGAAGGGAAAGAGCCTTATCCTAATACAATCTTTCGACATACCATTATAATGGACGATCTCATATATTTCTGTGAAGTTCACTAGCGATGCATTGGTATCTTGATTAATCAACCTATAGAATTGTATGTTGGTTTATAGCATATTTAGCAACGTTAGTTTGTTCTTGAATGACATCGCTTACACCGCTAGTCGAGTGATGCCTTATTGTGTAACATTGAACTCTGGCCTTATAGAGTCTATAAGTGTTCTCTGTTGGTCTCCGTGATTGAATATTTTTACCATTTTTCTTTCTACCTCTTATTGGCATCTTACACTTCGGATTTCTTTTTTCCTTGTGATGTCAAGAGCTGGAGTTTCTTCGACCTTACTTGAACTTTAAGTAATTCTTGTGTTCATCCATTCGCAAGGACATAAGAATGGCAAATTTTCCTTAACTAAAAGGAATTCAAATCTTCTTAATGTTAAAATTTTCCGATAACGATGCCAAAAACTTGTTGAGCAAGTTCTATATATAATAACACTCTCAATACCCATAAGTATATGGATTATATCTTGTAGTATAAAAGGTTATCGTTTCCAAGAGGATTTACAAACACCTAAACAATTTGAACATAACTTTGTCTAAGGTATTCAGAAGTTGGTTTAATTTAAAATTAAATAATAGAAATTAAAACAAATAAACAAATAAAGAAGTTAGCTACTAATAAAAATTAGGATTTGATTAAGATTGAATACTTAAGTACTACCCTTTCCTTATTTAACCCTAATTGAATTCGATAATTTTAGATTTATAATCTCTCGATTCACACAAATGTTCCTTACTTATTCAATTAGATCTGAAGCAATCTATTAGATAATTTATTTCAGAACCAAAATTTCTCTTCGATTGATTGTTAATTTGATAATTATAAGTCTATTAAATTTCCAACTCTCGTTGTACAAACTAATTCTAATTGCTTTGACTCACTCTCTCAATTTGTTGTCAAGTTTATACACAACAATTATCACAAACATCCAACTATGTATTGAAACCAACAATAATTAAAAGTTGCAAAATAATTCAAGAATAATTCCTAATCTGGATTTACAAAATCCATAGTCATGTTTAACATCACAAAATTCAAATTACAAACTAAAGATAATGAAAGAAATAAAGAAAAATAATAAAAAGCTCTATTAAAGCCTTGATCTGAAATGTTGGAATTTCTTGAAGCTTTTCATTGATCTCCCAACTTTTGATCTCTTTTAATTTGTGACTGCTACATTTTTTGTTATATTTCATGTTCTTGTGTAGTGTTTTGCGGTTTTGGGGTCGTGTTTAGGGTTTCTCCACTTTGTTCGATTCTAAAAATAACCCTAAACTAAAAAGCACGAAAAACTCAGGCCTAAAAACCTCCTGTCATGATTGTGCTCAATGCTTTTTGAACACGATCGTGACACCCTTCATATAACTTCCATATTCTTTGTTCTTCGATTCCCTAATTTCTAACACTCGAAAACACATCAATCACCTACTGTAACATAAAATTAAGATTGAATTCATGCTCTAAACCACAAAAATACTCATAATATAAACAAAGACTATCAATAACACAATTTTAAGTCTATACACATGATAATTATTTCATAAACACTTGAAAACACGCTAAAACTCCTAGAAAAACATAGTATGAACTATTCCTATCATGAAGCTAGCAACGTTGGATAATCTAAAGTTCCTAAAAAACCTAACCAGTTCATGTTAACTATACAACATAAAGAATGAATCCATATACCCTTTTTTTTAACCTGTGATTACTCGAAATTTATTTGGAATAACATACAAGGCCTATGCAAATTTATGAGAAGAAGCAAATCTTACTTGACATTATTCAAGATAATAGAGGAAGGTAGAGGGCTTGCAAGAGTTGATAAAACCTTTTTAACATTACATCTAGAAGCTCCATATAATACCTATGGAAAGAAAGGAATGTCCAACTATTTAAAGGACTAAGTCATACAAAGAAGCAGGTTTTCAAGAAGCTAACTTTGGATATAAGGGAGCAAATTCTTACTAACCAGCTTCAAACAACTTCTAGGAAAGCTAACTCCTTGAATCTATGTAAAGAAAAATATCAAAACTCTCTTAACAAGCAAATCAAGACTTATTAGACTAATGCTAGTTTTTAGGGGCAAGGTTACTCCAATTAAAGGCATGTAGAGTAACGTTACCTTGAGTTATCCAACCTATCCTTTAAAAGTTTACCTTACTTTAAGTGTTAGTCTAAGGGATTGATTATCTTGTAAACTTTGACTTTAAGATAGAACGCCTTAATATGTTGTACCAACCATATTATTCCTTTTTAATATATGTTAATTTCTAGAAAAACTAAGGGTGCGTAACACCTTCCCTTTAAAAACATATTGACTATAAAACCTTTTACTCCATTAGTCATTTATTTTTAGTTTTTATTTACTTATTTAATTTTTAGTTGTTTTTATATAAAAATATCACTATTGAAATATCTTAACATGAAAATATTTCTTAATTAAATTATATAAAAAATTTAAGCTCTAATTACAAAATTTGGTCATCAAATTATTCTCAAAATTTTTTAGCTTATGAGTTTTTATTTGTTTAATGCTTATTATTTTCTTGTAAATTATATTTAAATTCAAACTAACACCCACTATGTATGTATTTACTTTGGAAGATGAAATATTGAAGATTTTTATATTCTTAAACTTTTTTATCTACGCCATGTACAATAACTCTGTTAAGATAATATGATATTTAATTGAAATAGTTAAAATTCTATTTAATTTTCTTGCTATTAAATGTATCATTTATATTGTTTAGATTTCAGATAAAATTAACTAAGGACATCATTATAAACTATTTAAATTAGAATTTACTTTCTTAATTATTTAATTTTATTGTTATCCATTGCTAATTATTCTTTAGTTATATGCATTATTATGTTTATCAGTGTTGAAAGAATTGATGGAGATATATAATCATAATCAAAATGCAATTGGATTAAAGTCTGATGAGAAGAATTAAAATAAACTTAATTTTATATATTATTAAAATTAATAATTTTCTTCTTGTAAACCTGTAAAAATTATTAAATGTATTAAATTAAACCAATTGAATTTTTAAAACTAAAAACAAAAAAATCTAAATTAATCTATAATTTGATTTTTCAAGAGGAAAAAAGAATATAAAAATATAGTATAACAATGAGAAAAAAAGCATATATAGACCTCTATTCGAATATAATATAATATAATACCTAGTAAAATTAATATAGTACATTAAAAATCATTCTTTGAAAAAGGTTACAAGAACAACACAGCAAGTGTCAAGTTTCACTTGTTCGCAATGATAGTGTTTCTTATCGCATTAACACGAGAAATGCATTTACAAACCATCAATTAAACAGTATAATTGAAATGTTAAGAAAAGTGTATTAGAAAAATGTTAATAAAGTTATTGATAACAACAGAAAGCTTTATTAAAAACACTAAAAAAAATTAAATTTGAAGAGCTCTCGCCTTTTTTACTGGGCAATTCCTTAGTTTGCTTTTAATCCTACATACATACATATAATTTTTTTTATAATGATGCATACATACATATATTTTGGTACTTTTAACTTTTTTGTGTAAGAGAGTAATCAATTTCTTTTAAGGATTAATCTATTGATTTATTCCTTTTCTATAATCTCATCATTCCACTAACTTTGAATTAAAGAAAGTTTTAACAAATAAACACTAACATTACCTGAACAATCAAATTTATATATTCCAATTTTCCAATTACAAGTAACTGACTAGATATATTGATTTATCAAGGACAGAAATCTAAATACAAGTCAAATCATGAACATGTTGGAATCCCAAAGATTGTGACAACTATGTTCTTATCGATTAAGAGTGGTACGAAAAGCTTACATTGAACCCGCAACACTACTTATCACCCTTGTATTAGGAACAGGTTTTTTTTTTTTTTTATCACATTGCAAGCATGTGTCCTATTTATCACAATCGCCTCTCCATAGTAAACCACCTCACGGACAATAATGAAGTACGTTTTCCACCTTTATCTTTCTTAACAGACCTTGACTATTTCAGTTTAGTCCACCCTGAAGAGACCGGATACAAGATAATCGAGCTGCCTGTTCTATACCGAAGCTGCAAAATCAAACCAGAGAAATGGCAATTTTACATAGGGAACAGACTAAAGACAGTTTTCATCCAAATTACTGAAATTCCCAAGTCTGGAAGAAAAATATGCTTCAAACCCTAGAAACTCTTTGCAAAAGCTTGTTTCTTTTGACAAAATTGGAAAAACTAACAAGTATAAAGAAAATAAAAAGCTTGATATCAATAGCAATTTCCAACAACATAAATCTACTTTTTAAACATTCCCAAATCTTTCTATTTTCAAAGTATCCTGTCAAAAGATTCTGATTCACCCAATGACTACACAAAATTGAGTGACTCATAGAACCCTCGACTGTAGGACCATCAACCAGCAGAGATATCTGAGTTCCCCTAAAGAAAAGTTGAAAAATGGGAGGAAAAAATGACACTTAACAAATCTTTGCTGACCCCAAGCATCATATCTTGAATAAGCTATCCTCAAAATGTAACATCAACTTCTCCTCAAGAGGAAGAGCAGAATGAAAATAGCCATAGTTTTCTTATTCACCTGTAAAAGATGCCGCAAATGCATATTCAACTGTTCAGTCCTTATCAGTTTGCTTTCCTATTCCCTTGTTTCGCTGAAGATTTCATGTTCATCTTGCCTTCCAACCTCTTTGCTGTTCGTTGTAAAGCCGCTAGCCTTTGGCGCTGACTGTAACTCTTCCTTTTGCTGCAGAATCAATAGTTAATACGTTTTCATTGCATTGAAGCTACTAAACAGATGCTCGACTAATCACGGTACAGCAATCATGGATGAACTGTTTATAAACAAAAATCAATTAATCAGTTATTCTGAAGTGCCACGATGCAGAGATTATGACAGAAAGCTCAAGGCTAAGCTCTCCAAAATTGCAGCTTCAGCCTAATCAAATGACTGAAATTTCCCCACCCAAATCCATTAATGGTAAATATACAGTTCTCATTAGCAACATCTGCACTGACCATTTTTCAGTGAATTCTCATTTTACAAGTACATTTCAGTGTAAGTGGTCTACCTTACAAAAGTCAGTCCTGCCGTAAGAACCATTCCTCCTACAGCCCAAGAGACTTTTTCATTAAATGGCCTTTCCTGCACCCAGAGTTGTAAATCTCCTAAGATCCCTGAGGTCTCAGCCCTGTGAGGTGACACAGATTTCCAGGAATCAGCAATAGAATCAAGACTGGCCTTTCCACCATAGCAAGGTGCTTCTTCTCTAACAAAGTTTAAATCATCAGACGTTTTAACAGTGAAACCAGCAGCATTACAGAGCTCTGTGCCATTGGCAACCCATTCTGTACCTTTACCACAAACAAAGTCATTCACTCCACATGGTGCTAGAACCTAACAAAATAAAATCTAATTAAGTATAAAATCTTGGAAGCACTGAAAAGAAGAATAAAAACAACATCATACTGCAAATCTTGCAAGCACTCAAAAGAAGAATAAGAACGACATCATCATGCAAAAGATCAATTATTGGATCTGTTAAAACACAAGTGTCCCTCAATAACAGAAAGCAGATTGAAGGACTGGTTATTAACAACAGCTTGAAACTGCAGTCAATAAACCCGTTAAAAACACATTTTTCAAACTTTAGAAGTTGCCACAAAGAATTAATCAGTCCACACAAAATTGCCAAACTGATATGTAGGTGAAACCAAATCCAGTATACTTTTGATTTTTTCACAAATTTTCTACTGGACATGATATGACACATGCACTCACGTCTGTCTTGGTGTCCAGAGAAAAGTATGCATCTGCACACGCTTGATAGACTCTGTCACAAAAAGAGGCGCATATGAGAGGAGGTCCAGGTTGAACACCAATATGTGGATCACAGATGGAACATTCTAATAACTCCCAAAACTGCAAGCATTCTTGACTCGCTTCTCCTGTCGAAGCCAGCCTCCTAATGGACAGCAAAGCAGGATATGTCTGAGCTACATCACAGCAAGTTCTTTTGCGGAAAACCCTGCAAAGAGTCAAATCTTTGGCACCCCTGCTTACCTGTTTCGGGGGTTTCCCTTCAGATGAAAAGGGTGGAAACCGACCGCCTTTAGAGATACATGCACCACCGGATGTCCCTGCATATATTAGGGAAAGAGCTTTAACATCGTAACAGCAGATGATAAGGGTATTTAAAATAAGAAACAAGTTGTTACTTTTCATTCTTGAAAAGAAGAATGAATTTGTCACCAGTACCATCTGTCACCTTATAATTTCGCTCTGATTATCAAACTTTAAAAATTAAGTGAACTGATCATAAAATGTCAAAAAAGCCTGCTCAATAGTCACTACATAGACATTCTTGAACCCAAAAAAGAAAGAACACTGACTTCAAAAACCGAGATTACTTATCTATTCCAACCACAAATGCAAATAGCGACGTGAAAACAAATACCCAGCATAAAGAATGAGCCCAATATGTCGCAGCTATCAAGAACAGAACAAAGTTCAAAACCACATGCCAGAAGAAAACATGAAAATATTTAGGAATATCGTAGATTTCTCGATCCTCTTGAAGAAAGCATCAAATAGCAACAACCCATTACTGCCCCCATGACGGAAACAATCAAGGGAAAACGTATAAAAAGGATGGATAAAAAGTCAGTTTACTAAACAATTAGGACAGGCTAACCAGAGAACTTGAAATTATACAGACCCTAAAAGGGGTAAAAAGAGAAAAGGGAAGAAAGCCATACCAGAAGACAAGGTTAACAGCAAGTGGAATAGAAGCAGAAAAATCAAGAACCGAGACTCCATGACACTAATTAGTTTTATCGGGGCAACTAATTGTTGGATTCTGAAGCGAACTCAAATGTACAAGAAGTTTAAAAGAAAGATGAAGTGGAGTTGGTACTTGAAAGTGTCCTTCTAGGGTTTGATCCCAGTGGACCAAAACTTATCCCATCTTGTCGTTAGGCCCATCAACATTGAACTGAATATGTTATATATATATATATATATATATATATATATATATCTGAGGATAAAAAAACATGAAATTTTGTTTTACTTAAATTTTAAAATATTATAATTAATTAAAAGTATTTTAGATTTCTAATATTTAAAGATAGTCATTAAGTAATTTTAAATAATGTGTAAAACCAAACGAGAAAATTGTATCTTTCGCTTGATTTGACTATACTCCTCAAATTGTAATATAAAAGTGCTTTTTTAACAAACATTGTATATTTCTTTTTTAATAAAAAATAAATGTAAAGTGTATTTGATAAATAAAATTTGTTGAATAATAATAATTTCAAAAGAAAGTGAAAGTATAAGATGAAAATCAAGAGTCAAAAGAATCATTAAAAAGAGATCAAGAGATAAACAAAATGAACACCTCAGGTAAGTGACTCTATTTCTGTCTTTATAAATTGCATCGTAGTATAGAATGGGAGCAAAACTTCATTCCAGTTTGACAACTGGCATAACGAAGGAGCTCTTTACAAGAACTCTGCATATATACAGCACCCATAGTACCTATTCTTCAAATGAAGCTACATCAATGCCTCATGGAATTAAGCTTTCTGTGATAAGCAATGCTTCGAGGATAAATGGGAGAAAATATTTAATTATCCAAGCAATGTCAAGTACATATATATCTAAAGATGATAAGAAGTTGTTTAAAATCACGTTTAATTGCTTTTATGTATGCAATATGGAACTTAAGAATATTTTAGTACAACCAAAAAGAACATCCATAAGCTGTAATTATTATAGCTTAGCTTGGAGATGGCATCAAAATGGAACATATTGTAGACTAAGTTGTTTGGATTTGTATATTTCTCCTGCCCTTCTAACTCCCAAGATTTCAACTTGATAATGACCATTAGTTGGTTAATTTTAATTGTAACCCCTATATAATATAGGCCACTTAGCCTTTGAGTTGTTGATTGTATACTTTAAGGGCTATTTTGTAACCAATTCCCTTTTAAATGAATTTATCTATAAAAATGAATTAGAATTAAAATAATAAAGTGATCATTCAAAGTACTAAAGCAACATTATAAATACTTACCTTTGTCTCATTCACTTTTTTATTTTAATTTAGTTCAATAAAATCAATTTTTCATTTCTTACAATTTTATGTTTATTTTAGCCGAATTTTACATTCATAAACTTTCTATTATGTTTTAATACATATGTTATTTTGAATGTTAAGTCTTTTAATTTTATAGTGTTTTTGGATAAATCTAACAACATTAACAATCTATTAATCATCTTTCACTACAAGAAAATAGACGTTTAGCGATGGATATTACCGACGAAATAACCAAATATTCCGTCGGTATTAAGGTTACCGACGAAATATAACGACAGCGCGAAAACGTCGGTGATACGACCATAACTAAATTTACCGACGGAATTGAGTGTGTGTCGCTAAATTTAACGATGGATCATGATGTACCGTCTCTAACGTTTACCGACAGCGCAAACCAATTCCGTCTGTAACTTAGCGACCGAAAAAACGTCTGTCTGCAAAATTACCGACGGAAATAAATAATCCGTCGGTATATACGATAACAATATACCGACGGATATTTCATTTCCGTCGGTATAAAAGATAGCAATATACCGACGGAAATGATCTTGTCTGTCGGTAATGGTTATTATTAATTTTTTAATTTATATTTTCATTTTATTTAATTATATTCAATTACATTTAATTTGTTAATGATCGTAATATATAAATTATATTTAGTTCATTAAATAATAATAATAAATATTTAATTCGGTTAAATTACAAATTTGAATAATAATTAAAAATAAGAATATCTTAATTTGTAATAAAA
>JAOSBN010000006.1:21657904-21674455 GCA_027563595.1 Erythroxylum suave
TTATTAATCTTATTAATTTTATTATTCATCGTAATGATGATGATGATGATGATGATGATGATGATGATGATGATGATAATAATAATAGTTAATTTTCTACTAATTATTATTTTTTATTATTTTTATCAATAATTTTTATTTTTATTAATATTAATAATAATATTTTTGTTGATTTTTATTATTATTTTTATTATTAATTTTATTAATTGTATTTATTATTATTATTATTATTATTATTACTATTATTAACACTATTATTATTATTAATTTTTTATTATTATTGTTATTATTTTTCTACTTATTATAATTAATTTTATTATTATAATTATTAAAATTAATAATAATAATAATAATAATAGTTAATTTTCTACTAATTATTACTTTTTTTTATTTTTATCAATTATTTTTATTTTTATTTTCATTTTATTATTATTATTGATTTTATTATTCTTATTAATTTATTATTATTATTGTTATTATTATTAATTTATTAAATGTATTTATTATTATTATTATTATTATTATTATTATTATTATTACATTCCTTATTATTATAAAAGAATTGTCGTAGAGTTGAGAGAAAATGAAGGGTTGAATAGACTAGTATAATTTTTAGATTAAATTCATGAGGAAAGTAATCTAAATACCAAGGTGTTTATTTGGTCGAGCTTTTGAAGAGTGAATAAGCACTTTTTTCTACGGCAAAAGCTTTTTTTAAGAAAAATAAGTGTTTTGCTATAAAATGAAAAAGTAAATTTTTAGTAGATATAACTTTTAAAATACCACTTTTTAATAGAGCTTTTCAAAAAAGTATTTTTTTAAGGTAAATTTTTCAGATCAATTAACGAGTCTATTTTTGATCCCTTTTACCCTTATGTTTTACACATAATTCTCACAATACCCACAAACACATCTTCACAATTATTTTGAGATTTATAATTATTTGAATTTTTTATATGTTTTAATATTTATTTTTGATATTAGTTTTACTTACGTTATAATCCATACAAAAGATTGGTTAGATATATTTTTTATTTATGTTTCATATGGTTTAAAATTATATAATAATTAATATATTGTGCTTTGCATATTGTTTAATATATTTAAATAATATTTATATGCATAAACGATTTTTATTACAAAATAAAATATAGTTAAAATTAAAAATGCTTTTGATTTTTATGTTGCCAAACAGTCTATTGTATGAAGCTCTTTTAAAAAAACTTATTTTTAAATAACAGCTAAACAGTTAATTAGCTTCTTAGAAAATCTTTTTTCTTAAAAGTTCTACTGATATAAACTCAACCAAAGAGACGCTTATTAACATATCTTAAACTTAAAGAGGTCCGATTTCAATTTTCTTTTTTATTTAAAAATACAAAATTTAGCAAATATTTCAAATATAAACCATTTAAAAATAAATATAACCCCTCGTTTAAGATGCTGGAAGTTGAGAGAGAGATTCAATTGTACTGGTGAATGGAATATAAAGCTTTGGCAAAAAGTAATTCAATGGCCGAATGCAAACCCTCATTGCTCAACCTTTTACATTTCCGAATTTCGATTCAACTCACTCACTCTGCAAGTGCAACTGTATTGCCAAACAAAAAGCGCTTGACATTCCGACTTCAAGCAAGCCCTCGCTTACCCATCGAAAGAGGAAAAAAAGAAACATGAATAGGATACACTGCTGCACTCTCGCTCTTTCTCGGCGACTTTCGAAACCCACCCGCCACCCTCTGCTCCACATCCGCCTCCTCTTCTTGTTTGTCCCTACCTGAACAAGCTCACTTACGCACTTGTGTTAACAACACTGAGCTCATTGTCATAAAAAACAAGAATCTTTTACACCCAAGTAGTGGAAAAACCGTAGATCAATGTCTTCTTACTCGATTCTCTGTGTGTTCATAGACGATTTACTCGTGAAAATATATGAAAACCTGACTTGCGACTCCGATCGCAGGACGTGGCGACTCGTTTGCTCGGATTTTCGACGGATAGACTTGCTTTATCGTAGAACGCTTCGTGTGCTCCGAGTCGAGTTCCTCTTCACCCTTCTTCAGAAATTCACTTGCGTTGACAATCTGGACCTCTCTTTGTGTCCCCGCTTTGACGACGTGATTGTGGCGTTGCTAGTTGGTCGTGAATTACAAGGGTGCTTATGGAAGGTGAAACTTTAAACTTGAGCAGAGCTGCGGGCCTGCGGTGGCCGGGGATGGAGAATCTAATGAGGGAATGTCCGGCGTTGGAACGTGTCGATGTGTCGTTTTCTTGTCGGTTTGGTGATACGGAAGCTGCTGCCTTGTCGTTAGCTGGAGGGTTGAAGGAACTGAGCATTGACAAGTGCTTAGCGGTGACTGATGTTGGGTTGACGAAGATTGCTGTGGGGTGTGGAAGATTGGAAAGATTGAGTTTGAAGTGGTGCATGGAGATTTCTGATCTGGGTATTGATCTGTTGTGCAAGAAATGTGTGAACTTGATATATCTTGACGTTTCTTATCTCAAGGTTTGTGAGTCGGTTTCCGTTTATCTCTGTATCTATATTCATGTGATTTGTTCGATTTGGTTCTTGTGAATTGTTGAGGAGCATACAATAATGTGCTTGTTCTTCATAATTGACTTGGATATGTACCTCTGTGGATTGCTTTCAGGTTACAAATGAATCATTACGTTCCATTGCTACTTTGTCAAAGCTGGAGGTGTTGGCTATGGTGGGATGCCCTTTAGTGGACAATCTTGGGCTGCTGTTTCTTGAAAATGGAATCCCCTTACTACAAGTAATCATATTTTTTATGTGATATTGCAACTATTTACGTATATTTCAAAGAAATGAATTGAAATTTCATGGGACGTGTATTTTCTAATGGGTACAGGAAATTGATCTATCTAGATGCGATCGTGTCATTTCATCCGGATTGATTTCTGTGATCAGGGGGCACACAGGATTTGTGCGCATCAATGCTGGTTACATCCTTTCGGTGAGTAAATCTTAACAAGATGCTGTGTTTCAGTGTTAACTTTGTTCATTTGGTATATCCAGAAATTCAATCCTTGCGTGCAGGAACTTTCCCCAACCCTTGTTCAATGTATGAAAGAGTTGGTGAATCTTAAGACAATTATAATTGACGGGGCTCCTGTTTCTGAAATTGGGTTTTGTACCATGAGCAGTTATTGTAAGTCTTTGACAGAAATTGGGTTGACCAAATGCATGGGAGTTACCAATGTAGGCATTGTGCAGCTACTTTCTGGGTGCGTGAATTTGAGGATCCTCAATTTGACGTGCTGTCGTTCCACAACTGATGCTGCAATCTCCGCTGTAGCCTACTCTTGTCGCAATCTTGTATGCTTGAAACTAGAGTCTTGCAACATGATCACTGAGAAAAGTCTTGAACAACTTGGAAAGTCTTGCTTGCTACTTGAAGAGCTTGATCTGACTGATTGTTGTGGAGTCAGTGACATAGGTAAGCTTTGTGAAGTACCCCAAGTTGCTCTATTGTTGAAGTAGCTCATGAAGTACCCCAAGTTGCTCTATTGTTGAAGTAGCTCATTGATAACTCCTATATTCATTTCCAATTTGGGTAATGGAATTGCTTTTTTTTTATATATATATATATTTTGGGTCAATTTGACTTACGCGAAGCCTCTTTTTAATGCAGGACTTGAATATGTCTCTAAATGTTCAAGGCTTTTATGCTTAAAATTAGGCCTTTGCACAAAGTATCAAACAAAGGACTGTTACATATATCGGCTAATTGTTCAATGCTTCTTGAACTGGACCTATATTGGTAATTTGGACCTATCAATCAAATGAAGGTTCTATTTTCATATATCAGTACATGAGAAGTTGCAAGCCTTCCTTATCTTTTAAATTGTGGATGCAACTGCAAGGGTATTGCGGACGATGGCTTAGCTGCTTTAGCTACTGGTTGCAAGACGTTGAAAAAGCTGAACTTATCATATTGTGACAAGGTTACAGACATAGGGATGGTATATATTAGCCATATGGGTATACTCTCTGATTTGGGGATGCGAGGGCTTACAGAAATCAGCAGTGCAGGCCTGACAGAACTTGCAGCTAGGTGTAAAAATCTGACAACCTTGGATTTGAAACATTGCAAGAAAATTAATGATTCAGGGTTCTTGTCACTTGCGTATTACTTACAGAACTTGCGACAGGTATTGGTTTCCGATTTTGAGTGGTGTATAGGGTTCCTTTTACTACAATATTATACCACCTTGTTTTTGGGGGAACTTTGGGAATTAATGTCGGAGTGCACATCTGGAAAGGAGAAGATGGAACACATTAGGAGTGGACATTACAAGAATTGAGAGTGCAGATCCAAAAAGGTTTCAATTACTGCAATTGCAATATGAAAAAACTCACCCTGTGCACTGAATCCTCATCTATTATCAAAAGAAGAGAAACATCCATGAAGGTCACCAGGATCATGGCTTTATATGTGCTAGAACCTGTGGAGGCATAAGCATATTATTCTTTGTTGATGTTATGCCTTCAATCTTGACTTTTCCATTATACCTTTAGAAAACTTGAGAGCCACTGCAGATTCCTTTCTTAGTGTTTGATTGAATTTATAATTCACATGATCCCGATGCAAGGAAAATCTATGACGTCTTGGATGCACAGCCATGGCTAGGTTCCATCAGTTATCATTTGCACATTTACAAAACATGCGAATGACTTAATATGACAGTTCCTTCCAGGTTGTTCGATGGACTCTATTAGTTATTTCTTTCTCCCTTGTTTTGGCTGTGAAAATCCTAACTTCAAATTAACCTTTCTAGAGAATAGTAGAGCTATATTCTTGACAGAAATGCGATAGTGGTTGCTGTCTTTCCATTATGCAATGTAAAGATTCCATTTGGTTTACCTGTTTCTTTGAGGTCATCTGAGATTGAATGGTTGGACCTCTATGCAAGTTCTTTAAATCTGTAAATATCGGCAGGTAAACTTGAGCTATTGCACTGTCTCGGACATGGCATTATGCATGGTGATGGGAAGCTTGAGAAGCTTACAAGACGCAAAACTGGTGCACCTTTGCGATGTTTCTGTCGAAGGATTTGAGTTAGCCCTCAGGGCTTGTTGTGGCAGGATCAAGAAAGTGAAGTTGGTAGCTGCTCTTAGGTTCATATTTTCCTCTGAAATACTTGAGCTTTTGCTGCCAGTGGTTGCAGAATCAGATGGGACTAGAGCAACAACTATTACGACTTGGAAAGTACTTAGTGATAATTTGGTTCTTTGGCAGAATCTCCTAAAAAATAATAGATCTTTCTTCTTTATCTGAAATATTAGATGCAGAGGATTTGAACTCTTTTCCTTGATACATTCGTGGTAATTTGATTTTGTTTTTGTGCGTGTAGGCCTATGATTGGGTGAACTTGGAAATGATAATTAGATTTTGCATTTATGTCACAGTTTCGGTGGTAGAAATTTGTAAATGGTTGGAAGTCTTTCTTACAATTTGGGGTTATTACAGATTTTGTAGGAGCTGAAGTGGACCCTATTTAGAGAAAGACTGTCGGAAGTTGAGTGACACAAATGGAATTTGTGTTTCCACCCCTGATTTTCAAGAGGGCTAAATGGGCTCCGTTACTCTTTTCATTGATTTGGATATTTTAGGGCTCTCGTTTGGTCGTGCCACCAGGCCCTGGGCAGATGGTAGTGATCATCAAATTTTAAACCTGCCTCCCACTTCAAATAGGCTTGCTCCAATTGCCAACCTTTGGGAAACAGAATCAAAGTTGAAAAGTCGCCAATGGGATAAATGTGAACGCTCCAGCGCCACAACCGTTGAAGCCAACTAGTTTATAGATGCATCCTATGTGACGTGGAATAACAAAGAATAATAGAAAAAGCAAAGCGTAACTTGGTCAATGTTAAAAACACCTTGCTCTTAGGAGAAAGCATAACTTGATCGATGTTCAAAGAAACGAATCAAAGAATCTCTTTTTCATATATAATGCTTGCTCTTAAAAGAAAGCATAACTTGGTCAGTGTCCAAGGAAACGGATCAAAGAATCTTTACTTTCTCAAAAGCTTTAACTTTCTTACAATCAATGCCATTCGTTCACTATGGTATATAGAAAACACAAACGTGTGTGTTTTCTCCTTCCCGTCAACATTTGAAACATGGCATTGCCTTTTTTTTTTTTAATTGTGATCCTTCTTCCTTCTTTCCAAGCCTTATCCTATGTCAACTCTGCAAATAAGAAAACTTTTACCACAGAATCACTGATAAATCAAGTTTGCACGGGTGTCGATAATCAGGGTGCATGCTCGTTAAACTTGAAATCCCAACTATCAACCGTAGCCTCTCATAATGCAACTTCAATCTTGAGTGCATCCCTCAAGACCACGCTCAATGAAGCCAGGAAAACCATTGACATGATGGCAGGGTTCAGTTCTTTATCTGTGAGTTACCGTGAACAAATAGCTATAGAGGATTGCAAAGAACTCCTGGATTTCTCGGTCTCCGAGTTGGCTTGGTCCCTAGCTGAGATGAAGGAAATCAGAGCAGGTTCTACAAATGTTCACTACCAAGGAAATTTGAAAGCTTGGCTCAGTGCTGCCCTGGGCAACCAAGATACGTGTCTTGAAGGCTTTGAGGGAACAGACCGTCGTCTTGAGAAGTTTATCAAAGGAAGCTTAAATCAAGTTACTCAGTTAATCAGCAATGTATTAGGTATCTATACTCAATTCCACAGCCCACCTTTCAAGCTTCCAAAAAATTCCACCAAAAAATTTTCAAGTTCAGGAAGTCCAGAATGGCTGACAGACGATGATAAGGAGCTTCTAAAAGCTAGTTCACTTGGTGTGCACTTCGACGCTGTTGTAGCTTTGGATGGAAGTGGTCATTACTCTAGTATTGCAGAGGCGATCTATGAAGCTCCGAGTCATTCTAACAGAAGATACATTATATATGTGAAGAAGGGTGTTTACAGAGAAAATATTGACATGAAAAAGAAGAAAACCAATATCATGCTTATAGGAGATGGCATTGGTCAGACGGTGGTGACGGGGTCTCGCCATTTCGGACAAGGATATACTACATTTAGAACTGCTACTGTTGGTTAGTACTTGAACACGCACCATCTTAGCTGCATGTTTTGAATTTTGAGCTTATAGCCAACATGATTTAATGGATTTCATTATTGCAGCGGTCTCTGGGAAAGGATTCATAGCAAGAGATTTGACGTTTCGAAACACCGCTGGGCCCCAAAACCATCAAGCTGTTGCTCTTCGAGTAGACTCGGACCAATCTGTCTTCTACAGGTGCAGTATGGAGGGATACCAGGACACACTTTACGCTCACTCTCTTCGCCAATTCTATCGAGAATGCGAAATCTATGGCACGATAGATTACATATTCGGAAATGGTGCAGCAGTTTTTCAGAACTGCAAAATCTTCACGAGAGTTCCTCTGCCACTCCAGAAGGTGACAATCACGGCACAAGGCAGGAAAGACCCACATCAGAGCACAGGGTTTTCCATACAAGACAGCTATATTTACGCTACACAACCAACGTACTTGGGCAGACCATGGAAACCATATTCAAGGACTGTCTTCATGAACACGTACATGAGTGGCTTGGTTCAACCTAGAGGGTGGCTTGAGTGGTATGGTGACTTTGCATTGAGCACCTTGTGGTATGGTGAGTACAGGAACCATGGCCCTGGTGCGTTACTTTCTAGGAGGGTCAAGTGGCCGGGTTATCACATAATTCAAGATGCTGCCACTGCCAAGTTCTTTACCGTCGGACGTTTCATTGATGGCATGTCATGGTTGCCGGCCACGGGTATACGATTCACCGCCGGTTTGACCAACTAATCATCCAAACTTATATATGTATTAGTTTTATGCAACTATCCTTGTGCTCTTCGAGAAGTGTCCAATATTTGTAGATATGCAGATTTATAGTTTACTAGCTAAGTCAAGCACGTGATGTTTCTATAATAATATGTGGTATAAAATCAATCTAATTTATTAAGGTGAAAAACAAAACATTAATTTAAATCGTATAATGTTTACACAAGCAATAGCTACGATGAAGAAGTTGGATATATTAAGAATAAAAATTTAAAAATAAAATAAGTTTTGTATAGATTATCATTGATAGGTTAATTTTTTGATTAAAAAAGTAATATATCTTTAACTAATTTTCTTCTTTGGATATTGCAAATATATATATATATATATATATATAAATTAATTATCATAAATATGATTATGGCTCTGGAGAAAGTAACAATATGAACTTGCAGATGTGTTGTCCACGACTTAAGCCGCAAGAAGTTTAACATTAATTATTAATAAGAATTATGATTAATATAATTTGACAATCTAATTTATTTCAAATTTTATTTTTTGAAAAAAGAAATGTTCAAATTTGATAATTATTTAATAAATATTTTAAATTTAAAATATATTTAAATAAAATTTATTTTAATGATTAAAATGTATAAATACATAATTATTAGTTTATACATATTTATTTAAATTTAACTATTTATTTTCATAAAATTTTACTAATATTTATCAATAACTATTATATAAGAAATTAAAAATTTTATTTAGTTAATTAATTCATAAAATTAATTTACCTCTAGGTTTTATTAATATTTTATCATTTTATTGTTATTGTAAATTTTTAAAGATTGCATTAACCAAATAAATTATTGTTAATTACAATGAAAAACGATGAGTAAATAACGAAAGTAATCAGGAGAAGCCAATCTCGTACTACAACTCCCAGAAACAAACTAACTTTTTTTTAAAATTAAATATTTCATTCACGATGAAAACGTGTACATGTAATTTTGGTAGTAACCATGTGTAATTGTTACAACTCCAAAACAAATATATTTTCTAATAAAACAAGTTGAGTGGGACCATTATCTAAGGCTATATTTATTTAGATGTAATGTTTTTAATAGAATGTAATGAAATGAAATTAAGGTCGTTCTTAATGTTTTATAGGCCCTGGATAAAGGGAAAAAAATCAATAAATAGGCAATATATAAACATGTAAACTTTTAAAGCATATTTTTATTTATTAAAATTTAATATTTATACATAAGTGATTCAATTTATAAGTCCACATGCTCAATAAAATATTAATGGTCAAAACATCAACTAATAATATCTTACAAATATCAGTAACAATAAAATCGCTAAACATAGTCACAATAACAACAAATAACAATAGTAACAATCAAATAACAATATTATACTGCAAAACACTAAGAGATTGCATTAATAAACACACAGATGATCATGATTTATGAAAAAAATTTCTTCATATATTTATAGATGCAAAATCATTAATAATATTATAAAGATCAATATTGTCCAACATATCCTTCTCGATACATAAAATATCTAAACCATTCAACATTTCTTGTGACATTAAGGGCTTCAAGTAGGTTTTCAATAATTTTAACTTTGAAAAACTTCTCTCAGCTGATGCTACAGTCATAGGTATAGTCAATAAAATTCGATAAGCAATTGAAACAATTGGATAACTGTTGGCCTCCTAATTTTTTTCTTGATGAATAAGCATGATTTAAATAAATTATGAGGACCTTAAGGGATTATTTTATTTGGAGTTAAATTATTATGTCAAGTTTAGGAGGATATATAGCATGGAATTTTTGGACCTTTGGATTGAAGGTTAGAGTCCTTAGAAAAGGGAATGCGTAGGAATGTAAAGACGCATTGTCTGTGATGACGTCAGATGTTGGGCCTCGAATTTTTTTTAATTATTTTAGTAAGCATGATTTGAATAAATTTTGTAGTCTTGTTAGATAAACCATTTTAATTGGAGTTTAATTATTATGTCAAGTTTAGGAGGATTTATTTCATGAATTGAGGGAAATGTGAAATGGAAAAATTAAGAGTAAGTTAAAGTATAGTTTGATGTAAGTTCAATTGAAGAATTAAGAATGCATAAGGGCATTTTGGGTGGATTACTTAAGGTTAGAAGCACTAAGGCATTAAAGGAAGGGTAAGGTTGACTTTCCTCACCTATTAAGGGTAGAATGGGAAGAAGAAAAGATTGTCTTGTAAATAAGAAGACCAAAAACGTGAAGGAGGGAGAGAAAATCAAAAAGGAAGAGAGAGAAAGAAGAAGAGAGGTTTCGGTGAAGTTGAGAAAGAATAGAGCTTTGGACTGGGTTACAATTTTTCTTAGTCTTAAAGAGAGAGTTTGAGGTTATTCAAGAAGGGAAAAAGAAAGAGGAAGGGAAGAACTTTCTATAGAGCCAAAAATCTTATTAGTTAGTGAAAATTTAAGGTAAGTTGATTTTAATCTTTTGGAGTTTTGAAAGGGGCTTTGGCTCATAAAGCTTAAGAAATTTATAGGTTTAGGAATTCTAGGGTCAATTTCATGATTTGGTTCTTTGGGTTTTCTAATTGGAATGTGTATTGATTTGGTACTTTTGTAAATGTTAAAGAAAATTAAGAGAGGCAAGAGGAGCAAGAGGAGAGGCACATTTGAACAACTTTTTAAGAAAGGAAACTAAGGTGGGTATATTTTTATAATAGAGTAAATAAGCTACTCATTGTTTTTCTTTGAATCAAGAAAGCTAAATGGTTTCAATTGCATCATGGATGTTGCATTTATTTGCTCTTGGTTGGGTGTGAGAGTGTTACATGTTTGCTACATGAATTATGATGATGCTTTATGAAAATGTTTCTTTTTAAAAAGATGTAAGATTATGAAATCAGGTTTTCAAAAATATTTCTTTGAAATATCTCATATGCATGAAAAGCAAGTTTCCAACAAGATGCCATTTAGGGCAAATTGTTTTCAATTCATAAATTACATGTTATGTGGGTCTGTGGCAGTCCCTCAAGAACCGTCACGTGCACGTTGACCTAAGTATAGGCTTCTCCCGCCTGTCCGCTAGTGGCACGGAGCTCCTTCAAGGACTCTCTCAAGTTTACGACTACACAAGACCATTATATGGAAATGTGCAGTGCGTCATGAATTGGACTTACCCAAACCATTTTGATGTGCTTATGTGTTAGCAAGTTTGATGCATTCATGATTTAAAATTGCTAATGAACTGTTTGCTTGAGTGCAGTTTTTGAGAAGTAATTGTTTGGAGTTTTCTATGAGAAATTATTATGGTTTCCAAATGTATAATGACAATGAATTTTGAAAATGTTTTTGCTTGTATCTCAATTATAAATCTGTTACCCACGAGCCTTAAGCTCACCCCCTTCCAATTCTGTACCATTCAGGTGACGAGTAAGAGCTTATGTAAGTCAAGAGTCAAGGCATCACTCAAGCCTACATACTTTCTTTTGTATTTTTAAGTTAGATTTTTGGGGAATTCAAGGCTTTAGCCACATTTCAAGTTTTACTAGTTCAAGTGTAATTGGTATTGTGGCTTGTAATGACATTAAAGCTTTGTAAAGATTTGTGCCTATTGATATGAATGGAATGTATTTTGGGTTTGTTATGACCATTGTTAAGTTTTCACATTGCATTTGATGTTCAAATGAGTTTGAGGCTTTGGGAAGTAGTTGGCGTTTATGTTTTACGTATTTTGTCCTTAGAATTGAATGAATGAGGGTGGTTGGAAAGATTTATGTTTGTAGTAAATAAGGTAGGTTGCAAGAGAAAACATAGACGCAAGAAAAACACAGACGCAAGGAAACGTTTGTGATGACGTCAGAACATAGACGCAAGGGAAAACACAGATGCAAGGAATCATCTGTGATGACGTCAGAACACAGACGCAAGGAAAGATAGACGCAAGGAAAGCCAGACGCAAGGAAAGACAGGAGCAAAGAAAGGCAGACACAAGGAAAGATAGATGATAGCCAAACCCAGACGATAGGCCAAACCTAGACGATAGACCAAACACAGACGATAGCCAAACCCAGACGATAGACCAAACACAGACCATAAGGCAAACACAGACCATAGGCAAACACAGACCATAAGCCAAATACAGACCATAGGCAACCGCAAATGATACAAAGAAGAAGTTAAGCCCGTTGGATAGTTACTTAGTTGGAGTTAGTTACAGAACTCAACTAAATAACGGTTTTCAATAAGAAGTGGTTATCAAGGATCAAGAAGTAGTTAAAGACGTAGGCTCTAAGTACAAATCAAGGGACAAAACGTTTTGGAGAGGACAAGATGCAATTTCACTTTGAGGATTGTCCTGGTGAGGGCACTCCACCTTTGTAGGATCCACGTCCAAATGTCATTTAGGACGTCAGACACGCGACTCGCAAGGGTGGGGTCCCAACACCTATGGTGTCAGAGCATTTTGTTAAGGTCCAGGTGTAGGACCAAGTTTAGGAGTATCCAAAGCACGAATTGGGTAGGTTGAGCATGAAGTGTACATGCATTGTTTTAAATGAACAACTTGCATTGCTTTGAGTTGTGTTGCATGATTTGAAATTGACTAATATGATTTGAACTGTTTTGCACACTTTGAAATTGTTGTGTAAGAACTAAAGATTTTCATTGGTCTTATATTGAAGGGTGATTATGCCGCATCGAAAGAGAACTCGAGGAGCTTTGACTCGATCTAGCTCTTGCCAAGGCAGCACGGATGAATCTTTTGTCCCACAAGATGCTGGGACACATTCCGCTTCAGATTCTGAGGCACCTAGTGTGCAACATGAGGTGCCTCCACTGCCCCCTCAAATGTCTCAAACACATCCCATAGATCCACGATTCTTTCAGGCCTTTGCTCAGGCTTTCTCATATGTCATGGGCCAAGGATCTTAGCTCTTGATGCAAGCTCCAATGGAGAGAAGTAGGCAGTATGATAAGCTCCGCAAGTATGGAGCTGTGGACTTCAATGGGACTACAAATCCCAAAGAGGCTGAAGCATGGCTGAACAGGACCGAGAGGGTCCTAATTCAGATGAAGTGCAATGATGAAGAGAAACTGGACTATGCAGTCAGTTTGCTACAGGGGGATCACTCCACTGGTGGGAATCAGTGCCCCATAGTTAGGTTGTGCCTCCGATGTTGACATGGAGAGATTTTGTGGGGGTGTTTAGGAAGAAGTACCTCTCGAGGGTCTATATTCAAGAGAAGACCAAGGAATTTCTGAACCTTACACAGAGGGACATGAGTGTGAGCGAGTATGAACTGAAGTTCACCCAACTTTCAAGATATGTAGCAAACATTGTGGCTAATGAAGAAGATAAGTGCCGCAAGTTTGAGGGAGGTCTTCATTTGGGAATCAAGGAGAAAGTCTTGATCCATAATTTCTGTGACTACCAGCAGTTAGTAGATGCTGCACTCCAGGCTGAGAAACTGGAGAATATAAAGAATGAAGTGAGCAGGAAGAGGAAGAACATGGAACAACTTTCCAGGAAAGGGGTGAGTGCTCCAATGCCTGTGAGAGGTGTGAAGAGCACACACTCACAAAGTGAGGCAGGGAGTAGTGCCCCTGCTAAGAACAAGCAAGCAAGAGCAGTGTCAGTGCAAGCCTCAACAATAGGAGGCAATAGCAGGGTGAGGAGGAGTAGATACACAAATCCCCAATGTGAGTATTGTGGGAAACTACACAAAGGAGAGTGCCTCAAGTTACTTGGAGCATGTTTCCGATACGGGGAAAGGGGACACATGATCAGGGACTGTCCCCAAGTAACAGGGAATGAGGAGCCACGGTCACAAGCCCCAAGGAGAGCTAAAATAGTGGGAACCAGATCAATTACTA
The DNA here is from genome assembly GCA_027563595.1 of Erythroxylum suave. Classification (NCBI taxonomy): domain Eukaryota; kingdom Viridiplantae; phylum Streptophyta; class Magnoliopsida; order Malpighiales; family Erythroxylaceae; genus Erythroxylum; species Erythroxylum suave. The sequence goes on from JAOSBN010000006.1 coordinate 21,671,618, forward strand.
AGGTGAGCAGTTCTGGAGCTGTAAGGAAGGCTATTCCTCCAGGAAGCCAAGGAGTCAAGCACAGGTAAGGGTGTTTTCCATGACAAGGGCGGAAGCTGCAGCCACACCTGAAGTTGTCACGGGAATGGTTCAGTTATTCAATTCTACAGTATATGTTTTGATTGATTCTGGTTCCACACCTTCTTTTGTTTCTGCAAGCATGACATTACATGATGTTGATTCAGTGCCTTTGAATAGTCCGTTGCTTGTTAGTACACCTATAGGGAGGAATGTGATGATCAGTCAAGTGTGTAAGGGCTATGAACTCTTCATTGATGGTGTTAGACTGTTAGTGGAATTACTACCTCTAGACCTAAAAGGCTTGGATGTTATACTTGGAATAGATGTTATGGAAAAATATTATGCGAAGTTGGATTGTGGCCTTAAAAAAGTGGAGTTTGATCTGGGCAACGGTGAGAAGGTGATTTTCAGAGGGGACAGGAAAACACCAATATCAAGAGTTATTTCTGCTTTGCTAACTGACAGGATGATGAGAATGGGGTGTGAAGCCTTCTTGGCACATGTTGTGGATGCAGATGTGAATGAAAGGAGGTTAGAGGATTTTCCGATTGTAAGGGAATTTCCTAATGTGTTCCCAGAAGACTTACTTGATTTGCCACCGGTGAGGAAAATCGAGTTTGCCATTGACTTGATTCCCGAGATTTCACCCATTTCTATACCACCATATAGAATGACTCCAGTTGAGTTGAAAGAGCTTAAGGAACAGTTGGAGGAACTGTTAAAAAAGGGATATATAAGGCCAAGTTCGTCACCTTGAGGGATGCCTGTTCTATTTGTCAAGAAGAAGGATGAAACATGGCAGATGTGTATTGATTACTAGAGACTCAACAAGGTGACCATTAAGAACAAGTATCCTCTGCCACGAATAGATGATCTGTTTGACCAGCTGTAGGGAGAAAGGGTCTTTTTCAAGATTGGTCTCAGGCCAAGTTATCATTAGCTCAGAATCAAGGAGTCTGATGTAAGCAAGACAGCCTTTAGGATTCGTTATAGGCATTAAGCGTTGCTAGTCATGCTGTTTGGTTTGACCAATGCTCCAGCTGCTTTCATGGATCTTATAAATAGGGTCTTCAAGGAGTATCTGGATCAGTTTGTCATAGTGTTTATCGATAACATTCTGGTCTATTCCAAGAGTGAAGGGGAACATGAGGAGCATCTCAGGAGAGTGTTGCAGACACTGAGAGAGAAGGAGCTTTATGCTAAGTTTAGCAAGTGTGAGTTTTGAATTCATGAGGTAGTATTCTTTGGACATGTGATTTCGAAAGATGGGGTATATGTGGATCCAAGGAAAGTAGAAGCAGTAGTGAATTGGCATGCACCCAAGACAGTGATAGAGGTGAGGAGTTTTCTGGGTATGGCAGGATATTATAGGAGATTCGTTGAAGGATTTTCAATGATAGCTGCACCGATGACCAAGTTATTGAGGAAGAATCAGAAATTTGTCTAGAGTGAAGAATGTCAGAAATGCTTTGAGGAGCTCAAGAGAAGACTAACAAATGCTCCAGTTTTGATTTTTCCTACTGGAGATGAGGGATATACAGTGTATAGTGATGCTTCAAGAAAGAGTTTAGGATGTGTATTGATGCAAGGAGACAAGGTGATAGCTTATGCTTCAAGGCAACTGAAGCCTTATGAATTGAATTATTTGACCCATGATTTGGAATTAGCAGCAGTAATTTTTGCCTTGAAAATTTGGAGACATTATTTGTATGGGATTCAGACGAGGACTTTTACAGATCACAAAAGTCTCAAGTATCTGTTGAGTCAGAAGGAGCTGAATTTGAGACAAAGAAGGTGGATTGAGTTGCTTAAGGATTATGATTTATTGATTGAGTATCATCCACGAAAGGCGAATGTAGTGACGGATGCTTTGAGTAGGAAATCCTCAATAATCCATGTTCAGACAGTTTATCTGCCTTTATTGGAAGAGATGGCTAAGCTTAGGATAAGGTTGAAATAGCAAGAACCTGAGTGTATTGTTGCTAATTTCAGAGTAAGACCGATACTCAGGGAGAAGGTTAGGGAGTTACAAGCACAGGATGCAGAATTAAGCAAACTCCGAGAAGAAACTAAGAATGGCGAGAAATCTGAAGTGGTAGTAAGGAATGATGGACTCATGACTATTGGAAATAGGCTCTGTACTTCGAATGTCAAGGAAGTGAAGGATGAAATACTGGATGAGGCACACAATGTGCCTTATGCCATGCACCCAGGTAGCACCAAGATGTACAGAGATTTGAGAGAGCAGTTCTGGCGGAAAGGCATGAAGAAAGATATAGCAGAATATGTGAGTAAGTGTCTAGTGTGTCAGCAAGTCAAGGCTGAACACCAGACACCTTCAAGCAAGTTAAAGCCATTGTCCATTCCTGAGTGGAAATGGCAAAGGGTGACTATAGACTTTTTGATGGGTTTGCCTAAGACTAGTAGGAAGCATGATGCCATATGGGTTGTTGTTGATAGTATGATGAAGTCAGCTCATTTTCTAGCAATTAAATATACTGATTCTCTGCATGTGCTAGCAAAGAAGTATATTGATGAGAAAGTAAGATTACATAGGATTCCCAATTCCATAGTTTCTGACAGGGATCCTTGGTTCACTTCGAGATTCTGGGGAAGTTTACAAGAGGCTATAGGAACCAAGTTGACTTTCAATACGACTTTCCATCCCCAGACAGATGGTCAATCTGAGAGGACCATTTGGACACTTGAGGGAATGCTCAGGGCATGTGTGATGGATTTCAAAGGAGCTTGGGATGAGCATTTGCCATTGGTCAAATT
>JAOSBN010000006.1:21674555-21695446 GCA_027563595.1 Erythroxylum suave
TAAGGATCCCTTCATTTGGTGAAGAATGAAGGTAAGACCATTTTGAGACTTTTGTATTTTTGAAAGGATTTTAGTCCGTGGAGTTTGGAAAATGCTTGGGTCTAAGTATTCTAGAACCAATTTCAGTGACTGTGCTTGAGTGATTTTCAATTGAAAACCCTAATGAGTGGGATTTTTTTTTAATGTGTAAAGGGATCAAGGAGGCAAGAGGAACAAAAGAAGAGGCATATTGAGCAAGGCTATAAGCAAGGAAATCAAGGTGGGTACATGTTTATAATAGATTAAACAAGCCACTAAATGTGTTCTTTGATTCAAGAAAGTTTAATGTTTTTAAATTGCATCATAAGTGTTGCATTTATCACTTCTTGAATGAAATGAGAAATTGTTATATGTTTGCTACATGTTTGTTTATGATTTGTGTTGATTGATTTATGAGAAAACTTTGAAAATGATTCTTTTTTGAAAAGATACATGTTTATGAAATCATGTTTTCAAGAATGGATTTTCAAGATAAATATAGCAAGCATATGAAAATGCAAGTTTTCAAGAAAATGTGCCATTTTGGGCAACAAGTTTACAAGATTTTGAAATATATGTGTTATGTGGGTTTGTGGTAGTCCCTCAAGAATCGTCACGTGCACGTTGACCCAAGAATAGGCTTCTCCCGCCTGCCCGCTAGTGGTACGAAGCTCCTTCAAAGACTCCCTCAAGTTTACGACTACACAGGACCATTATATGGAAATGTGTAGTGCGTCATGAATTAGACTTACCCAAACCATTCTAACATGCTTGTGTGCTCATGATATGGTTGACATGATGAATGCATACATGATTTTCACTATTGTGAATTTTTGACAAGAATTTTGAGAAACATGTGTTTTATAGACTCAATAAAAGTTTTCTATGGCAAGTAAAATGGTTTCAGAAGTTTTTGCTTATCTTACTGTTACACACGAGCTTTCAAGCTCACCCCCTCTTTGTCCCATCTCCAGGTGATAAGCAAGAGAAAGAGAGAAAGAGAGTCAAGGCACTACTCTAGATTTGCATGCTTTGTTTTGTTTGGAATAATTTATGTAAAACAAGGCTGTATTTGTATGTTGAGCAATTATAGTTCAAGCATTTTATGTATTTTGGGATTTTGTGAAATATTGTATTATGGCTCGGAATGCCCATTGAAGTTTGTAAAACTCTTAATTTATGATGTTAATGAAATATGGATTTGTGTATGGATTTGAAATGTGAATTTGTGTATGGATGAGATGGAGTTGGAATATCAATTAATTAAGGATGAGGTTAAGTTGGAATTTAAGTACATGTGAAGAAGTCATCCACTTGAGTGTATGAACTTTGAACATGAATTGTTATATATATATATATATATACACACACACACACAGACACATAAGTGAGATATTATGGAAAAAGGAAAGATAAGGTTTTTGTGAATGATAAAAATTAGTTGTAAGTGATGTATTAAAGAGTATGATAAAGTAAAGATTTGAGAGTCATATGATATTCCGCAAGTCTTATGATTTTCCGGTCAAGTGAACCGATAATGATTAAGGTGTTTTTTTTTGGAAATGACTTAAGTCTCATGATATTTTCATTAAGAGTTGGATTCTGCAAATGGGGTCCAACAGTTATGTTATGATTTCTCGATCAAGAGTTGGGTTTCGAAAACAGGTCCCAATATTTATGACATCAGAGCAAGAGTTGGACTTCGGAAACGAGGTCCAACAATAACAATCTATAACTTTAATAAATTCTAATATTTCAAATGATGACATTATCTCAATTGGCAAAGTCATTTGCAACACTTTTAATTTAGAAAAAAAAGTCATCTAAATCTACATCCAACACGCTATCATGAGAAAATGTTGTTGTAAAATTTGTGCATTATTCTCTTAATTGGTTATTATCCAACGACCTCAACTTCTTTGAATCAAATAAGAATCCAAAAATATTTTTAAATGTCATTAATTGTTTAAATATATTCTTCAACGAAATAATTGTCATATCCACAACAACTAGAAAGTAATTAACTCTAAAAAAGAAATCCTCAGTTGATTATGTTTCTCCATCATGATAAATTTCATCAAATTGTCTTTTCCTAATAATACAACGTCTAGCTGGAAATTTAGGTTCTACATTCATGTCATGTGCAAGATTTTTGGCAATATTCATACTAGAGCCAAACCCTTCTTCTCTATAATTCTCAAAAAAAATATCATCACACCTTCTAATTGCTTTATGGTAGCGTCACATAGATTTAGACTGCAACTTTTTACTCACAATGGTGATAACAAATAAGATATCATACCAAATAACCATACCAAGTAAAAACTTAAAACTCTTAAGTACAACCAAACTTTCCACTTCACTCTTTAACTTGGCAATATCACAAGATCTAGATAATTCCATTAAAGCCAATCTTATTTAAGGAGCTTGAAATCTAATGGCTTTAACACTGTTTGCCCTCCCAACGAGTGTTGAACAATGATTTCATGGTTAAGCTAAAAAAATTATCCAGTAAACCTCCCACCTTTTATGAGAACTTGAAAATAATGCATATAAGTTTTGCACAACTCCAAAAATAAAACAACTTTAACACAAGAATATGCCATATCACTAAGAGTAAGATTAAGATTATGACAAGCACATGAGATATATAATGTTCTTGATTTACTTTAAGTAATCATTTTTGAACCTCTTGGTGTTTTCCCTTCATATTAGAACCGTTGTCATAACCTTGAGCCCTCACGTTATAGACATTAAGATCAAGAGACTTCAATGCATTCAATAATTTATTGAAAAGTGTCCATCTAGATGTGTCATATACCTTCAAGAACTTTAAAAATTACTCCTTTATTTTTATTTTTTTTACTAACAAACTCATTTGTTCTTGCTGAGTTAAATTTAGGGTACAATCAAGAATAATAGAAAAGTATTTTGCCTCTTTAATGATCCTTGCAATAAAACTTATAGCACTATAGGCCAATAGAGAAATCAACTCATTTTGAATTTTGTGACCAAGATAATGATGATGAATTTCATGATTTTGAATACGTCAAACATGATCTTGTATTATTACATCAAATCCAACAATCCTCTTAATCAATCCTAAAAAATTACCACTACTAGCTTAGTAAAGTTTCTCATTAGATCCTCGAAAAGCCAAATTATATTTAGCAAGATATTTTACTACAAAAACTATTCTTATCAAAACTTGTCTCCATTGTTCTTTCTCTTTTACAATTTCTTATTGCAAATCTTTATCAATTGTTTGATTTTTGCTCAATCTTGCTCTTAATTCATTCCAAGTTCTCATATTAGTCATATTCTCAATGCAATTCTCATGTTCTTTGAGTCTCTCACTAAGATGCTTCTAGTCTCTAAATCCATCATTTGCTAATGCACTTTGTTTGCAATTAGATTTTAACAACTTACAACAAAAACAATATATTTTGTCTATATGTTTAGAATAAACCAAGATTCAATTCTCTTACAACTCTTTTAAAACTAAAATGTCCTTTGCTTTATTATTGGTGCGTTTGATACATGATCATGCTCATTCAAATTCTAATATCATCATGAATATGAATCTCATCACTTAAATTTTCTTTATATTGTTCAAAACTACCTTTACCAATTTCTCGAGATTCTCACTAGAAGAGCGTACTCTTTTAATAAATCTATTAATCGCTCCTTTTTGGGATTCTATTAACTGTTTCACTTTTTTTCCCCCTTTTTTCACTTCTAGGCAAATGCTTTTTAGGCAACACAATATAAAACAATTATAACACAATTGGTCTAGAAAAATAATAAAGCACCTGTATGGAAATGGAAGAAATATGCAAGAAAGACAAATCACCAATAGCTTGACAATATATATCACAAAGATATATCAACGGTATTATATCTATGACAAAGGAAAACATAAAATGTCAAATTTTAAGGATAGAGAAACACTAATTTCTAAAAAATACAAGACATTAACACACTTAAGAGAAAATTAGATTATAATTCATTAACTATTATGAATTTTAACTATTCTAAGTTTGTTAAGCCAAATATTATCCTATTTTGCAAGTTGTGGGAATGATTGAATATTATTTTGTCAAGTAAATAGATACCAATTTAAATTATTAATAATTTTATTAAATTTTAATTAATAAAATTTCTTTTATGGTAATTAACATATGGTAAATGTAGTATATCATATAACTATTTACGGTATTATTTAATTATCAAATAAATTTTATTATATTTTATTAAATTTTAAGTAATAAAAATTTTATTTTATGGGAACTAACATAATAGTAAATGTAGTATTATCAAATATTTATGGTATTATTTAATTTTCAAATAAAGAAGCTTTTAAATTATATCACTGTCAGACATAAATATTAATATATTATATTTGACCAACGGAAGGTGATACTCGTTCTATTCATTATTGAAAATGATCAACATGGTAGGATTACGATTTTAACCTACAAGAAGGCACAAGCACAGACAACGCGAAAACATATATAGAAAAGAACTACCTAAATCACAATCTTATAAATCTTAAATACTATTTTCAATACTACTACTATTTTCTATTTTTATCTTTATGTAGTGAACTTTTCCGCCATTGTTCTAATGATTAAGAATATTATTTAGATTTTTAATTACTATATTATTAATTATTCATATATTAACTTATCAAATCCTTAAATTTGACTTTAGTCATATTATTACTAAACTTATGTGAACCTCTATAAGAATACAAACCTAACAATTATTATGATAATTGTGGCAAAGTATAATGAAAATTACAATTAAAAAATTAAATTATTTACTAACGTTTGATGATATTTTTATAAATAATAAGTAATATAAAAATAAAAAAGGCGAAACACAAATAAACACAATATCATTTAATATTAATATTCTAATTTAAAATGCTAATATGGTATCCACTTGAATGATAAATTACAAATTAATTATACTATATTCAAATATTTAGTAAGCTAAAAATACATAAAAAATTTAGAAACTTTACCTTTAAATTATCATTCAGAACTCATAGGTCATAATCGTAAAAATCCTTTGCTATAAATTTTGAGTTAGAGTATTTTAGATTCATAAGTTGATGGACATAACAAAAATTAGTGTAAGATGCTTCAAATGAATTTATAAGTATAAGAAGCTAAAAAGTTAACGTTAGTTTGGAAGCTAAAAAGATTACGTAGTATTATGAAAATGATCTCCACCCAAAATTGTTTCATTCCTTCTTTGCAGCCATTAATTAGCAATTAATGCTCTTCAACAATTAAAAGAGACTTAATGTTAGTTTGGAAGCTGAAAAGATTACGTAGTTTTCATGATCTTCACCCAAAATTGTTTCATTCATTCTCTGCAACCATTAGTTAGCATTCAATGCTCTTTAACAACTAAAAGAATATACGAAGGTTACTAAAATATGAATAGGTGGGCCCCTAATTGGTTGGGGTGACTGAATGAAATGTAATATTAGAAAATTGTTATTTGGGAGGGATGCAAGAGTCATAATATAATATAATGACATGTTGTTTGGAAGACGGATGGAATAAAATATAATGTATAATAATAATGAATAACTATTCTACCCTTGATAGAACAGAACATATGTTAATAGGATTATTATTGGGGTTGAGGGTATAATTGGTATTATAAAAAAATTAAGGTTACATTATGTAGTACATATTTATCATTTTACTTGTCATCATAAACTTCCTAAATCGGAGGTAACTCATTTTTGCGAAACCCTCCTCTTTCATCATATTCCATTATAAACCCTCCTCTTAAATAATGGAATAATGTTACATTTCATTCCATTACTAATTGCCCTACCAAACACAACCTAACTTCAACCGTTAGTTCTAAAGGATATCTGTCCCAAGGAATATTTTAAAAACTAAACTGGAAGTAAAACTGGTGCCAAAAAGTGTAAGGTTTAAAATGTTCGACCTGTATTAGACCATCATAAAATTGGTTAAAGAATGAATAAAATTGAAGAATTTAAAATATGCTTGAAAGAGATTATCCTTACCCATCGAAGAATTTAAAGTTTAATTAAAAAAGAGATTATTAAATGAAAAATAGTTGATTTATTTTGTTTTATAGGATTTATTAATTTAAGAAAATCGACTAATCAATTAATAAATTGATCGAGTTTTAACAACAAGATTTATTAAAGTAAATTAAACTAGCAAATTGAAAGCTAAACCACAAAGTTGACCGGTTCAAGGTTTTTACGATTAAATCGGTCGAAATGAATGGGTTTTTTATCATTAGTCCTAAACACATATTGTAAGTGGACTATAGGTTTCATTCCTAAAGATATGATTGCTACTGCTTAAATGTTATTGAAATATCCTTGTGTATGCCTTAATTAGAGCTTAAATTAGAGTTCTAGAATTGTTGTGGAGAGTGGCAAACAAAAGGAAAATCGTGCTAACTAACTACTACTCTGGCGAGTCTACTAAGGATAGTTCCTCTACATAGGTGAATTTTCTTCTCAATAATGCACTAAGCATCAGTGACAATTGGCACAGTACTCTACATGCATGAATAAATTGCTCTTCTTATTAATTTATCAATTGCATCTTGCTATACTTCCTGACTTTACCTAGTGAAAGGGAGCTAATTTCGTACAACTAAGAGGGTCTGAGATAAGTCCCTTTTTATATGTTGAATAACATCTTGGTGAGGAAGCTTTGATCTATAACTTAATCTCTTGTTCTTCCCTTGTGTTATTACTATTCCAAGGCATCTTGATAGAAGCTACAACATTAGAGGATTCTTCTTCTAGCTTATAAACTTTTTTTTGACTTTATATATGAGTTGTTCAATTTAGGTTGTTAGCAATTATAAAATTAATGTATAATCTCTAATTAGAGTAATATTCTCCCTTGTTAGTTGTTCCTTATCCTTTCTTTTGCCTTATATAGACTTAAATTATGTTCATTCCACATTTCATAAGCCACTCTTCCAAAAGGAAGCTTGAATTTTAGAGATAACTACCCACTACTTCACTGTTTGTTTATTGTAAATCTGTCCATATTATAGGTGATAGGTGTGAATTATAATGTGTTTTATAGGTGTTAAAGTGTGTGCTTAATGTTTTTTTAAACAACAATCATGTGTTTAGGACATCGATTTATATCCTTATTAGTGTTTTAATGTGTTTTGCTTAATTAATTGTTATTTAAGACAAGATTTAGATATTAATTATATATTTCAAGGATTGTTTGATATGTTTGGTGATGACTAAAGACCTAAAAAGTGAAGAAAAGAGGAAGAAAAGTTGGAGTAATAAGTCTGGCATGTTCATGCACAAGGAAAAATAGATTATGCACAATCATGCCAGAGGGTTGGAGTAGTGTTGTGCACAATCATGCAAGCTATTTTCCAGGATGTGAGTTATTTTAATACTTTTGACTATTCAAAGCTATTTTTAGAAGATATACATGTGGAAAAATTCTCAAGAACAAGGCTGCACATTTTCCAGCTCGAGAAGACATCCAAATTCAATTCTCTAATCTTTTCTTATTTCGTTGGTGTTGGATATTAATGATGATTAAATTGTTATATAGAGTTACATCTATGGATTGCTAAATTCCTTTTGAAGAATTACTCTTAATTTATTTATTGAACTTTATATTATTGATTTAATGAAATATGATTATGATGTTTATTGCTTTATATTCAATTTGAATTGAGAGATTAGATTGGATTATTTTCGTTGTGATGCACAGTGAGATCTGGTACCTCAATAGACTTATAAGCATAAAACTAATAGGAAATTGAAGAGAGATCTTAATTGTTTATTAGTTATCCATATGATTGCTTCAAATTCAGTTACACAGCTAGACAGAGTTTTGATAGATTGAGAGATCATAATTCAATTTTTATCTATTTTAAGTGGGATTACTTGATTATATTTTGAGGGAGGGTAATCATAATCATTGGATATTTGGGATCAAGCATGATTAAGTGAAGAAGGTAAATTGAAAAAAATAGGATAGAAGTAAATCCTTGTTTTCATTATTGATAAATGAATCAATTTTACTACTACTTAGTTTATTGTTTAATTATTAATTATTAGTTTTTAGTTTAATTCTTAGTTAATTATCTTATCGTTTACCTTTAAAAAAGTTTACAAGAATTTTCAAGTGACTATTACAATCTTAGTGGGATGGTATCTTTTATATTATAAAATTCAAAATGTATACTTGTTGTAAAGAAAGTTTTCAATTAAAACTTCAACAAGTTTTTGGTGCTGTTGGTAGGGATTTGTTTTGTAGCACCTACTACAGTTCAAGTTACCTTGATTTAAAGGTTTTAACGCTTTTCTTGTGTGATTATAGGTGTATAAACACATTATCTACAAGGAGCTTGAGTAAAGTAAAGGATACACAAGTTTTTGACATTAACAAGTAAGAGAGGGGGTTCGAAAAATGAGATGACAAGAAGCAATAAAAAGAATAATGGTGGAGGAATGGAATTACGGAGAATAGCAAAAACCTTTATGGACTTCTTAAGCTTAGGGTTCAATTTCAATCAACAAGGAATAATGAGATTACCAGTGCAGGCTAACATATTATAAATAAAACCGACACTACTGAATATGCTACAACTAACATTCAATTTTATGGATCGATCAATAATGATCCCAAAACTCATTTGGACAACTTCTTGGAGATTTGTGACATGTTTTGATAATATAGGCTATTAGAATATGTAGCAAAGATGAGGCTTTTTCCTTTTACACTTAAAGATAGAGCCAAGACATGGTTAAACTCTCTCAACCAAGAGAACGTCATAATATAGGATTCAGCTGGTGTAAGTTTTGGTTAAATATTTTCCTTTAACAAAGACCACTAAGCTCATAAAAGAGATCACCAATTTCCAATAAAATGAGGGGAGTCATTTTATGAAGCATGAGAGATATTTTAAGAGTTGGAAAGGAGCTGCTTACATCATAACTTGCCAAAAGATTTCCTTATACAAAAGTTATATAAAGGTGTGAACCCACTCACGTAAGGCGTTATAAATGTAGCAACTGGTGGTTCATTAATGAGGAAAATAGTTGAAATCATATATGATTTGTTAAAAGAGATGGAAAGAAATAACTATATATAAATATTAGAAAGGAGTAAACAATAACAACCTTTCGAGATAAAAGGGAGTGGATTCAGCGACAACATTACGAGTTGAAGTAGCAAACTTGGTGCCATAATTGAATAACCTAAAAGCCACTTCTTCTAGCCTAGTCAAGGCAATTTAGCATGGATGTGAATTATATGGACGAGAAGGTCATGTCTTAATAGATTTCTTCCTAATGGAAAACAACAACATGAGGCAGCTTAAGTTTATGGGAGTATAATATGCTTGGGGAGGTAATAATCCATATTCCAATATTTATAATCGTGGGTGGAATAACCACTCAAAAATTTCTTGTTCTAACAATGCAAGCAATCCAATCAGGGCTTAAGGCTCACTAGGATTTCAACAAGATAAGCTTTGTTATTTGGAATAAAAAATGGATGGATGTTTTGAATTCCAAGTTTATAAGCCAAGATGAGAACCAAAATAGGGTGGAAGCTAAATTTAACCAAATTATAAAGAATCATGCTTCTTCCATCTATAATTTGGAGTTTCAAGTGGACCAATTAGCTAATGCATTGTCTACTCAATGTGTAGGGAATCTTCTAAGAAACACATAGTCTAATCTAAAGGAGTAATTGAAGGACAACACTTATAAGTGAAATCAAGTTAAAAAGAACCAACCAAGGTGAAGTTTGAGCCCAAATCAATGTATGCTAAGAGGAGGACAAGAAAGAATATAAGAAAGAGGAAACTCATTATGTCCCTTCCCCTCTATATGCACTAAAGATTTTATTTCCACAAAGGATACAAAAGAATCAAATGGATCTCTAAATTGCAAAGGTTGTGAAGAAGTTAAAGAAACTGCAACTTAATTTGTCTTTGTGGAAGATTTAGAGAGCATACCTAAGTACCCGAAGTTCCTCAAAGAAATTTTATTGAACAAATGGACTTGGGAGAACAACCAAAAGGTCTCTTTGATTGAAAGTTGCAGCTCCATAATTACTAGCCATTTGCCTTCAAAGTTAAAGGACCTAGGGAGTTTTAATATACCTTGTTTTGTTGATAATTTAGAATTTGTTAAATGTTTATGTGAATTAGGTGCAAGTTTTAATCTTATGTCTTTGTCAATTTTTAGGAAATTAGGGCTAGAAGATGTGAAGCTAACTTCTATGCTTATCTAGATGGAGGATCAATCCATAAAGAAATAGTTTGGCGTGGCGAAGGATGTGCTAGTAAAAGTGGGCAAGTTTATTATTTATGTAGATTTTATAGTGCTAGACTTTGAAAGGATCAAACTTGTCCATTAATTCTTAGAAGACCATTTATGAATATAGGAAGAGGCTTGGTGCATGTTTATGAAGGGAGCCTCATTTTTCAAATTGGTGATGAGTAAGTTGAATTTAACATGAATAACTTATTAAAGGATTTGAAGGACAACAAATTTTGCATAAAGATTGATATAGTAGATGAGTGGATAAAAGAGCAAGAGAAGCACAATATAAAGGAAGTGTGTGTTGGGGAAATAGAAGATGAAAGAAAACTAGGAAAGGAGCAATTGGGTGATCCACCAAAGGTATAACTCTTGGTGATAACAAAAGCACCCATGATACCCAACATTGATAAACCATGCTTTTTAGAGTTGAAAACTAATAAAGAATAAGAAAACAGAGTGGTAGAGACAATTAGAAAGCAAGTGAGAGTTACGGGATATAAAATTTTGGACATAAGAAGCATAAGTCCTCACGTGAAGATGTATAGGACCTACACATTCAAAAGAGTAGGTTAAAATAATTGAACTAAAATGGTCAAACTAAGGACCTTAAAATTAACGTGTTATGTGTTAGTTTTTCATGATTTTGTTCTTCATAGTGCATTATTATTTTTATGCTTTTAGGTTTATTTTGGAGTGAGTTTGATTGATAAATGTTCATAATTTGAAATGTGTAAAATAGTTATGAAAAATATCTAGAAGGTTGCACGATAACATGGTTGCATGGTCACTCAATTTTAGAGGAGCAACTTATTGACACGATTATGCATCCCACTAGCACGGTTGGATGATCGTAATTTTGAAGGAGCAACCTACTGGCATAATCGTGCATACCATTTTGTAAGAATTTTTTTCCTTCTCTCTCCTACATTTTTGGTATTTTTGTACTTCTTTTGCATTTTTTTAACAAGAAGGCACTGAGAGTTAAACAATTTGCCTACAAGTCCAAACTCAAAGTAAAAAAGAAGGTATCCAGAAGTGGTGATAAGATTTGGCGGTCTTTTCAATCTTCTCAAAAGAAGAAGGTGAGACGTTTCTCATAATTCAATCTGAATATATTGCAACGCCTAGATATTTTCATTTTGAAATTATGGAAGATTTGAGTTTGAAAGCAAAATTTGAGTTTTTAAGTGCTAGAATTCGTTAGGATAAGTTCATTCATTGTGATTATATTGTTTATGAAGAATTAAATCTTGAATTTTACTATACATTAAGCTTTGAACTGAACAAGTTAGATAATTTTTTGTTTGATTTATAGGGCAACCATTTAATATGGATTACTTTATTATGGAAGAAATATTTTCTTTTTTTAAATAAAAAATTATTGTAATGCACAAGGATTTTCATTCCACTTCTTATTGGACTAAATTGACTAGGTTGAGTGTGTTTGAACCACATAATGCACTTAACAATGTTATACGGAGTCCAGACACTAGTTACTGCACAAATTTATGTGTCACATAATGTTTACGAAAAGTCAAAGAAACAAATGTTCCAAAAAGGATTTATTTTTTCTCTGGTGTATGGATAATAAATTTAATATTTGTCATATCAACCATATTTTTCACATTATAATTACTTCACTTACAAAGAAAAATAGCTATTTAGGTATAGAATATTTAGTTACTACTTTGGCTTATTTCCATGGTGTTGATTTAAATAGACTAAACTATGTTTTTCCCAAGAAATTAAATAATACTCACTTGTGGAGGGTTAAGATCTTGGAGTCCCATGGTATGGAACTCTGGGATCCCAGCTCTAAATCAAAAGTTAAGAACAGGGCATGACAGGTGAGTCCTAGTTCGTCATTACCACGACAACACTAACAGGTATCATCTAGTGAAGAGTTGAAAGAAGAAGAAGAAACCCAGTATATGGTGCTCAACAAACTTTAAGAGAACAACAAGCGCTTAGAGGGATGCATGGCTGCCATGGAGAAAACATTGAAGGAGGTAATGCAACATCAGCATGACTAAACTAAGCAATTATAGAATTTCTTTTCAGTGCAACGCATCCATGTTCTGACTCTTACTTTATTACCACCACAATGTCCATGACTATTCATGCCTTTGTTTTCTATTTTTTTTAACTTTAATCGTTATACTAGCTCGTGTTTGCTCATGTTTTGGCTCATTTTTCACATTAAGGATAATGCGTTATTTAAGAGTGGGGATATGTATGAAATTGCATATCATTTGTGTGAGATTTGCATTATGTTTGTTTTTTATTAGGTTAGCATTGTTTAATCATTTTTTGTATGATGTGTACATTTTATGAATGTGTTAATGACATAAATTGAAAGGAATTAGTTTATGTATGGACATGATCAATTCAATTTATAAAGACACATTAGCTTGTTAACTTTGTTTTTTTAAGTGTTTTTGAGTGAAGTATGTGCATTGATTAGAATATTGTACTTATTCTTTCATTGTATGAAACTTGTTTAGATATAATTACAATCAAATTAATTTAAATGGATAGACATTATTATTATACTTTCATGAGAGTGATTAACTTGGAAGAATTGAAGTAGGTAAAATATGAAAAAAAACAAAAAAAACCAATGTGTGTTGTATAAATGTGCAAAATACATTTCCTATTCTATTAACCTATTAGAAAAATGAGTTAAAAATAGAGTTAGTAGCAAGTTGTGATTTGTGATATAGCTGAGTAGCTAGAGGCATTCAAGATGAATGTTTGTCTTCGCATCAAAAGGCTAGAATGACTGATAGATGCACAATTGATCATAATTGTACCTCATATTTGATCTATTTTTTTTATATTTTATACTTTTGTCATATATTTGGTACTTAATTCGCTCTAAGTTTGTTTATAAGGTATAATTGCCTTCACAGACTTAAAGAAAAGAATTTATATGAAAACATAACATAAAATGAAGATTTGAAGCCTAAAAGGGATACACGGTCGTGCATCAGGCCATGTACATATCTTAGGTTGAGCATAATCGCAAGGTTTGGTATTCTGGATTATACACAGTTTGATACACAGCTGTGTATCAAATGATGTAAGCCCTAAAGACCCTAAATTTTGCTATAAAAGGATAAGAGTGGAGGCTAATTAGGGGAGCAGACATTAGAAGGCGATTCTAATGTGGAGATCATTCAAAAGGGGAGATTTTGATCCAGAGAAGTGGAAAACATGAAGAAATAGTCTTAAGATCTAATAGAATACAACATCATCCCTCTACCTTGCAAAAACATTCTATCGGAGATAAAAATGAAGATTTAAAATTATGAACCCTTTGTTATCTATTTGTTTTTCTTTTAGTTTATGTTTGATTTCGTGTTCTATCATGTGTAACTAAATTCCTTTGATGTCTAGGTGAGATGAACCTTATGTCTATGCTTTAACTTGTTTAGATTCTTTTATTACTTCAATTAGTTTGATTGATATATTATGATTCGATTTCGTGTTTAATATATATTCTAATATACCTGGAATATTATATCATAATTTGATTTTATATATAGAGATTGAGAAATCTTGTTTATGAATAGGTCTATCATAATTAAAAAGAGTTTATTGTAATTGTAAAGATAGGATGACATAAATCCCCTGGATTATGGTCAAACCTAATAGTAGAATTCACAAATCGGTAAAGCAATCTTAATACCTTTGACTTGAATAATAAGGTTGATAATTCTAAGATTAGTTGTTAGTAGTCTCAAGTGAGTTATTAGCATTCCATAGGAATTTTCACAGTTCAATACTCATTAAAACAATTGCATAATAAAAGTGTAATTATTTAAGGATTTTTAGGGGGATTCATAAACTAGACACTAATTTATGATATCGATCATTTTCTAAGTGATTTCTTGTTTCTTTGTTAATTATCGTTACCTATTGTTTTATTTTCTATAATTAAAAATCAAAATCAAACTTGCAAACTAGGTAATAGGATAATGGTAATTACTAGAAATTATCGTCCTCATAGAGTTGACCCATACTTATCAGTACTAGTTACAATTAGGTCATGCATTTGTGGTTATTTCATAATTGACTAATTAAAAAAAATCAATCAAGTTTTTGGCACCGTTGCTGGGGACAACTATATTAGGAAAACCTGAATGTTATTATTCTAGTCATTATTCTTGTTTTTATTTTATTTTATGCTATTTTATTTTATTTGTGGCTTATTCATTTAATTATCTTTTGAACTTCTTTACTTAATCTTGAGTTTGTGGTTTATTGTAGAATTTAAGATTCATTGTTATACCACAACACACAATGAAAGGATGGAGCAGACAACACTCTTATGAGGCTACAATTTGTCTTCACAATTTGTAGCACCACCATATAGGAGAGAGAAGTGTTATCTCAACTGATATCCAAGTCATGTCACAATATTGGTGGGAGTAATTACTACAATCATAAATGTTGAGCACCAATTAATATATGGGAACAACTGAGCATATACAACCAACCTTAATGTGCACCATATAAGAGTAGTTACAATTCAGAGTGGAGCATTTCTTAAGCCTATGGATGGAATGATTAGGTTCCAACTGAATATTTATAGGACCAACCACCTCCAGTTAACGAGCTAATTCTGCAAGATATGATGAT
The DNA here is from genome assembly GCA_027563595.1 of Erythroxylum suave. NCBI lineage: Eukaryota > Viridiplantae > Streptophyta > Magnoliopsida > Malpighiales > Erythroxylaceae > Erythroxylum > Erythroxylum suave. The sequence continues at coordinate 21,689,551 of JAOSBN010000006.1, forward strand.
TGATTTCATTCAAAAATCAACCATGAGGCATAAGGAAACATAGACTCCTATATAAAAGTTGGTGAATTAGATCAATCAACTGGTGGAGATAATATCTAATAAGATACAATGGATTTTTCCCAGTACTACTGAAGCAGACCTTCCCAAATATGAAATGACAATCAACCTTAGTAACAAAAACGATCTTGCATTAGAAGAGGGAGAGGAAGAGTGTATTATAAACAAAATAATAGAACTCTTGGATGAAGTGAAAGCTAACTAACATGAATTCGAGAGTGAAGACAAGACAAGGGTTGGCTTCATAAATGGAGTGACAATCCAAGGAGAGCTTCCCGAAGAAGCCTCCATCTAAGAAGAGGAAGTAGAGAAGTGGCAGGAGATAATAGAAAAAGATAAGCTAGAAACCTCGCCTAGGTTTGCTTTCAACTGCTCCCCATCCCATCTATGCTCCTTTTATATTGGTGCTTGTTGTTCTACCATCGAGCAATTTTTGCTTTCCCAAGGGTGAATCTTGCCCTTGCTAGTGGCAATAATCACCACTGACAACAAAGGGTGATTCACCAATAGTGATGCAAGATGCTAATGTTACTCCATTACACATTTAAAAACCTAAGCACCTAGAAGTACATTCGCACATACAAAGACAATCCTAATTCGAATCTACGGAACATGCCTCTTTGTTTTACAAAAAACTTTATCAGTTTTGAGAATGTAATAAACTAGAAGAAGAAAAACAAAATAAGCATTAATGGGGAATGCACTAGATTCATTTTCCGTATTTGATTCATATCTAGGGGACATGCCTTAGTGTTTTTTTAGATATTTCAATTAATTAGAAGCAAAAAGAAAATAAGAAGCATACTTAATTGATGTTTAGTAAAAATATAAAATACAAGGCTGTAAGATCAATTAACTCTTTATAAAACATAAAACCAAGGGGGTTTTAACTTTCAAAAAGTTTAAACAAACCCTCATTCATTAAAACCATGTTTTTAGCCTTAATTTTATCAAATCAATAACAATCAATCAATTGATTCAAGTTAACGAATTAAAGGTGAGATTCAAGTTAAAGAATTAAAAGTGACTCTAATATCACTTTTGGGAAACCAATTGTGATCAAATAATAGAAATAAGATTTTTTTACAATTTCTCGATTGGATCTCAGTAATTGAATAACATGAAAAAACAGAATTATAAAATAAAGGAATCATACATGATTCATAATTCCTACTAAAACTATTTTTTTGAAACCTTTTCAATATGTTAACTATGGGTTGTCCAAGTGTCTAACCTCTAACGATATTCATAAAGCAGAAAAAAAGAAACTTAACTTTTGAGAAGAATAAGTAGGAATAACTCCTTTATGTTTATTTCATATAAATAGAAAAAAGCATCACATTTTATTTTTATTTAAATTAAATATTTAATTATAATTAAAGTAAAACTCTAATTATAATTTAATTTAATTTAATAAAATCAAAATTTTCATATTTGATTCATAAAGCTTCTCAATTATGTCCAACTTAATTGAAATTAATTTTCTCTCTATATGTGACTCACTAGGTTTTTAATATATTAGCAATGATTATAAATTCTAATTCTAATTCATAAGTAAAATTATATAAATTAAGAATCCTTTTAATTTATTTTTAATTTTCTAATTAAACAAGTCATAATTATAGAACAAGATTGACATCTAGCAACATGTAATAAGCACCTAAATATTAAAAATGCCAAAGTGATTTGACTTAACATGTCTATACATGGTTATAATGTATAATTTAATCCGTTTGTGGTTAAGCATTTCAATTGGACATAAAGTATGAGTATAGTGTTACTCTTTCTAAATCCAACCATTATTGTTCTTGCTAATTAGTAATTAATTTATAATGGATATTTGAAATTACCTTTTCAAATCTCAGTTCACTCTGACAAGAGAATTTCTTAACTTAATACTAATCAAGAATAACGAAACATTCTTTCTAATTACTTTAGAATGAAAATTTTTTTATTAAGTTACTCAACCATCTCCATATAGTTCATACTATATCCAAGTACTACTGAGTAAGCTACTCTAAATAAGATAGGTTATAAGTAGCATCAAGATAAAATAATCCTAAATGAGAAATCTTAGTAATCTTAAGTCCAAAGATCAATTATACAACTATCTTAATAAGGAAATATGTAGACACATAAGTAATATTCTCTTTGGGATCCTTATAATTTGGTTAGTTCAGTGAATTTTTTTTAATAAGCACCCACATATTTGTTTAAACAGCTTCATACTTTAATTTATAATATCAATTACTTTCTTTATAAGAAAGAAATATAACGTGTAATAGTTTTGTCATTTCACTAATATTGTACTTATTTTACCGTTTTATCAATATCTCATCTTGATGAAACTATAACTAAAAACAATTTAAGAATAATACATAAATGTAAATTGAATATTATAATTATGATCTCATCGTAATTTTGATTGCAAAGTAATTATTTTAGGCATTTTATCTTTAGTATTAAAACATCAAATGTAACTAATAAAATACATAAAGATAAATAATATCTCTATTGATTAAAATAATAATGTCATACATAAAATTACAATCAACTAATTGATAGCAGGACATAAACTAACAATAATAAAATTTAAAAGGTTAGATTGTCATAATCGAAAATTGTAGATTGTGTTTAACATTATCAATACTTTAGTCTCGTATTAAATTAGTTGATAGATAACTTGATTCTTTAAGATCATCCTTAAATTATAAAACTAAAAATTTTATCTATCTATCTATCTATCTATCTATATATATATATAAAACACTATCAAAAAATACATAATAAATATGTAATAAAAGAATCACTATCAAGTTGTAACGAAAAAAAATATTTATTTGAACATATATAATAAATATGTATGTATATAACACTATCAAAAAATACATAATAAATATGTAATAAAAGAATCACTATCAAGTTGTAACGAAAAAAAAAAAAATTGAACATGTATAATAAATATGTGAAATTGGAGAGATGATTAAAATTGTAGCCGCCGAACGGCTAAAATAAAATTTTCATAGATAAAAATAATTTTAAAATTTTCTTTATTCTTTAGGTTTGAAGCTTTTTCTAATTTTAAATATGAATAAGATTTGGATTATAATTCTATAAAAAATCGATAAATATCATAAATATTATTTAATTTATATTATACTCGAGTTCTCATAATATAAATAATTATTAGCTAAGTTAATTAAATAAATTATGAACTTCATCTTATAACATCTCTATTCTATTATCAATTTTAAGATATATAAAAATTGTCACATATTCAAATTAAGAAAAGTATTCCTGAACAATATTACGGACAATAACATTATAAGCTCAATTTTATTAAGTTGTTTTGGTCATTTCTAATCTTTATTTGCATATCACGCACGCAACATGACTGACAATTCGCTACTCCCTCTACTATAATTTCCTCCGCATATCTCTGAGATGGCGGACGAGCAATGCGAGCTTAGCGAGAAGCAAAAGAAAGAGATCGCCAAGTGGTTCCTTCTCAACTCCCCCGCGGGTGAAATCAACTTGGATTTAAGAACTTGGTAGCTGTTATTGTGCTGAATTGTTGTTCATTTATGGTGTCTTATTGGTGTTTATTTATGAGCCTCTTTTTGAATTGATAGCATATTAATTGATTCAACAAACACACACACACACCTACTTTATGTTTGTAGGTGCTATTGACCTCTTACAATGAGCTTGGTGAGAACGAATTTCTTGATCCTAGGACTGCACAAGTTGCCATTGCCATAGTAGACCATGTCAAGCAAGTAAGTTTCTACCACCGTAAGAATTTCGCATCCAATTTTACTTATTTTTATAACTTTTTAAAGGAGAGTTGGGATTGTATTTATTCTTCCTTCATTGTTTTTTATTTAAGTTGGTGAAAAACGGTTGGTTTATTAGCCTCTGCGTGTCCTCTCAAGTAAGCAGATATGGTGAACAATACTTTTAACCAAGTCATATAACTGGATCGCTAAATTTAGCTACTCTCTCATTTATGAATCCTTATTTGTCATCCAAGGCAACTATAAACAAATTGAAATAACTGTAAATGAAGCAATTTTGCATCTTGCTCTTCTCTTATCTGTTGGGAATCTTACTTTGAATTTACTTTTGCTGTAATACTTTTTGATTGTCATTCTTTATATCATGATATGCTGAATTGATTCAGGTTTGTACAGAGGTGAGACCTGCAGCCGATGAGGAACTAGCATCACCATTTGTTGAGGAATACCGGTATGCTTTTTATGCTTCATAATTATTCTTTTTAGTTACTATCAAGTTTCTTTTTTCATGTTTGCAATTAGGCAAGAGATTGATGTTGATGTTTAACATTTCTACGATTCCTATTTTAATAGTTGGCCAACAATGCAACCTTTGTTGTCTTCTTTCACATTTTGGCTTGCAGCATCAACAAATCAATGAGATTCATTTCCTATGCCACCTTCATCATTGAAATGCAGCTTAATTAGAGTTCCTGGTTTATATTTTCCTTTGATGGTTAAGACATCAATTTGAAGATAATGATGATACTGATGGTAATTTTCCCATTGCAGTTGTGCTTTATACCCAAAAGGTGTCTGTGCGGTCTACTGTGTGAGTGGGAAAGATGTGGAGGGGCCAGGATCTGATTTTGGGCTTGATATAGTGATTTCTGCTGTTAGGAATAGCCCACAAAATTTCTGGTTTGTGGAATTAGAAAGATTTAAGTAACTTGTTTTTAGTTCTTTGTTTGATTCAGTCTCCTGTCTTTGTATATATATTTGTCTCAGCATTCTACCCTTCACATATGATACAGCAATGGAAGTTGGCGTTCAATATGGAACATAGAGTTTAAGGATCACACGCAATTACTTGAAATAAGAGGCAAACTACAGGCACTATTTTGAATGCATGAAGCAACCATTTAAATTGATTAATCTGGTAGAGACAGTATGCTAACCATTCATTTCTTTGTACCTTCATCTTGCTCTTCCAGCAGGTCGTTGCCCATTACTTTGAGGAGCGAAATGTTCAGTTGCATGCAAAACATGATTGTAGAGATTCATCACTTATTCAGGTTACTGCTACATTCACAAATTTTTGGCTTGATTCCCTTAGTTTATCATACACGTTAGAAATCTTTTCCATTTTGCTTCATTCAGGTAATTAAGTTGTAACACTATGGACAGTATTATATAAACAAGCTGTTGGAGTTGGTTATGTTGAAATTGATCTATTTATATGATCGAGTCCAGCTATTTGTCCTTAACAACCTTCAATGCTTATCATGTTATTAAGTGTTGGCTTGGACTTTCTCTGCTGAGGATTCAGTTGTACATTCTAGAAGGTCAGCTTATTCTCGGCTGATTAGACATCAGTAGTTGCAGTTTCTATTTTCAATCGTCTCCTTGGTATAGGGTTTGTACTAGAATATAAGTAAGGTATCTACTGAGGTTTTTTGACTTCACAGCGATTTTATGCCATCCCTGATTTTTTCCAAGGATCCCACAAAACAATATAAACCATTTTTCTAACTTAATGTGAATAAATAGATTCATGGTCTCTGCCTTGCATCTTTTGTACCTGCCGTCTTTTACCCTCCGTATGGTTGCTGTCTCTGGTTTTTGGAGACGGAACGGAACAAAAACTGGAGACAGTGAGCTGTTTGGTTGTGGTGGACAGAACAGAAAAAACTGTCTCCGTCTCGAGGACAGAATGTGTTTGGCTGCAGCGAACAGAACGAAAAAATTATGCCAATGACGAAAATACCCTAATCCTTAAGATGATTAAAAATATGTAATTCATTGATAAGTTTATTACGAATGATTTGTTTTAGTTAAAAAAT
>JAOSBN010000006.1:21698446-21725075 GCA_027563595.1 Erythroxylum suave
GATTTTGTAGAGATTGGAGCTTCAAACAAGTAAGCTTGTTATGATTATGTAGTTTTTGCATGAAATGAAGCATGCATTGTTAGTTCACTGCTAAATGGTTAAGAACAGTGTTATTCTTATTTGCTGGAAAATAAGTGAGGAGATTTAGTGTACCGTACATAGTGATTTTCTTTAGAATGATGACTGGAATATTATGGGTTAGTGATAAATCAGTTTTGGGAGTTGAAAGATCAATGAAATCCTTTTAGATTGTGGGGCATCTTCGAATCTCACCGATTCCGATGGTCAGAAATGGGTGTTGGATAATGGTTCATCGAATCTCACGTTTTTGGTCTACAAGCTGAGGACCAAAAGTGAGAGTACCAAGAAGAGAAGAAGAAGAAGAAGAAGAATCGACCGGTTCGATGAAAACCGGCATGTTCTCTAACAAACTGGTCGGTTTTCATACTCACAGGTTTTGTACTAAAACCGAACCCGACCAATGACCAGTTCAGACTTTTTTCGGTCGGACAGGCCAGTTCGGTCCGGTTTTTAAAACCTTAATCCTAATTGGATCCTACTTAAATGGTGCTTTGATTTTCTGAGCATGCTTTCAGTAGATGCTAAGAAATAGTCCAAGCCCAACAACTTTATTCACATGTTCATTTTCTCGGAGCACACAACTTTGTCATCCAGCTAATTTTTCCGAGAAAAAGAAAAAAGAAATAATTTTTTCCAATTTGGAGATGTGTTATTACACATCAAAGAAAAGTTGATATGTATGTCAATGCTAGTATGGGTTCCTTCTAGCTCTGAAAGATCCTCCTCCATGACCATAAACATCAGGCTTTTGGACACCATTTTGTACCAGCCGAAAAATAGAACGGTATAGGGATTTTTGGTACTGGTCGTAAGTACTGGGTGTTTTCACTTGATATCGGCTAGTACTCAAAATATCGGCATATACTAGCCAGTACCGTAAATTTGAGAAATATAGAGGACCATTTTGCAAAAATAAAAACAAAACGCTAACAAAACTAAATCCCCTCCCCTACCCCCCACACCCAACCCCCTTGGACTCTAACGCCTCTACCTCTCTTTTTTCATATTTTCGTTACTCTCTCAAACTTACCTCATCCTCTCTTTATCTCACCCACGCTCTCGTCCTCTCCACTCCCCGGCGGTGCTCCTACGTCCTACCTCTCTGGCCATCATCTTGGGGTCTTCCTCCACCACGTGAAACCGTTGCCACCGAGCCTCAATTGGACCTCCATCAGCCTTCAGCTGTCCTCCACGACGACCACCAACCACCATTGTCTGCTCTCCATTCTCCAACCGTCCTCCGTCACCCACACACACCGCTTTCAAATCTGCGAATAATACCCAAATCTAAGCTTGACCAACCTAACCCAATTTGGAATAATACCCATCACAGATTGTGAATTACTGTTTGGGTGTGTTTTTTTCATTTTCTGTTAGAAATTTTCTAGTAATTGCATTTGTGTTGTGATTGTGAATGGGAAGTTGGAATGAAATTATGAAGCATTTGTGAGTTGTGACTTTATGTGTCGTTGGTTGGAGTTGGATAATGTATATTATGGATTGAATTTGGAGTTGAATTGAATGAAAGGAGTATGGTTTTGTCGTATGTGGTTGGGTTGGTTTTGGACCTTTGGTTCATTTGTGGTTTGATAATTAATGACTTGATTTGTGTTAAATTTTTTGGCCATTCACGGCATGCATTAAAACTTTGGAAAGAATTTCAAATTTCAATTCAAAATTTAAGTTTCAACTTAACTTTATGATGCATGATTTAAAAGTTAGAAAAAATTTAAAGTTTCAACTTAACTTAAAACTAACAAATTGAGAATGTAAATTGGAAAAAATTCAAATAAATAATAATTGACGTAATCTTAAAATTATTGAAATGGTATTTAGACATTGGGTAAATAATTAATTAAATATAATAATAATATAATTTATCGTTGTGTTTCATCTACACAATGCTAGATATTTCAACCCATTGGGTTAGTTATTGTCCAAACATGCAATCACCATAGAAATAATTTGTTGAAAAAGTAGTAAAAGCTGTGAATTATATTGAATGTGGGAATTTCTTTACATATCAGCAAGTGAATTATATTAAATCTGGGAGGTTCTTTAAATATCAGTAACTGGAAGCCTTGTAGGTATTATAAATCTTACGTGGAGTCACTAAAACAAGATAATGCAACTATCAAGACATCTACTTTTTAAATCCTAACTCTCATACTCATAGGCTTTACTACTCTTCAATAGTAAAGTCTATATATTTCTGAATTTTACTCTAGTTTCATACATCTTTACTTCTTTAGGCTTCATATAAAGATTTGAAGACATTATTTATGCTGCATTGCCTCATGAAGCACCTAGCATTAGCATTGCTAATTTTGTTGATGAAACTATTAAAGAATTAATTTCTTACAAAACTAACATCTTCATTTTTTTTGTTACAAATAAATGAAAGGAAGTTCAACTACTCATGATCAAACTACTTCAGGAAGATATAATGATCCAGCTTGAGCTCATATTGCGTTAGTCCCAGGTATGAAGAATCATACAATTTGCTTGTTTTGTAAAAAGCATTTGAAAGGTGGAGGAATCACCCAATTGAAGAAGCATTTAGTTAGGCTTAAAGGAGATGTAGAACTTTGTAAAAAAGTAAGCCATGATGTGAAGTAACAAATGAAAACATTTCTTGAAGAATATCAATATGAGAAAGATAGAAGGGAAATGTTGAATTTTGAAATTGGTAGTGGAAGTTTGTTTTTTTGTTTTCGTGGTGATTGTGGAAATGTTAAACGTGGTAGTGGTAGTAGTACTGGCAGTGTTCCATCTTAGGCTTAAGAAGAAGTACTTGAATTTGATGTGAGGAGGAGAAGAAGGCAGGTGATTAGTTTCTTTGCACCACGAACAACTGCTGGAGCCCAACCTTCAATTCGTAGTACAATGCAATCAAGAGATGTGACTCACAATGTCAATATGGTAGTAACTGGATAGTGGCATGATACAAGTTTATCATTCAATGCTTCTCAATCTTATTAATATCGACCTAGGATGGAGGTAATAACCTCTTATGGTTTGGGATACAAAGGTCCTTCGATTGATGATTTAAGAGGTAAACTTTTTAGTTGTTTTATTTCTGAAATTAGAAGTTATTTGGCAGAAAGAAGAATGAATTGGGGTACTTATGGATGTTCAATCATGTGTGATGGTTGGAAAAATAGGAGACAAGAGTCTTTTTTTTTGGTTTATTATACTAATGGCTCTATGTTTTTGAAAGTTATTGATACATCTGGCCTTATTAGAAATATTGAGACTTTATTTGCAATATTTGATAAAGTTGTGAATGAAGTAGGGCCAGAAAATATTGTTCAATTTATTACTAACAATGATTTCACTTATAAAGCGGCAGGAAAAAGGTTGCAGAATGTGTATAATTCTTTTTTTTTTGCTCCTTATGTTGCACATTGCATTGACCTAATGCTGGATAATATAGAGGATCTTAGGTATTTCCCTGTTATTAATGAGAGTATGCAGAAAGCTTAAAAAGTGAAAGAGTTCATTTATAATCGAGCATGAGTATTGAATTTGATGAGAAAGGAATTTACAGATGATAGGAATTTATTTCGTCCTGTTGTGACAAGATTTGCAACAAATTTCTTATCATTTTAATTTTTTGTTAAGATGAAGAAAGAGTTAAGACAAATGTTTACAAGTGATACGTGCATTGCATCTCAACATGCTAGGTCTAATGTTGGAGTGGAGATTTGTAATATTATACTGGAAGATAGAGAATTTTGGTCTTAATGTCAATTTGTTATCCTAGTTTGTGAGCCTTTGGTGAGGGTGTTTCACTTGGCTGATAGTGAAGAAAAGCTAATAATGGTTTATATTTTTTATGTCATGGACAAAGCAATTAAGGCCAATATGAAACATAGGCCTTCTTTGTATACACTATATCTTTCAATCATTAATGAGAGAAGAGAAAGACAACTTTCTTCTCCGTTGTTTGCAGCTGGGATATTTTTGAATCCTATGGTCTATTTTATACTAGATCTTACTAAGCAAGTTGAAGTTGATAAAGAAATGCTTTTAACTATTACAACAATTATTAGCATTGACATGATGCAAGATCTCTTAAGCTCATAAATGGAGCTTTATAAGTTGTCTTCTGTGATTTTGGAATGTTGATTACTATTCGATAAAGAGGAAATCTTTCTTCAGGTACTAGTTATTAATTATTTTTTTTCTCATTTGTTGAAAATTAATTATCACTTTATTTTGTTTATATCGTTACTTTTGTTATCTTAAGACTTACAGTTTCTTGGTGGGATCAATTCAGAAAATAGTGTTCCAGAATTGAAAAGGTTTGCAATTAAGTTTTAAGTCAATGTGTGAGTGCGAAAAGCTGTAAACAAAACTGGAGCATATTTGAATTTATCCATTCCAAGAAAAGAAATACATTTGAGTATAGAAGTTTGAATGACTTAGTTTTTGTTCGTTACGATTTAAAGCTTCAGGAAGTGTATGTTATTATCATTATTAAGTTCGATATAATTTCTTATAATTTTCAAATTATTAAATTTTATTGTTTACTAGGAGTCTAAATAACATAAGTAGTTCAACTGATCCAATTTTTATTGATAATATTGATCTTTTAGCAGATTGGGTTTCTGAATAATCGAATTTGTTATATATCAATGATTTGGAAGATACTCTTGGATGAGAAAGCATTGACATGTCATTTAGTGCATTAAATTTGAATGATAATGATGATGAAACTCCTCTCAATGATGAGGATTTTGTATCAAATGATAATTGGGGTCAGTGCAGTTATAGCGGGTATCCTCCCGTTGACGATTGAATTTTGTTCTAGGTTTTTTTCTCTTTTTTAATTTTATTTATATTTGATGTCTATGTTAAATTTTATATATGTAATGTAATTGTAAATGTTTTTATTTCATGTTTCAGGTTTAACTTCTACTTGATCATTTCCTCATCGCAAATTCTTGTAAATTGTAATAGTTAAGGATATTTATTGTTCTTTTTATTGGATGTTTTGAAGTAATTATTATTTATTAAAATGATGAAATTGTATTATTGTAATATTTTAAGTACTTTGTATTATTATTAATTTTATATTTGTATTACAATGATGGTCTTTTTTATATTAATTGTGGTTATTATTTATAAGTGAAATAATTAAAAATTATTATTATTTCATATTAATTATGATTATTATTTATTATTATGCTTTTTGAAAAACATAATTGATGTAGGAGTGCTCTAATTGGTTTCAACTCCTCACTTAAGACTAAGAAGGTCTTAAGTTCGAGTCACCAAAACAGCGGAGGTCTATAAGGAAACAGTCTCTGTATCTCTATACGAGATGCAGGCATAACTGCGTACATCTTACTCCCTATATCCTACTTAGGCGGGAATTTGGATATTGTTGTGTTGTGTTGTGTTTTATTATTATGCTTTTTGAAAAACATAATTGATGTAAACTTTTAAAGTATATAGCACAACTATATGATATACTAATGAACTATTTTGCAAATTTTAAAAAATTTTAAAGATTTTTTTATAAATTTAAAAAATTTTCTAAAACGATACTTAATATTAATTAATACCGTTACAATATTATATCAAAATTCAATCTCATTCCAAATTCGATTGGGTATATACAACTTTGATAAGCATTCATATAAAGGAAGGACAAGACAAGACGCGGTCTCCGCATTCTTGTGTGGCTAGTCTCTTTTGTTTGGACAAAATATGATTTAGTTTGTAAAAGCAATGACATGTGACATAAGCATGTGCAATATTGAGAGGAAGTAAGTGCTGTCTAATGGAGGCCTAACCTCGTAAAAACCTCATCTCTCTTGGCATGAAATCGTCTGTTACACAATCCTTGCTCCTACCTAATGTCATTACATGACCTTCACACATTTAAAACAAATATGCTAAATATGTGAATGGCATGTAATGGCACAGTGTGGTAGGAATGAGACGTGATCCTTTATCCTTTTTCTTTTGTCCTTATCCTATTCTATTTAATCTCAGTCATTTATTTATATGGACCCACATAAATAAATGACTGAGATTAAATAAGACAGAAAAAGGGAGACAAAGAATTTGAGGGCGGTGGAAATATAGTTTACGAAACAAATGATTTCGTGCGAGATGGCCATGCCATGCAATAAAACAAAAGAAAAGATAAAGAAAGGTAAACTCAAATCAATCATAAACATTAAATCTCCAAGCCAGAGAATGAACCCACATAAATAGATAGCCAAGATTAAACGAGAGAGGGAGTTTATGGAACAAATGATTTCGTGCCAAATGACCATGCCACTGAAAAAAACAAAAGAGAAGATAAAGAAAGGTTAGCTCAAATCAATCATAGACATCAAATCTCCAGGCCAGAGAATGAAAGAATATTGTCGTTAGCAAAAGTCACAGAAAAATAGTTAAAAACAAATTCTAAAGATTCCCACGCAATTATCCAAATCCAGTCTACCCATTTTCTCTCAACTTCACACTTGTTTATGTACCTAAAACTCCAAAACTGAACTGTTATCTTAAAGTGGGAAAACCTACAACTTTCTTTTCTTTAGTTTTTTCTCCTTCTTCAGCATCGAACCAATAGCGATGGTGGAGATTAAGGAGGAAAGAAGAAGTGAAGACCATCGGTTAACAATCGCGGAGGAGAGTAGTGCGGACCACCAGCAGCCTCCCACTGACAGAAAAAAACGCGTTGCTTCTCTCGACGTATTTAGAGGTCTCACCGTTGGGGTAGGTTCAAGTTTATTTTTCATCTTTCCAAAGGGTCCATAGCTCAGTGGTAGAGGATTTGCCTGCAGATCAAGTTGTCACCGGTTGCCGGTTGGGCCCTTCCTTTAGTTTTAGCTTCTCCTTTATTTTCTATTTAGCGGTGAACTAACTTCTTGATGTCTTGGGATATTATTTACATGCATACTAACCACTAAACAACAACGGACCCAATTGAATGGCAAAGTTAGATAAGTTGCAAGTTTCTTGTGCGCTAACTTGGTTTGCAGAACTTTAGATTTTGTTCAATATAACTTTATCGGGGGCGCAGTGTATATCAATTAAGCCGCGAGTGTAGTACCCTGATAAACGGACAGTTCTAACCACTTACTAAGTTTATGGAAAATGTAGTTAATGATTTTGGTGGATGATGCTGGTGGAGAATGGCCCAGGATTGGACATGCACCGTGGAACGGTTGCAACCTGGCAGACTTTGTAATGCCATTCTTCTTGTTCATAGTAGGAATGGCCATTCCACTTGCTTTTAAGGTAAGTTCTTTCAATTTTTATTCCCCAGCTTGGCGGATAGAAAGGCTCCACAGGATACTTTTCATTTATGAGTTTTAATAGAGAATAGAGAGCTGGGATAAGGCAGTCAGGAAGGTGATTCTTAGAACTTTGAAACTACTATTTTGGGGCCTCCTGCTTCAAGGTCAGTTATATTTTTCTGGTGGCGCGATGCCTAGTAGCTATGGATTTGGTTGATAAACCTATTGATTCGCTCGTTACATCAATAAAAATTGTTCTCATTGTACCTTGAAGGAGGGTATTCTCATGCTCCTGATAAACTGACTTATGGCGTTGACATGAAGAGAATAAGATGGTGTGGCATTCTTCAGGTAATGATGATTTTTCGTTTGATGGTTTCATCACCTAGCTTTGATACTACAAAAATGAATCTACTCGTTTCCCAGAGAATTGCTTTTGCTTATCTCATTGTGGCACTGGTGGAAATTTTCACAAAAGATTCTCAAGCTAAGGATCCACTTCCACATCCACCACATAACCTGTTACGTAAGTTGAGGTTATCCTTCTGGCATTGGTAAGTTGATACTCTGCAATTGGTAATCATCTCTTCCTGCTTGTGAATCAACCAGTCATAACTAGTCTGTTCCAAATTCTATAGGCTTGTGGGAGCAAGTGTAGTAGTTGTTTACTTTGCTGTAGTTTATGGAACTTACGTTCCTGATTGGAAATTCACGGTCCGTAGCACAGACAGTGCTGACTATGGGAAGGATTTTACTGTAAGCCTAGTTCCCTTTTAGTTAAATTATCCTTACATGGCTAAGGTTTAGCAATGTGATTTCATAAGCAGCGGAGAGAACTGAAATGGTTATTTGCTGTTCCTTTCAGGTAGCCTGTGGAGTGAGAGGAAAATTGAATCCCCCTTGTAATGCTGTTGGCCACGTTGACAGAATAATCCTAGGGATTTCTCACATGTATCAACGTCCAGCTTGGAGAAGATCAAAGGTGCAAAATTGTTTGTCATGCTACTGCTTACTAAATTGATCTAGGCTCTGCTATGGTCACACATTATGAACTAACGATGCAGGCTTGCACCCCGAATTCCCCATTTGAGGGACCCTTCCGAGACGATGCCCCATCTTGGTGCCTCGCACCTTTTGAACCTGAAGGAATCATAAGGTTTGTTTGTTTTGAATGAACCTGAAGGAATCATAAGGTTTGTTTGTTTTGAATTTTATCTGATACACTAATTTAACACTCCACAATTCCAGAAGACTTCCACATTCAAGAATTCTAGCATTACATGAAGATATTAGAAAAATAACAATTTCATTATACTGCTCAAAACTCAACAGTTAGGGACTCTTTTTTAGAGATGTCAATTCTAGCTCGGCTCGTGATCAATAGGTTTGGTCCAGTCAAACGAGGTCATGGGTTGGGTGGATATGGCTCGTGGAACGACGGACCCGGCCATGCCCGTAGTCAATGGAATTGTGGGTGGGCCGCGGGCACTACTTTATTAATTTAATAATTTTTTATATATTAACTTAATAATTAATAATTAACTTAAGTAAATTATAATTTTGTAATTAATGTAATTCATAATTTTAACTATAACTATTTACTTATTAACTTTCATATAAATTTCTAATTAATTGAATTAAATGTCCTAATTAATCATACTATTACATACATCTCAATAACTTTATTATATCATAATTAATTACTTATATGTTGCTATAATTAATTATCAATTCTATCTTATAATAATTAATAAATAACTTAAGTAAATTAAAAATTTGTAATTAATGTAATTCATAATTTTAACTACAACTATTAACTTATTAAATTTTCATATAAATTTCTAATTAAATTTCCTAGTTAATCATACCATTACATACATCTCAATAACTTTATTATATCATAATTAATCACTTATATCTTGCTATAATTAATTGCCAATTCTATCTTATAAAAACTAATAAATAACTTAAGTAAATTAAAAAATTGTAATTAATATAATTCATGATTTTAACTACAACTATTAATTTATTAACTTTTCATATAAAATTCTAATTAATTGAATTAAATTTCCTAATTAATCATACCATTACATACTTCGTAATAACTTTATTATATCATAATTAATTAATTATATGTTGTTATCATTAATAGTTAAAAAAGGTGAAAATTTTATTAATTTTATGAAACATGATTTTGATTTTGTCAACTATCTCTTATAATAATTAATAAATAACTTAAGTAAATTAAAATTTGTAACCATCCATCAAGTGCTCGACCCATGGCTCGGGTAGGGTCAAGCAATCTCAGCCTATGGCTAAGTCAACCCGGGCCGAAGTCAGGTTGGGTTGGGCCACATTTTCCAACTTTAGACCCAATCCCATTGTAAACTAAACTAAACGATGTTGACCCTTCATCCTCCAGTGCTATACTTCTTCTCTAGCGATATGGTTCTTGGTGTTCGACTAATATTCCTTCTTTTCAGTCTTCGTGTAACATTATCTCCAACCTTGTCTACGAGATTGGTTTTCTAGATAATTTTGTTCCACGTCAGTAAAATAATTCCCAGAAGAATTTTGTTCTCTGCTCCCAATCGTTGTATGAAAATTTGTACCGCTTCTTTACTTACCTTTTTCACATTTACGCTCTGAAATAGCTGCAACCAAATATGCAACATTTGGTATGGGCGATGAAATTGACTCCTCTCGGTTCATGTGTTGCTTAAACTCAAATTCCTGAACCATAAAGGACCGTCCAAAGGCAACCTTCCAATGCATGTAATCGTAAAGGACCAAAATATAAAAGAACTAGCTTATAGTTGATCCCTATTTGCAAATTATATTACTTATATTGAACTCTCTCTTAGTTCTCCTACTATCAATCACTTGTTTCATACTATTCGAAGCATAAGTCATATAAAATTGCACCAGTTGTAGAGCCTTTTCTCTATCCTGCAAAGCTTGATCAACAACTACCAACTTGTTATATTTAACAAAATATGATATATCTAGCAATGGTGTATAACTATTTAATATTTCAAATGGGATCACTTGAATGGCTAAATGAAATTTTGTATTGCTTCACCATTTCATTAGGAAGTCAATAGTCATGTATATCAAGTATGTCTTTAAGGTTCTATTTAAGACTTTTGTTTGTCCATCTATTTGAAAAGCTACCCCAATGTACAAGGTTCCTTACTTTGCAAGAATCGGTTAATCTATTATTGTCATCATAACTGAATTTTTCTCAAACTTCAATAAATTTTAATGAAATTTATGGTAATATCAGTTCAAAATTAGTTTGATACATTGGTTGATTGTGACAAATCAAGAGAGATTAAAGTTTTATATTTACTTCTTTGACATATATTACATTTCTTAATAGATCCCCTCACATTCGTTTATATGTTCTTCCAATGAAAATAAGTCAACAACTTTTTCTATATTCCCAAAAACCTTAAGTGACTTCTGATAGATCTTTCATAAAGCTTCAAAATATTATCCAATATTAAAACAATCTTTCCTGCCAAGTCAACAATTCATTTTCCCTATAGAAGTTACTTCTTTTGAACGAACACTCTTGCATATTTTTCAACAAACTCATTATTGAAGGTTTATTTTATCTTTCTTTACTTCTTTACAATAAATTTGAGCTCATATGAGAGATTATAATCATATATAAATCACAATTTTACTTTGGATAAGACATCAATGATGGTAGCCGAGCCATGTGGTTGCTTTAGAGAAAGAGTGAGGTGAAAGGTGAGGTAAGAGAGAGAGGAGGAGGAAAGGAAGATAGGAAAAATAGATAGAAAAGAGAGGGAGAATAAGAGAAAAGGAGAAGGTGGAATGATTCAGGTAATAGTTCTATATTTTGTTAATGGCTTTGAGGATACATTTATAGTAATTCTTATAAGAGAATCTCACTAATTAGCTGGCTAAAAACCTATAACAAACATATAACTAACTATTTATAGGAAATCTCTATATCTAGTAAGAGCCTTTTAAAAATCGGTTGTCTTGCAACACCATTTGTTGGTCCTACTAGGCTAATGACTGCATCATTTGCCCCTGTGTTCAAAGTGTCCTTGTCCTCAAGGATGAAGTGAGGAAAATCCTTCTAAAATTTAGTCAAGGGTTTCTATGTGGCACCTATGTTAGTTTGTCTTGCCATTGTATAAGCATTTGCTAGATAGGGCAGCCTTGTTAGTTCACTTATTGTTGGCGAAGCACTCGGCGAGTAGTGAGAAGAGGTTAAGCTCGAAAAATTCCTGAGGTAAGGAGCAGTGTTGAGTGGAGGGATCTCTTTTATGTAGTTTCAGCTTTGATATGTAAAAGAAATTATGGATGTGAGCTGATGCAGGTAAAACCAAATGATACGCATTATCATCATTGTGAGCAAGGATTTGAAAAGGCTATGGAAGTGTTAAACCAATTTGTTTGACTGACGATGTGTTAGAGTGGAATGTTGGTAAGGTTATAACTTGAAGAAAAACTAGTCTCCTTTGAAAAATTTATATCTTGGTGTCTTATATTAGCTTGGTTTCTTATGTGATTCTAGGCCTGAAGCAGGTTGACATGAAGCCGTTTAAGAATGATAGTGTGATTTTGTCGTAAATCATCTACAAGAGTTATTGACGACGAACCAGTTTCGTAGTCAAGAATAGATGGTGGAGTTCTACTATAGACAGCCTCAAATGGAGTCATTTTTATAGTAGAATGCCAAGAAGAATTGTAGTGTCATTAAGCTAGATGGAGATAATTGAGCCACTACTTAGGATCTTCATACGTAAAGGAACATAGATAATACGCTAGACACCTATTAAGCGCCTCTGTTTCTTCGGCATCTTTATTTGTCCATCGGATTGTGGATGATAGGCACTACTAGAGAAGAGGGTGGTGCCTACAAGTTTGAAAAGTTCTTGCGAAAAGATGCTCATGAATAACGGTTCTTTGTTCAAAACTATATTAAAAGGCGGTTTATATAGTCGAACAATTTTGTGTGCAAAGAGATCCACTACTAAGGGCACTTTGAAATTGTAACTTAAAGCAAAGAAGTGGGCATGTTTAGTTAATCGGTTTACAACCACAAAGAATTGTGGATTTTTTGCCCGAAAGAGGAAGATTGGTAATGAAATTCATTGTTAGAGGGTCCCATATCTTACCTAGTAGAGGTAAAGACTGTAAAAGGCCTTGGGAAGCAGAATTAAATGGCTTGATCTCCTGGCAGGTAGCCCAACAAGCTACATAGTTGAATACCATTTGTTTCATATGAGGCCAATAAAATGTGGCAGCAAGTCGCACTAAGGTTCGTTGCATGCCTGCATGTCCTCCAAGAGGCGAGTTGTGATATTCCATCAAAAATAATGTGTGGATGGCAGATTCAGGTGGCACCCATACTTGTCCTTTAAAAAATAGAAGGCCATTTTTGATAGTAAAGTGTGAGTGATCTCTTGGATTATTCTGAACATTTTGGAGGAGCTGAGTCGAAAGAACGTGTGTTTGATAGAATTGAAGTAGAGCTTCCCATAATGCCATAACTGGTTTAGATGCCACCTATAATTCATGAATAGAGATAGGAGAAACTTAGGATAATGCATCAGTAGGGCCAATTTTAGTCCTATGCTTGTATACAATATCAAATCAAAGCTTAACAATTCTGTTAGCCAGCATTGTTGTTCTAGAGTTTGGATGATTTGGTTGAAAAGGGATTTTAGACTTTGATGGTCTGTTTGAATGATAAATTGTCTTTCAAGTAGGTAATGGCACCACTTTTTAACTGCCTCCTTGATTACGTACATTTCCTTATTATAAGTAGAAGTGTGCTAACGTGGAGTAGTAAATTGTTTACTGAAATAGGAAATAGGTCAAAGGATGTCCTTCTTAAGTGAGGACAACACCGATCCTAATTCTTGATGCATCAGTTTGTAAGAGGAAATGCTTACTAAAGTTAGGCAAGACTAAGACCAAAGTGTTCATCAAGGCGGACTGAGAGCCTAGAAAGCCTTGGTTACTTCTGGTGTCCATACAAATGCATTTTTCCATAGTAATTGAGTAAGGGGAGTCTATGATAATAAATGAAGTTGAGGAAACCATGAAGAATTTTGGGAGAATCCAAGATTGGCCATTGTCAAATAATGAAGATTTTATCTTGTTCAACTGCCGCACCTTGCCTTAAGACTTTATGCCCCAAGTAGCTAAGTTCTTCACAACTAATTCATTTCCTGAGCATCACAAATAAGGAGCGTTTGAGGAGAGTAGAGAAGGTCTGTTCTAATATGTGAGGTGTGAGTCCTAAGTCTCACTGTAAATCAAAATATCATCAAAGAAGATTAAAACAAACTTGCGCAAGAAGTTTTTAAAACTAGAGTTCATTAATACTTGAAAACTTGTGCAAGAAGTTTTTAAAATTAGAGTTCATTAATACTTGAAATGTTGAAGCAGAATTAGAGACCTTCATGTGTGTGGAAGGTTGTTTTTTTTATATCAAATGGGTGGATCTTCACTTGATGATATCCAACTCCTAAATCTAGCTTGGAGAACAACGTAGCTCCCTTAATTTCATCCAGCAAGTCATCTACAATTTGGATGGAAATCTGTCTTTATTGGTACCGCGTTAAGAGAACAGTAGTCAACACAGAAATGCTAGGTACCTTCCTTCTTGTTGACAAGGAGCACTCGTGACACATATGGACTTGTGATGGGTGTAATAATGCTCTATTCTAGCATCTCTCCAACCAATCATTCGACTTCTAATTTTTGAAAGTGAGGATGGTGATATGGTCAAACATTTATGGGTGGAGTATTAGGGATGATGAGAATCTTATAATCTAGGGGTCAATAAGAGGGAAGACCCATCAAAGCCATAAATATGGCTTTATATATTTGAAGTAAGAACTATAGTTTCTTAGCTAATGTAGTTAGATCAGTGAAGGGGATACCACGAGGGGATTTGTTGGAGATAGGTTTTATGGATAACTGGAGATATTAGGCGATAATATTACATTGGATTAAGTTTTTAAGTGAGTTAGGTAGTATGAATCGGAGAGAAGGCTACTTGAGGCAATGAAGTCTGACTATCTTCCCTTTGATGGAGCATTCCATCCACAAAGCTTTATAGTCAGAAACCACGCATCCTAAGTCTGCAAGCCATTAAACCCCGAGCACTATATCTACCCCATAAATGGGTAGTAAAAACAATCTACTTGAAATTGGGTCTGGTCTAAGATAACAGGAACGCTTGAGCATTCACCAATGCATTCCAATAATTTGTCGTTCCCTACTGTGACCTTTAAGTGTGGCAAAGGGTGCACAGTAAGTCCCAAATGTGAAGCGAGATGTGATTGGATAACTTGTTAGTTGATCCTCCATCTACTGGCACCACCACGAGTTTCCCATGAATTACTTGACCTAGATAGTTTGTGAGTAGAAGGAATGGGTTGCCCTATCAAGGCTTAGATGAAAATTTGGGGAATATCAGGAGCATAGTCGTCTTTGGTTTCAGAAAGCTCCATTTATTGGTTTTCTGTCTCTTGAACAACATCCTTCTCTATTGTGGAGTCATCAATGTTTACCATCATGCAAAGGAATCGGGGTTGTTTACACTTATGTCTCAAGACAAACTACTCATCATAATTAAAACATAGTATTTTTTTGTTTTCTAGTTGCCAACTTAGAGGGGGTAAGACGTCTAATGGAAATCGAATGAGTTGGAATAATAGTGGTTGTTAGCGTAGAGGCACGTTTGGTAGATAGGTTGGTTTGTGTTTGTTGTAGTAGGGATGATTGCGGTGAAATTTTGCATATAGATCGAGCTATGATAGATCTGGAAAAATTAAGTTTTTCTTCAATTAATTTGGCAATGCCAATTGCCTCATAAAAGGATGTGGTTTAAATATCAATAGTTCCCACCGAATATCTTCCCTCAACTTAGAAAGGGAATAATTTAGTAAATTTTTGTTAGATAATCCCTGAGTTCGAGTGGATAATGCCTCAAACTCATTCATATAGGTGGCATTTTGCGGGATTTTGTAATATGTAAAGAAGTGCTTGATCTAAAATATCCATCCGAGTACATTTTCTCCTAAAAAGAGGGGAATCTTAAGTTTAGGGGTTCTCGTGGTTGTGTTTGGCGTTAGTTCTGACAGTTACGGGAGAATGGGGACTGATGATTGTCTTGTCGATGAGGGTGAAGCATGCATGGTGGATGAGATGGGTAAGGCCAATAGGGCGGGCTATTTCTCCACCTTCGACAGTTTGATCATCACATCTGCCATGACAGTTTGTTAAGTAGACATAGCCTAACGTAGAGATTCAACAATCTCTGACTGTTGCTAGAAGACCTCAAATTGTTGTTGAATTGTCAAACAGAGGCTCTCAAATTTTGGAAAGATGGGTGTATAATGTGTCAATTGTTCTGTCAGTTTGGTCAACCGTTTTTCTATTTCCTTGGTCCTAGTTGTCATTCCTTTAATCATTTGTTCTCTTAATGAAAGCACTAAATGACGGCAATTGATTGGGACTTGATCATCTGTGCCTTTTACCCTGGCCCAACCCTGTCTCATTTCATCTCAACCACTCATTTATGTGCCACATAAATGAGTGGTTGAGATGAAATGAGACAGGGTTAGGCCAGGGTAAAGGGCACAGACGATTTGAGGGGCAATTGATTGATGTGGTTGCTTTAGAGAAAGAGTTGAAGTGAAAGATTAGGTAAGAGAGAGAGAGGAGGAAAGGATGATAGGAAAGAGCGGGACAATAAGAGAAAAGGAGAAGGGAAGAATTTGGGTAATAGTTCTCTGTTTCATTGATGGCTCCAAAGGATATATTGATAGTAATTCTTATAATATAATTTCACCAATTAGTTGACTAAAAACTTCCTAACAAACATACAACTAACTGTTTATTGGAAATCTCCATATCTATTTGGAGCCTTGATTCGTCTGGCACTCCTTCTAACTATCCTAGAAATTGGCTATGCTGTAACACCATTTGTCAATCCTGTTGGGATAATGACTGGATCAATCAGCCACTCTATTTTCTATTCCTTTGTTCTACTTAATCTCAATATTAAAATGAATAAGCTTTTGAAACCATTTTAGTTAAAAGGGGATGGTTATCTTTTGATCCAACAGATACTTCAAACTCATATTTTTAGATTGAACCACAAAATGTCCACTAGTCAAGTAATGGTTCCGTCCTCACACTACCAAAACAAATTCCAGCTACCTCTTTTTCATATACGGATCATATTAAGTATTTAAGAGACAAAGCATTACTGGCAAAAGCCATAAGGTCTCCCTCGTGCATTAACACTAACCCAATTCTTGATCCATTTGCATCACCTGCCATTGCAAATTCTTAGCAAAATCAAGTAGAACAAGTATTGGAGTTGATGTGATTGCCACTTTCAGTCGTTTAAAAGATTCTTTTGTTCATTCCATTGATTTTTTTTTTTTATCAACAAGACGGCTAGGGGCCCAAACCTGTATCAAATCTTTTATAATATACTGAAAAACCAAGAAACCCCCTCAACTCATTCAAATTAAATAGTATATGCCATCTTTTAATTGTTTATATCCTTTAAGGGTCAATAGCCCCTCTATTCCCTATTGATCACATGCCCCAAATATTCAACATGATCAGTAGCGAACTTGTACTTGCTAACCTTTGCATAAAAGGAATGATATCGGAGCTTCTGCATCACCTCCTTCATGTATTATCCCTAATTGAGAAATTCAAACGTTAGACGATTCTTCATATAACTTCTCTAATTAGGTGAATAGCTGCTAGAGTCTCATCCAAACCGTAAGAACTACTCACTTTTCTGCACTCATCTTCTTAACTCAATTCCATCAAATTCAGGGAACTCAAATCTTGTAGGAGCCTTGTAGTCATTTCTAGTACGACCTTTGAATCCCCTACTTCATTCTTCATTTTGATCATTGTGTTGATGTAATTGCAGTATCCATACCTTTAGCTCCTCAATATAGTTCTTTCATGCTTCAAGTCTATTTCCCGAAGTTGACTTGTCATATTTTCTTCCAACGTTCATTTGTCATTTGATCAAGTACCTTAAGCCATTTTTAATCCCTCCACTGTCGGCAATAAAATAGCTCTGATACATTAACCTAGCACTCTAGAAGTCCACAAGATCTCACTTTCAAGAATTTGAACGAGGATTACAGAGACAGATGTGAGAGGAAACAAATGTTAAAACGGCTATGGTAATCGTTAGATACATCCATCCTTACCCAATGTCGTTTGTACATTTCTCACTCGCTCATCTCCTTGCTAAACTGAACAAAGTCGTATGCTCTAGGCTTCTTAGTCCTCCAGTTCTCTATTTATTCTCCAGCGATATACAGATCACGTAAAAGAATCACTATTATTTCAAGAAATGATATGGTTTTATACGATGTTCGATTTGACCCTTAAACGTCCGTAGACGTTGCTCCTATTTATATGAATTTTCAACTTGTTTCAGCTCAGTGTCAGCTGTTCTGTCAACCATTATTGGTGTTCACTTTGGGCATGTGCTTGTACATTTACAGGTTTGTTTTAAAAAAAAATCTAGGCTTCTCAGTCTCGGATTTTTATCCTCTAACTTCTTCATGATGTTTTGAACTTTAGGATCATTCGAATAGACTAAAGCATTGGGTTGCGATGGGAGTCAGTCTGCTAACCTTAGGGCTGATTCTTCATTTTACAGATGGTGAGAACTGAAAACTAGAGCTATGAACAAAATTCATACATTGACCAGTTATCATTCAATGAAACATGATGTTCTTGTTGCAGCAATTCCATTGAACAAACAAATGTACAGTTTCAGCTACGTTTGTGTCACCTCTGGAGCTGCAGCATTGGTGTTCTCGGCCATCTATATACTGGTTTGATTTGGTTCTGAAGCTATTTTTCCATAGCAGATATCATTTATCAATGTTGGCCACTTATTTATGATATATCTGACAACATTTCCTATTAAAAAAATTGAATCTGATGCAGGTTGACATTTGGGGTTTGAAGTACATCTTTCTCCCATTGCAATGGATTGGAATGAATGCGATGCTTGTTTACGTTATGGCTGCTGCTGGTATATTTGCTGGTTTTATTAACGGCTGGTACTACGAAGACCCACGTAATAACTTGGTATGTCTTAGAGTTGTTTCCTTCATGTTATATTTCCTGGTTTCTTATAGCAATCCCATGGAAAAAGAAAATATTTTGTCTTACTATTCTACTCTTCATGGTTTGTCAGCTAACTACCCTTCATTGACTTACCCTCAGTAAATGCTAAGACAAAATGCACGCATGTGCCAATGACATGATTGTTGGTATGCATGAACAAAGGATGGGATTTGTTCCCACCTTCTATACAATCACAAAAGAGCATCAAATCCTTCTACTAGTCGAATCACTTTCTTTTTATCTTACATCATATTGTCACATTCTAATGCAAACTCTCATTTTAAAAAATCAATTTATGTGGTAGGTATATTGGATTAAGAAGCACATTTTCATCGGTGTTTGGCATTCTCGAAGAGTAGGAATCCTACTTTATGTTATCTTTGCAGAGATTCTGTTCTGGGCTATAGTTGCAGGTGCTTTTCATAGGTTTGGATTATATTGGAAGCTATAACTACTACTTTGGTGAAGTAAAGGCACATGAATTTATTGTATAGGATTCAGTAACTTCCTTATAAAGTTTAAGGTCCTTCTGTGAGCTTAGTTGAGATTAGATTGAACTGTCTTCTTTATCTCGCATCAAATTCCTTAAAATTGATAAAATCATCCTACCAGCTAGAGTACCAAAAATGAGACGATTTGATTTACCTCAGGAAGTTGAAGGTCCCTCGGCTACTTTGGTGGGCTTCTGTTTTAACTGTATTCCCATGTCTCCTCTCCGAAAAAGAAAAACCTACTAGGTAAAGATAATAATGAAAGGAGAATCGATCGATTGTAGTCGTTCAATTCCAACATATTCAATTTAATGTAGGATTTATCGAATAACTTTCAAGGGAGCCATCAAAAAGAACTATTAAAGACACTTATTCATACAATCTCAAACACATTAAGCATTATATCCAATCTAGAACGAGAAGAATGTTGTGAGAATTAAAATTTTAAAAGTTATTTGGAGAGTTTCACCTTGTAACTATTTTCAATTGGCAGATTTAAATAAAAATAATAACTAAATAGAAGAAGTTTGAAGATTATGTAAGATTAAAGATAAAAGATAAACCGCAATATGGGAAGCAAATTAATATTTTATTTAGTTAATTAATTTAACGAGTTCAATTAGGATATTATTGTAAATAATAATGTCAAAATTGTATAAATTATATTCAAACTTTATTTAAAAGTTCAATAACCTCGTTAAATAGGATAAATGTTATTAGGCTAATCAAGCACGAGATGACGATTAATGCCCTGCAGTCAATCGGTTAGTTGTAGTTTAGTGACAATTATTTAAAGATATTTTTTAACTTATACATACGTAGATGTGTATGATAAAGTCCATAAGATAAATATACATTATAAATGAAATTATGATAAGATCATGAATAAAAGGTTCATATTACATTTATGTATTATTTGTAAATTGTTCCTAGTTATTGTTCTATTAATACTAGACATTAATTGAACGTAAAAAAGACTAGCATACTCTTTTCTTATGAAAGAAGTAGTTGATCTCATAGACTAAAGTATGAAGATACTTGAACAAACGTGTGAGTGAGTGCTGGTTAGAGAAAAAGTTCACTTAATTGACCCTATATTAAAAATCCTCTTGGAACATTACTTGTATGTTTATGAAAATTCTCATTATGATGATTATATAAGCGATCATTTGACTTTAGATCTCCAAAGTTATCTGGTATAGGTATTGCTATTTGCAGATACTAATTATGACTAATTCTAGATAAGGATATCTCAGTCGATAGTTATTAGATGTCGCATGAACTATAAGAATGTAGTTGAATGATCAAAATAGGAATCATCCTAAAATAATCAAGGAGTGTTCATTGTTCTCAATTAGTATTGATTAGGAAAATCCTTGATCAATGTAAACTGACACTTTGTAAAATAGTTTACAAATGTCATTAATTGAATCAATAGTTAGTGGTGGAGAATTAATATGATTGAATTCAAAATAAAATAGACATTAATTTCATACTCTATTACTAATCAGAATATTGTATGACGAAAATATTGAATTATACAGAAAAATTATGTACAAAAAGGTTATTCAAAATCATTTTAACATTCCTAAATATTTGAGGTAGTCTTGATGTGTTGCTAGAAGTCAATCTTGATCTGTATATATAAATTGTTTAATTAGAGAATTAAAGATAACTTAAAGGATTTTAATTTATCTAATCATAAATATGATTTATAATTATAATTTATATCCATTACCATTATATTTAGGAACTTATTGAGTCACACACAAAAGACTAGTTGAAGAGAGAAAAAAATATTTTAATCAAGTTAAACTTGATTGTCAAGTTTGAGAAATTTTATGATTAAATATTAGATATTTAACAAATAAGGATTAATATGAGATATTTGATCTTATTTGAGTATATCTGATATTCAATTAACATTATTTATAATTCTAGTTGAAATTTAATTTAAATTAAATTATTAAAATTTTCAAAATCTATTATAAATAAACTTAAGCTCTAAAGGAGTTAGCATTCCTTGCATAACCTTTGCTGCAACAGTTGTACAGTTTTCTTAACTTATTTTGTAGATATCATTAGAGGCCAAACATTTGTGTGACTAAGATAGTTGAGATGAATTGATTTTAGAAAAATTCAAGAGATTTGACAAAAAAAACATCAAATTTCAGAATAAGGTACAAATTAAGATTAATACTTTATTATAATTTATTTTTTTTATCATTTGATATAATTTTAAGTGATCTTAACTTTCAGCGGATCAGATGAAAAAATTTTATGATTATTCTATAATGCGTGAGATCTCACCTAATTCCTTGCCAATGATATAAAGCTTAATTTAATTCTATAATTCAATTAAATTGTTTGATTGTTATTGATCATGGTTATGCAATTGAAAACCTAATCATTTGAAACAAATTGGATTTGTTTGAATCTAAAATGTTCATATCAAAATTTTTTTAATAAAACATAAGGTTAGAATTGAATTACTAGTAAGATTATCAACAAGCATTGTTTAAAATTTAAGCAATAAACAACATAAAAAGAAAAGTATTAAGACTGGAAGATCAATGTCACAAAACCCTAAAAGCCATGGTAGACCCACAATTGTTCTGAAAGTATCACTAGTGTTGAGGTTTTCGATTGGAAGCCTATGGAAAGGCTGTAACATTGGTGGCTCCTAGTTGTTGCTTACTTGTCGTGGTCTGATTATATTGTGGCATCTTTTAGTTGTTAGGTTTAATAAATAAGCCATCGGGTGTTTGAATTACTGGAAATTGTGGTGGAATAAGAAGGCGCTTAGAAATTATAGTAGTAGGTGTCAACAACTACTAGAACCAAGAGGCAACAAGGTAGTAGTGATAAACTATTGGTGTATCACATGAAGCACGGTGAAGCAACTCCATGAGAGGGGCTCGTCAGCGACAAGGACAAGTGATAACATTTTAAAGGTGTGCATAAAGCAGTTGCAGGCTTGTATGTTGTCGATGAGCAGACGCAGTTATGAGACACGATAGGTGGTGATAGGCATGTGGCTGTGGCATCTAGTGGTGGGATAGGACACCAGAAGTTGGCTTCTGTAGTAGATTGGAGTGTGGTTGTTGAAAGAATAATGAAGATAACATAATGGGGATATATATTTGATTAGAACGTAGCAATAATACAATAGAGTTCTAGAAGGAAAGGAAGATACACATAATCAACAGGGGGAGAAAGAGAGAGAGAGAAAACAACATATAATTCGGGTATCACATTCCTGACATAGCTGTTACAATTTAGCTTAAATACAGCTAATATACAATCAAGTAGTTCATGGAATAGGGTTACTAAGCTAGACTTTATTTAAACATCGCGTATAGTGTTTAATGTCTAATGGCTAATGAACCTCTGTTGTTCCTTCCATCATCATCTTCTTCTTCATTTTCCTCTACAACAATCCCCCTCCCCTTAATGTCCCTGTTGACCAAATTGATTTCTAGAAAACGTTTTTGAAGATCAAAAAGGTATTCCCATATAGCGTTGGCATCATCTCCATCTGACCATTGAATTAGCCACTACGTTACTGCGTGATTGTTTCTTTTAGTCATGCGTCTTCTCAGTATCGCCATTGCTACTCGTTCAACTACAGTAATGAATTCAAGTAATGAAGAAGATGTTCTACTGTGCATCATGTTAGCCTTCTTCAACTGTGATACATGAAACATAGGCTGAATCGATGAGCTTGAGTTTCAGTAGCACCATGTCACCAGCTTGGAACTCCTATTCAAATTCTTTAGAATCTGCATATTGCTTCATCCTATTTTGAGCTCTTTGTAAATGAAATTTCATCACATTAATCATTACTTCTATGTTTTGCAACACCTGATCTACTTCTACCACTTTTGAGTCTCCCGCTATATACGGTGTGTAAACCGATGGTGGGTAGCCATATAAGACCTCAAACAGTGTCAAATCGATGGATGATCGGTACATTGTATTATACCACCACTCCGCCAATGCTATCTACTCACTCCATTATTTGGGTTCTTCACCACAGAAACATCGAAGGTAGGTCTCCAAAATTTTATTCACTATTTTTGTAAGACCGTCTGTCTGCGGATGATAGGCAGTGGAATATTTCAATTGAACACTTTATAGACGAAGCAGCTCTTGCCAAAATTTGCTCAAAAACACAGGATCCCAGTCACTGATGATGGATTATGGCATTTTGTGTAATTTAAACACATTGTTGAGGAATAATTCTGCATATCACAAACAAAATATGGATGCTTAACCAAAATGAAATGTGTGTAAGATATTTAAGTGGCTCATCTCACTTATGGATTTGAGCCTAATGGAATGAGCTCAAGATCATGGTTATTGGATCTTACCAAGTTGGGCACAAATGGGTCCAAGACCCTTTCCCTCTCTCCTTTAAACAACCCATCTTTTCAATAGAAACATATAAATAATGGTGTCAGCTTCTGTAGAGATAAGACATATGCATGACGCTTTCTGAAAATATAGAAAGAACACATTTTTAAAAACTAAAGAGAGAAAGGCATTGTTTCTTAACCATAGAAAAAACAAATCACAGAAGAACATAAAGGAAGAGAGGGAATAAACTATTAATCAAGAACATTACATTTACGACGTGGATTCAAGTTTGTCTTTATATGATGTTACTTGAACCATAAAAATTTCTTTCAATGTGAATATTTCGTAAACTTATCCACTACCATAAAAATGACATTCTTCCCTTTAGACAGAGGAAGTTCTTCAATGAAATCGAAACTAACTTCTCTCTAACTTCTTTCTGGTATTTTAATAGGCTGTAGTAAACTTGGATAAGCTGAACTATTCTGTTTGCTCCTTTGACAAATCATACATGCCTGAACATAATTCCTTACGTTTCGAGCAATCCCCTTCCAGAAGAACATATGTTGTAATTTCTTCGTCATCGCCATTGCACCTATATAGCCCCCCATCGCCTCATCATGGCTAATGCCAATTATCTGTTGTCTCAACCCTTTATTATTGCTGACCACCAAACGTCCTTTCCACCTCAACGGTTTATCTTTCCATTCATGCGCACTAAACTTCAGTGTGCCATTTCTTAGTTTGTTAATAACTTCTTGCATCATTTGGTCCTCTTCCTAGCTCTTTTTAATTGCATCTAGTAATTCGCCATTCAACTGCATTACCGACATCATCATCATTTCCACACTCGTGATACTTGAGAGTGCATTTGCAATGTTATTTTCCTTCCCACTCCAGTACTGCACTTTGAAATCGTAGCTAAGCAGCTTGGGAAGCCATGATTGTTGGAACAGTGTTCCAACAAATATTTGAGGCTTCTATGGTCTGTCTTTACGATGAATGGCTTATACCTTAAGTAATGATTCCAATGCTTTATTACTTTGATTATTGCTAGGAATTCCTTCTCATAGGTCGACAATCCACAGTGTCTTCTTGCCAATGATTTACTGAGAAACGTTATGGGATGACTTTCCTACTGCAACACCGCTCCAATCCCTTGTCCACTCACATCAACTTCAATTACAAATGTCTTTGACATGTCTAGCACTGCCAATACCAGTGCTGAAGTAATAGTCCTTTTCAATTTCTCAAAAGCCATTCGCTCTTTATCCCGCTATTCCCAATTCGCTATGTGCTCCTTCTTTAATAATTTTGTTAATGGCTTAGCAATCATCCCGTATCCCTTAATGAATCACCTATAATATCCTGTACTTCCTAGAAATCCTCTAAGTTCCTTGATTCCTTTGGGTTTTGGCGATTCTTTAATCGTTTTAACCTTCCAATTATCAATGGCGACCCCCATCTCCGAAATCGTGTACCCTAAGTATTTGATCTGTCTCACACCAAAAACACACTGGTTACCCTTCAAGAATAATTGATGTCTCCTTAGTATTTCCATTACTGTTGAAATATGTTGAACATGCGACTGCAACGAAGCACTGTATATCAAAATATCATCAAAGAAGACTAGAATAAATTAGCGTAGATGTGGTTTGAACAGCTCATTCATCAACCTCTGAAATATCGAAAGAGCATTTGTCAGACCGAATGGTATGACCAAAAATTCGTAGCAACCATTGTGCATTTTGAATGCCATTTTTGGAATATCTTCCGGTTGGATCTAGATCTGGTGGTACTCGAAATGCAGGTCTAACTTAGTGAACCAGCTCACCCCATATAACTCATCCAACAGTTCTTCGATAACTGGTATCGAAAATTTGTCCTTTACCATATATTTATTAAGCTCCCAGTAGTCAACACACATGCGTCATGTATCATCCTTCTTCTTCACTAAGACCATTGGTGATGCATAGGGTCCATAATTGTGCCGAATGAACCCTTGTTTCATAAGACCTTCACTGTCTATTCTATCACATCTTTCTGTGCTTCAAAGTATCGATATGGACGCACATTAATTGCTTCAACCCCTTCCTTCAAAACGATTTGGTGATTGTGTTTACGGTCTGGGAGAAGTTGAGTGGGTACTTGGAAGATTTCTGTGTACTCCGACAATATTGCATTAACTTTATCAAATGCGCTCCATTGTTCCTCCTTCAACCTCATTTGTTGCAATTGAAACTTGATAGGTGTTGTTAGTTGTAACATGAATAATTGTCCTTTTACTGATTTGCGCAATAGTTTCTGGAATTCCTTACTTGAGACTTCCCTTCTGGATTTCTATAAAGAGTTACTAACCTTCCGTCCCATCAAAATGTCATTATTCGATCCTTAAAATTACACAGCACGTTGTTTAATCCAATTAGCCATTGTACTCTTAAAACAACATTGCAATCCCCTAATGAAAGAACCAATGCGTCCATGGTGAACTGAGCTCTTTGCATTGTCTGTGCAAAATTATTGCAATGTTGATGACATTTTAACTGTAGTCCACTGCCAACTGTTATAGATATTAGTTCTATCTCTTGTATATCGTACTCCCCTTTTCTAACAACTGATGAATCTACAAAGTTATGTATGCTCCCATTATTGATTAGAATGTGGATTTGTCCTTTTTGATACATACCCACCACTCTCATCTATTTCGATTCCATATCCCCCGAAAATCCCGACATAGCTTGCATGGAAACCATAGGGTAATTGTTTTCTCCTGGGTTGCACTCTAACTCTTCATCCTCTAGTTCAAGTGAAATTTTCCCACTATCGTCCTCTACAAAAATCACTTAAAACTTTAATTGCCTCTTCGTGCATTTGTGACCTAAGGTGTACTTCTCATCACACCGAAAACAGAGCCCCTTTGCTCTTTTCTCATCAAAATCTCTACTTCTAATTTGCTTCTACATTTTAAATGGTCTTACCGAAGATGAGGTTCGTGATGTTGTCATTGGTGTCAACAATAGCCCTTTCGAACTTGAGTTCCTTATTATATTGGTGGCTGGTTACCCCGCACATGGAAGTTAGAATGACTACTAGTATTCATATTCTTCATGGTGCTGCTGAAGTAAATCACAACTTAATACAATGATAATCAACACACAAGAAGGGGGTTGAATTATGTATACTTTTTCGTTTTACCCTCTTCCTTAAAAATTGCTTAATTCAGAACACACGTAAGTAATAAGAGAATTAAGA
>JAOSBN010000006.1:21725175-21741485 GCA_027563595.1 Erythroxylum suave
AATATTTATTATTATTTAAAAACAAAAATTAAAAAATCACAATAATTATAAAAGTTGAAATAAATAAAATAACTAATAAAAAAACTTTTAAGAGAGGTAGGAGGGAGGGAGGGAGGGAGATGCTAAAAAATTTTGAAATTTTTACAAAAAAATTCCTCAATTTTTTAAAATTTCCGATACCGGCTGGTATTTGACTAGTATTTTGAATACTATCGGTATTGTCTAGTACTAGCCGATTTTGGCCAGTACCGATCGGTATTTAAATCTTGTACGACAACTTATAGTTTCGTACCGATTTTGGTCTGGTACGTACTAGTATTCATAACAATGCGTAAACCTATTCTTATCTATACATAATATAACATATAATTGTTTTAAAATTTTAGATTTTATAAAAAAAATTATCAATCTCCATAACTTTACATAACATATTTCTATTTTTCTCCATAGAATTTCATTTTTTTGGTCATCTTTTATTTTGAAATTGTCATCTCTACACCATTCATTTAGTTTTATAAGCTAATTTATGTGATAATATGTAGTGCAGTGACATGTATTCAAGTACCTACCATTCTTAAATCTTTTATTTTAGAAATTAAAAATATAATTAAATTAATAAGAATGGAGATAAAGTGTAATACATTAGAATCATACACTTGTCCATAAGGACACGAAGAGGAATTCCCTCAATTAAACATTTCACAACATAAAATAAAATACAACTTTCATCCCTTCTATTACTTGAGCATCATCTCCCATGGTTATCTCATAATTACACCTTCAACCCTTATTTCTGATGGATTTGCGATTTGGAGTATGCCAGGTTGAATAGAAGATGACGATTCCTAATCTTGTTGAATTAGAGGGACTCCTCATTCACCAAGATTCTTCTAGCTCCCTACCCTAATTTTTATTTGCATTTGTTAACGTATGCGTACATTGATTCATTTATGGACCTTCGAGCGATTTCTCCCCTCTGTCTCATGTACCTCCTAGTCTATTATCTGATTAACCTCTTCACATTTTCCATTTTATTATTTGATCAAGAATTGGTCATTTTAGGTGATGCTACTATAAAACTACACTTATTATCGACTGGTAAGATCCTATAACCCTTCTAACTCTTTATGCCTTTACATATGTTCTTTATTTACTTTGGTTGCATATGCTTTCAAAGTTATTGATCTCCTTTTATGGACACTTGCATCTACGTTCATTGATCTCCTATCTTTGGAGATTCATTTATGGATAAGACCCAGGACGTGGCTAATTCACTACTGCACTCTAAGGCATGTTTGGTTGGGGGTTTATTAATGAAATGGAACGTAATGAGATGAAAGAGGAAGGTTTGATATTACATTTTATTCCATCCTAAACAGTAAAAATGAGAAACCCTCAATTTGGAGTGTTTAGATTGAAATGAAAAATGATAAACAACTTTACACTATATTACATTATAAACCCTTCAACCAAACAACAATTCATGATATTACATTATGGACCCTTCCATCCCTCCCAAATAACAACTTTATAATAGTACACCTAATTGCATTTCATTCCATTATAAACCATTCCATTCCATTCTGTTAAAAACCTTACGTCCAACCAAACATAGCCTAAGTAAAGTAGGTGTGTAACAATTTATTCCTTGATTAGCCAGATCAGTTCTTGTAAATAAATGTTCTCTTCCCTTCCCTTCTTCTGAAAAATCCCATTATTCCTTTCATTCTAGATTAGTTATATAGTGCTTCCAACTGTCAATTTTCTAATTGTCATATATGCTTTCCATAATTGACTGGATAGCCTATATTTAAAGAATAAGTGTTATATGTTCTCCAATTCCTCCTTACATAGAACCTAATGTTTAGGGATATTTAGATATTTCATTAATCTATCTTTGGTGTTTAGTCGATTCTTATAAGCTAACCACATAGTACTTGATGCCCTAGGGTTAGTGTTCTTCCCCTAAACTAGGGAGTACTAATCGACCTTATAGTTTTGCTTCCTTAATAGTTTCTTATAGGAAGAGTTAAAGAACACTCTAACAAAAATCTCCTGGAAATGTAGTAGTATCACTATCATTGTTCTCCAGACTTAGATTAAGGATATAGAAAATGATGGGGCTTTTGGGATGTTGATCTAATATTCCTTTAAATACTATTAGACCCTACATCACCTTCACATAGTCTGGTAGTACATTCTTTATAAGGTTTAGTTTTGGAATATAATATAACAACCCCCATTTAATCTATTGATCATGCTAGAAAATTATTGTTTCCCCATTCCCTAACTTGAATTAAAAGTGATTCCTTACCTTTTAACATATTTAACAGGGTTTATAAGGTGTTGTGTTTAGGGTAGATACTATCAGTATGGACACTCTAGGTCTACTTAATAAGCAAAGTTTGGTTAATAATCTGAATAGAGTTGATTCCCAGACTTCCTTCCTCCTTTGTGCTTCATAGATCCTTCCATTTGACCTTTTTTGTTATTAGCTTTTTGTTGTCTCCTATCTATAGAAAGTTCCTTGTTAGTTTTTCTAAGGTTTTAAATACATCTTTAGTAGGAAGATATGGGCAACCTAGTATACATACAAGATACTAATAATTTAGTTAAGTAGTTATATTCTTCAAACAAATAAGAAAAAAGTGATTGCACTAACTTCCAATTCTCTTTTGGACTTTCTCAATTAGTAGAGAGATATCTGTTTGATTAAGTTTCCTCGAGGTAATAGGAATCCTCAAATAGGTGATATAAAGTTTCCCAATTTTCAACCTTGTGATTGAAGATAACTATTTTGCTTGGTGTTAAGTTTTTTAAAGAAAATAGAAGAGATCTTTTGTTTGAGTTGATTTTAAGACTAGAGATGTTCATGAAAACATTTAGAGTTGTCATTATAGTCTCTATAGAATGAGAGTCTACCATAGAAAATATGATTAAGTCATCAACAAAATTTGGTTTCACTATTCTTAGCTTCTTACATTTAGAATGGAACACAAAGCTTCTATCATTGGAAATGGCTATTTTGATGAGTCTATTCATGTACAAAAGGTCCCCTTGTCTGATTCCACTAGCAATTTCAAAGATTTCGATGGGATCCCCATTGATGAGTATACTATAAGAGATTGTAGAGATGCATTGTTAATTCTAGTTCACAATGTTAAGCTATACGGGGATCTGTTTCTATTTCAAGCTTTCCATCTAAATTCTAAGTTTCCATTTTTGTAAGAATATAGGCATGAAGTAGAAGAGTCATGTCTTGCCTCTATGAGTTGTTATGCCTAAGGAGCATTTTTCAAACCTAAAGAGAAAGATGTTGCTTTTTTTATTAACACTTATTGTAATTTGTCGGGTTTTTATTGTGCTCCAGCCCATGCATTCAGGGCTAGGAAAGAGGGTCTCTTATCTATGAAGAAGCTTAATATGGTTACATCCCACTTTTGGGTTTTTATTTAAAGGATTTAAGGTGAATAGGCCACATTTAATTTACTATTGGATAAAAATGAAGGGTAAAAATGTAGTTTCAAGGTTAGGGAAGAGTCCTCTAAAACTGTGATCATGTTTTCTTGATAGAGGAGCTAAGGAGGGTGGTTTTGGCGTGGAAATTTTGACCCTCAACAAGAACCTAAGGTGGTCTTTCTGGTAAGTCCGCTTGGTGAGACTTAACAGAAGACTCAAGAAAAGTTGCTTCTGGGGAAAATGATGGGTTAAAGGTCTTGGAAGCTAAAATGGGAGGATGGGGAGTTAGAATTATGGTAGGAAATAAGGTCAGAAGGGCTGGACAGTTTCCAAGATCCATGCCCAGGGAGGCCATATTTCTTTCATCCCTAGTATCAAGTAGGTTGGAGATATGAATGCCCCCTAGTATTAACTAAGGTTAGAAGATTGTAGACAAATATTGTAAATTAGAATGAATGAGAATTGAGAAGAGTACATAATTTGATGAACTGGTGAGAATATTTAAGAACTAAGTATGATGCTGAGGTTGTAGCAACAATATTTAGTAGTCTAAGTAGGAATTTTTCATGAAGATGGATATGTAATAATAGTAGTGTTGCAGAAATATGAGCTTTTGTCACTAAAAATAAGCTTGATATTTTGCCAATGTCAAAGTTTAATAAATAATAAAATTAATCAAACTGTGAGAACTTATAATTTAATTACAGAGAAATCAACCATGGTTGAAAAGAAAAACTTTTATAAATTCTCTAAAGATTTTTATTAAAATAATTAAAAATAAAAAGAATGAATCATACCTAATTTAAAATCCATGAGTCATACCTAAAACCATGCAAAAGTTTTATGTTGGAATTATCAACTACATGATATTTACGTGTCCAACCTCTAAGAATATTCATAAAGCAAAGGAAAGATAGCTTTATGCTAGAGAGAAAAAGATATGAGTGTTAACTCCCTAATTGTCCTTTTCCTATTTATAGAAAATGACACTGGGAGTTTTTCTATTATTAATTATAAT
The DNA here is from genome assembly GCA_027563595.1 of Erythroxylum suave. Taxonomy (NCBI): domain Eukaryota; kingdom Viridiplantae; phylum Streptophyta; class Magnoliopsida; order Malpighiales; family Erythroxylaceae; genus Erythroxylum; species Erythroxylum suave. The sequence goes on from JAOSBN010000006.1 coordinate 21,729,653, forward strand.
TATAATTATAATTTAATCTTAATAAAAATAAATATCTCATATTTATTCCTTAAAATTTATCAAATTTTATAACTAGGTCTAAATTAATTTAAAATAAAATTTGTCTCTTTAACTTCTCCTTATGTGTGACTTATTAAGTTCTAATATATTGGTAATGATTATAAATTATACTTCTAATTTATAATTAAATTTATATAAATAGAAATTCTTTTAACTTATTTTTAATTCTCTAATTAAATAATTTATAATCATTTATCAAGATTGACATCTAGCAATATGTCACCACTACATAAATATTAGGAATGCAAAATAGTTTAACTTAACCTGCTTATGCATGATTATAATGTATAATTTAATTACTTTGTAATCTAATATTCCTATTAGATATAGAGTTTGAAATTAGTGTCTATTTTATCTAAATCCAATTATGTTTGTTCTTTCTAATTAGTAATTGATTTATAATTGGTATTTGAAAATAATTTTTTCAAATCTGATTTCACTTTAGCTAAAGTATCTCTTAAATCGTTAATAATTAAGAAAAATAGAACATTCCCCCTAATTATTCATAGTGATGATTCCTTTAAATACGGTATTCAATTATCTTCATGTAATTCATAATATATTCAAGTATTACCAACTAAGGTATCCTAAATATAATAGGTCATAAAGAGTATCAAAATATAGTAAATCTCATGGGACAAACCTTGGTAATCTCATGCCTAAGAAACAATTAAACAACCATCATAATGAGGAAATCCTAAACATACAAGTAATATTCTAGTTAAAGTCCTCATAATTAGGTCTATTCAATAAACTTATTTTCTTGCTAATGTGTGCTAGTTTTACCATTCAATTAATATTGAGTTTTAATGAAAATATAATCAGGAATAATTTATGAATAATATGTAAATACAAATTTAATCTTATAATTACAATCCTATCATAATTTTGATTAAACTATAATTTTTCAAGAATTTTATCATTAGTGTTAACGTAAAATATAATTAAAAATACATATAGATAAAGAATACCTTTATCAATTAAAATAAAAATATCATATGTTAATTTGCCACCAACTAATTGGCTGTAAGGATGTAACCTAATAATTTCCTACTTGTACTAAAGTCAATTGCCTATGTATCTAATACCATACTCATTTATATGTAAGATTCTGTATAGCGAGAACTTGCTATTATGTAATCTTCTTTTTGCTCTAATATTTCTTTGATTAAGTGAAATCTTTTTAGTACATATTTGGACCATTAATGAGACCTTGTTTCCTTTACCTATGCAATAACGTCTTGATTGTAACAATACAATAATATTGGCTTAATAATGCTAAGAAATATTCTAAGTCTAGTGATGAGCTTCTTGATCTAAAATAACTTCCTTTCTCAAATTTGACATTGAAATATACTCTTCCTCAGTTATAAAATTATCAATATTTAATTGTTTAGAACTTTTCCTATTTAATGTACAATTATTTAGGGTGATGTACCTAGATTATATTATACTATTATCTTGTTGAAAGATTACATTTGAATACCCATGAACTCTTTGTTCATCTCCTCCATAAACCAAGAAAACATCTTTTCTTCTTAAGTTCTTTAAGATATTTTCATAACTATCCAGTGTCCATCACCAAGATTAACTTATAATATGTTCATTATGCTTAAAGCATAAGATATATTTCCTCTAGTACATAACATTGTTCATATGATTGATCCATTGGCTAAAGCATATGGAACGCAATCCAATTTATCTCTCCTTTTCTATGTATTTGGACTTATACTTTATAAGAGAGAAATCTCATATGATACTAGTAAGAATTTCCTTTTGGAATATTCTATACTAAACCTCTTTGACATTTTGTTTATGTATTTAGATTAGGATAACCTAATTAACCAATCTCTTTTTTATTTATTTTTATTTGTTTTTATCCATAGAATATAGGTTGTTTCTCTCATATCTTTTTTGGAGAAGTTCTTGGGCAACAAAATCTTTATATATTGGAGCATTATTATGTTGTTTCCAATTAGTGATATGTATATATAATAATAAGGAGATGTCTATAATCCTACTAACATTTATATATCTATATGATTTGTCCACATTTTTTATAAAATCAAACTCTTTGATTATCTTATCAAAATGAATGTTTCGACTCTATAAGGTTTATTTAAGTCTACAAATATTTTTTAAATTTATGTACTTGATTAAGAAATTTTTTGGACTCAAAACTTTCAAGTTGTGCCATATATACATGCTCAAGCAAATTTTTATTGAAAATGTTATTTTGACATCTATTTGTCGTATTTCATAATCATGATATGTGGTTATACCCAATAAGGTCCTTATGGACTTAAGCGTAGCTACTAACAGAAAAGTTTCATCAAAATCAACTCCTTGATTTTTTATAACCTTTAGCCAGTGGCCTTGTCTTATATGTGTTTACATTCCTATACATGTTCAATTTTTTCCTTTAAAAATTCACTTACATCTAGTGTGTATAATACCCTCGAGGGCATCCACTAAAGTTTATATTTGGTTAGTGTAAATTGATTCCACTTTAAATATCATTGCTTCATATCATTTTAAAGAATTGATGTTAGACATTGTTTCATTACAAGTAGTAGGCTCGTCATCTAGATTAATACATTGTATTTTCCTTTTTGATATATAAATTTAATCTAGTACAAGGATGACGTATCCTACTAGTGTATTGCATGCTATGTGTTTATGGACCCTTGATTATATATCATATGTATTAACTTGAGGTTCTTGTTCTATTTAGATGCACACTTATGGTTCTTAAATTTCTCTAACTTCTATCAAAGAATCTCCATCTCTTTTAAGCAACTAAGAAACCCATATTTTAAGTATTCAACATCTTAATTTAATTTAAGCACTTTAATACTTTTACCTTTTTATTTCTCAACCTCAAGTCTAAATTCTTAGAACTTTTCAAATGATTTAAAATTTTGTGTCACTAAATACATATAACCATATCTAAAATGATTATATGTGAATATAACAAAATATGAGTACCACACTTTTGGTAGAGTAGATATAGGGTCAAATATATCTTAATATATAAGCTATAGTAACTCACTAACACACTTTTCCTTTCCACTAAAGAGTAGTTTGATCCAATTACCTAAAAAATAAGATTCACAATTTTTGTATGATTAATAATTAAAAGGATCTAAATATCCTTCTTTGTGTAACTTTATGGTTCTAGTTTTGTTATTATGACCTAACCTACAATACCATAAATAAGATGGATTTTGGTTACTTAATTTTCTTTTCTTACTATTTACATTAAAGGTTAGACTTTAAATATTTAATTTACACAATCCATTTTTAATTAATCTAGATCTATAAAAAATCATCTTTATATAAATAATAACTTTTATTCATAATAAAGACAAATTCATTCAAATATAAATAAGAAGTGGAATAATGTTTATTGTAATAATTTGAATATTATAACAATTATTTAGTTCATGTACAAGACTAAAAGGAAAAATTAACCTATAAGTTCTTATAGCTAGTTTAGCGGTCCTTACTCTATTTCTAGTTTGCAAGTCCACTTCTTTTTTACTCTATGATCTACTCTTTGTTAACATTTGTATATTATTAAAAATATGTGAACTATATCTCATACTTGATACCTAAGAATGTGAAATAAAAGTAGAATGATTGATCTCAATGATAAACATACTTGAAGATTTAACTTCTTAAGCTTATTATCTTTCTAGCTACTAAGTTAGCTTTGTAGTTCCTCTTCTAGTATCCATTAACTCCATAATGACAACATATGCCCTTGTTGTTGTTCTTTTTCTTAACACCACTATTTGGTTTGCTATTTTGATATAAGCCTTTTATTTCATATTTTTGTTCTTCCGAGAGTCCTTTTTCTTGCCTATAGAGGAATCCATAACAAAAATATAATTGGGTTTCTAATTAAGCTATACCTATAATCTTGAGCATATACAATAGTTCAAGTAATAACACACCTTTTTTATTCCTATGAAAGCTTATAATGACTGTGAAAAGCTCAAAGTAAGAGACTAAAACACCAAATTAGTACTTGACTCATAGTTTATAACTAATCTAATTGGCCTAAATTTTTAATATAGCCAATCATTTCGGTACATGTAACTCTACTACAAATTCTTTTACCATCTTGCATTCATATAATGCTATAGAAGTCTGATATCTCTTAACCTTATTTTGTACACCTAGCAACTCCTTGAAATGCAAAATTGGAGTAGGAACATCCATGTTCTTATACTTCTTTTAAGCTTATGAACTATACTAGCCAACATCACACTTGTAGCTTGTTTAAACTCATCCATATGATGATGATATCTCTTTCAATCTTCATCAATTGCATTTGAATTGTGCTATGGTAGGATTATAATGTCAACAACATACCATTTCTTTTTTGTTTGAGAATAATTCTTAAGTTGGAAAATTCAATCTAAGATATTAGCTCTAGTATGCTTGTTAGCATCCATGATTTTCTTTAGGATAAATTCATACTCATTTTATCTAACAATCAAAGATATAAAAGAATAAATATTTTTGTATACACAAAACTAAATTAAATAAGAACTTTTAATAAATATTTGTTACTCCTACTATTTCAAACAAAATAATAGTCCTCATTATTAAATCAAGAAATTATTAAATAATTTCTTAATAGGCTAGTACCCCCTTAAACTTAATTGATATAGAGTTTTCCAAACAAATTAACTAACTTTAAAATAGGTAGATAACATTCTTATCAATCACAACTCACCTGACTCCTAAATTTGTTATATGATAACTCTTTTCTGACTCCTAAATTTGTTATATGATAACTCTTTTCTGAAATATATCTTAACCCTTCCTCTAAATTTATATAATCATGTCTTTGATCATTTGAAATGTAAATAGGACTAATTAATTTAAGATAAAATATATTCAGGTTAAGAGAGCATTGTGTTTACTCAGTAAGCCTTACAATAAATAGAACTATAGTTCTCTTAAATAACAAAAGCAACAATCACATTGTAAACATGCACTTAATATTAATTGAAGAATTTAAAATTTTTAAAAGAAAGGTCTCTTCACTTATTATAAGAATTATAACTAACATAATTGAATTATGAAAGGTAATAATTTAAAACTTCATTTTCCAAATTAGGATTTCTAGGCTTTTCCATGCCATTACTTCTTTCAATTTCTCTGGCCATCATCCTCTTCTCTATCACTAACGATGTTTTGGCAATCACCTTCGTCTACCGATGTGCCTCTTAATATAAGTGTTTATGCCTTTGCCAATGGTGAGCATTTAGCACAAGACTTTATCGATGATAGTAATCACCACTAGTAGAAGGGCCATCATTGGTGTTAGTTACCGACACTTTTGATGATGAAGTTGGGATGAGGCTTCTCAGCCTCTCCCATCACCCCACATGCATATACATAATTTTCAAAAATAAAAGAAACATGTGATAATTTTTCATAACAAAATACTAAAGGCAAGCAAATTTGAACAAGTTTTTATAGAAAACTTAAAAAATTATAAGGACATATGGAAGAGTTTTTCCAAAAAGCTAAAACCATAAAGCATGCAAATGATGTTTTCTAGAAAAACAAACAATGTTAGAAATAATACAATTTTTAGAAATAACACAATGTTATAGTAAAACATAAAAGGAACATAAACAACCAAACGATTTTCAATTTTTAATACTTATCAAATCAATAATAAAACTGAGCAACTTCTTTAACATAATTAATTAAAGATTTTGATACCACTGTAGGAAAATCAACTATGATCCAATCACTAATGCAATGAAGATTTTTCATAAATTCTCGAAGGATCTCTTTAGTTGAGTAACTTGAAAAACATGAATAAAAAATAGAAGGATTAAAACATACTTGATTTAGAAACATGTAAAACTCTTCTTTTAAAACTGTTAACCATATGTTATTCACAATTTCAGTCTCGGACGATATCTATAAAATAGAGAGAAGAGAGCTCTATATTAGAGAGAAAAAGACAAGAATGCTAGCGCCATTATATCCTTATTCTTATTTACAAAAATAGACACTAGGATTTCTTTCCAATTAAAATTGAATTTAATTATATATAAAGTCTAATTTAATACTAATTATAATTTAATCTTAATAAAATTAAATATCTCATATTTGATCCCTAAAGTTTCTTAAACTTTAAAATTACGTTAAATATAATTTAAATTAATTGTTCTTTGTGTGTAACTCATTAGGTTTCTAATATATTAGCAATAATTCTAAATTATAATTAGAAAAATTAAAGTTTCTTTTAATTAATTTTTGATTCTCTAGTTAAACAATTTGTAATTATATATTAAGATTAATGTCTAGTAATATGTTATGAGTATCCAAATATGAGGAATGTTAAAATAATTTGACTTACCTTATCTATTTATGGTTATAACATGTAATTTAATCCTTTTACTATCTAATGCTTCAATTAGATATAGAGTATATAATTAGTATTTACTCTAGTTTAATCTAATCATAATCGCTCTTGCTATTTAGTAATTAATTTAAAATTAATATTTGGAAAGTAACTTTTCATATCTCAATTCACTCTCCCTAAAGAATTTCTTAAATTATTATTAATCAAGAATAGTGAGACATTTTCCTTAATTATTTTAGAGTGACAAATCATTTATTAAATTATTCAGCTATCTCTACATAGTTTATGTTATATCTAAGTACTACAAACTCAATTTTGTTATATATAATATCAAAATATAATTGTTCTCATATGAAATTTCTTGGTAATCTTAAGTATTCAAATATATAAGTAATGTTTCATTTAAGATCCTTATAAATGGGCCACTTTAGTGAACTTATTTTCTAACAAATGTCTTCACATTTGTTTAAGTGTCTCTATACTTTAATTTTTTAGATTAATTACTTTCTTAATAAAACGAAATATAACATTTGCTAGTTTTATCATTCTATCAATATCTCATCTTGATAAAACTATAATTATGAATAAGTTATAAACAATACATAAAAAAATTTAGTCTTGTAATTATGATCTCATCATACTTTTAATTATTATATATTAATTATTTTAAAAATTTTAACTTTAGAGTTAAGTATAAAACATCATTAACAAAAATATATAAAAATAGAAAATATCTTATTTATTAAAATAATAATAATATATATTAATTTGCAGCCAATTCAATAAGAGCTAAGGCATAGATCAAGATAAAATTTAATGCAAAACTTCCAAATACATTTTCATTTATGATGCACACCTACATCCAATTAGATCTACATATAGTAAGAAACATAAACTAAACTCCACTCAATATTTTTCTTCAATCAATTTTAATTAAAGTTCATTTATTCTATAATTTTGATTTAATCGAGTCAAGTCGAGTTCTTGTCAAAATTTAAACTTAATTCAAATTCAAATCTCTAATTATAACGTACTCAAGGTGACAAAAGGTGATATATAAGCTTATTCCTAGATAGAGGACTTGTGCATGGTAGTAAATTTATGCTTACGATTGGTTCAAAGTTAACATAAATAAATATACGAACTGGATAGAGTTTGGACAAGAACAAAGGAATTTTTTTGAGAAATTAAAAAATTCATTAAATAAACCGGGATGTTTACATAAAAAGGGTCTCACCTATGTGAGACAGCCCTCTTAGAACACTAACACAACCCTCTTAGAAACCAATATGATGATGTACAAACAAATAAACAAAACATGGTTGTTTAACAATTAGGGTATAATGAATCACCCCTTTCTTGATAACATTTAGAAGCTTCTCGATTTGGAAGGGAAGGCGATGGTGATGGCGAAGCATTTGTGATTTGTGGCTTTTGGTTTATCTCCTCAGAGTTCTTCTACACTTAGCTTTGCAGTAAGGAGATCTCAAGCATAGGTAACATCCTCTACTATAAGATTACGATGTATAATCGCGATTAGGTATAACATTTTTGTTTTCCATCTCAATAGACCCTGCTCTGGGGATTCACTCTATGGTGAAGGTCAAAGAGGATGATCCACTACCCTGGTAAGAAGATTCAGTATGAAACCCTCCTTTATAAGTATGGGTTTACACAAAAAATAACTATCTGTCGATATCAAAGACTAGAGGACAGTGGAGATTCTTCAAGCCAAACACGACTAGGAAGAAGCTTTTCTGAGAAGCCCCTTCATTTCCAACAGGTAAGTTCAGAAAATTAATGCTTCAGTAGATCCCCATAAGTAGGTGAAATGATCTACTTACTGAACTGTTATGATCTGAAATCATGGTTGTATGAAATAGATATGACTATCTAGGATTCTAGAATAGACAACGAGGACTAAACTCTCCATGTGAGGGTCATTCCTCTGCTGCAGTGTAGGTTCAATGGATGTGTAATAAGTTGTTCCTTTATACTAGCCATAGTGAGGTCTATAAGAGAGAGAGAGAGGAAATTGATTTCTCTCTGAACCTTATGTTATTCCTTTGATTCCAAATTACTTGAGCATAAGTAGTAACCGAGATTAGTATGATATCCCCATCAAGTTTAGAAATGTGTAGATGAGTTAATTCCTATAAGATATCAGGGAGTTTGCAGTAGCTGAAAACTAGGGCATAGTCTAGAGATTTTAGCCCATATCTCTTTTGAGAAAACACACTCAAAAAAATATGATCTCTAGTCTCCTCTTCTAGATTACATAGAATACATATTTTAGAGGAGGATAGGAACTTCAACCTATCTAAAGTGCTGAGTCTATTCAATAAGAAAACTATCACTAGGTCTAAGAATCTTGTTCCAAATTAGAGGATCCCGTCCTATTGGGTTAGCAGTCCCATCCCTCAACTTTTTAGCTTCCCTTATGGTTATAACTAAAACTACAGTTCCATTCCATAAATAAATATCTCTCTCCTCGAGGTTTTTAAAAAATGGAATGGACAAGATTCTAATATCATCTGGTGTTAACAACAAAGTTCCATTTCTAGCTATTTCATAGAGCTTAGTTTCCTTAAGGAACCTTTCCAATAAAATTCTAGCCAATTGATTTTGAATTAAAGCTCCTTCCCCTGTCAAATTGTAATACCATAAGGAAAATCTTTCCTCTGTTCCTATTTGTCAAATAATGTCCTGCCGAACTTCTTCCCTCATTTTTAGAATTTGGTAAAAGAACCAAGTATAATTGTCTTTGATTCTTAGAGCCCCAAAACCCTCTCCTTTCAATATATAGATATGAATCCATTTGATCCACATTGATTGTTTTTCTCCTAGGATTCTCCAAATCCTCTTGGTTATAAGCAAATAATTTTTCTTGCTAATTAACTCAACCCTAAACCTCCTTCTTCCCTCGGTTGACAAATAGTTCACCGCTTGACTTTTGCTATTCCTTTCTCACCATTTCCCTTTCCCTTAGAAATTGGTTAATCAGCTTTTCAATTGCTTTAATAATCCCTTTAGAGAGAAATAGGTAGGAACACCAGTAGGATTGCATTGACATTATGACCAACTTCAAAAGTTGAATTTTCCCTCCAAATGGTAGGGCTCTATTTGTCCATAATCCCGATCATTTCTGGATTTTTTATATTAAAGGGATGCATTCACAAAACCTTAGTCTTCTGTATGAAATAGGAACTCCCAAACAAAGAAGTGCAGGTTCCTTGATTTCTATTCGAGTAGCTATATATAAGACTTTAAAGAGGTAGAAGAGAGAATGAAGTTGCTTTTCTAAAGATTGATACTCAGACCTGATACCTCCTTCAAAGAGTTAAGTGTATTCATCAATAGATAGACTTGCTTAGTAGGATAAGATCATCTGTAAAACATAAGCTAGTAAGAGAGAGTTCCTTAGATTTAGAATGGAATCTGAATCTTGAGTCAATTGTGGTGTTATGCTTCAACATTTGAGTAAGGACCTCCATGCAAATTAGGAATAGATAAGGGGAATGAGGATCCCCTTACCTAAGCCCTTTTTTCCTTTAAACATCTTCGTAGGACTCCCATTAATTAATAATCCACATGACAGTTGACATACATTCTTGAATCCATCTTATTAATATGTGGGGGAAATTAATTCCTTTTATGGTTCATAGTAGAAAACTCCAGTTTACACTATCAAAAGCTTTTTGTAAGTCCACTTTAATAGTATAGTTTTGAGGGCTTTTTCTGCAGTTATATCCTTTCAAAAGCTTTTGCATTAGAAGAATATTATCCCCAATATCCCTGCTGTTTATAAAAGCTCCTTGGTTTTCACTGATGAGAAAATGTAGTACCTCCTTCAGTCTATTTACCAAGATCTTGAAAATGATCTTATAGAGGAAATTAGTGTAAGAAATAGGTCTGAATTCAGTCCAGGAGGAAGGATTGGAGTTTTAGGGACCAAACAGAGAAATGTCTTATTAATCGCCTTAAGCATAGCTCATTTTAGGAAAAACTCAAGCATAGCCTCCATAGATAAATATTTCTCTCCTCGAGGCTTCTAAAAAGTGGAATGGACAAGATTCTAATCGCATTTGGTGTTAACAACCAAGTTCTATTTCTAGCTATTTCATGGAGCTTAGTTTTCTGAGGGAACCTTTCCAATAAAATTCTAGCTAATTGATTTTGAATTAAAGCTCCTTCCCCTGTCCAATTGTCATACCATAAGGAAACTCTTTCCCCTGTCCCTATGTTCTGCTGAACTTCTTCCCTAATTTTTAGAATTTGGTAAAAGAACCAAGTATAACTGTCTTTGATTCTTAGAGCCCAAAAACTCTCTACTTTCAATATATAGATATGAATCCATTTGATCCACATTGACTGTTTTTCTCCTAGGATTCTCCAAATCCTATTAGTCATAAGCAAATTGTTTTTCTTGCTAATTGACTCCAACCTTAAACCTCCTTCTTCTCTCGATGACAAATAGTTCTCCACTTGACTTTTGCTATTCCTTTCTCACTATTTCCCTTCCCTCATAGAAATTGGTTTATCTACTTTTTAATTACTTTAATAATCCCTTTAGAGAGAAATAGGTAGGAACACCAGTAGGTTTGCATTGACATTATGACCGACTTCAAAAATTGAATTTTCCCTCCATAGGATAGGGCTCTATTTGTCCATGATCCCAATCATTTCTAGATTTTTTCTATGAAAGGGATACATTCACAAAACCTTAGTCTTCTAGATGAAATAGGAATTCCCAAACAAAGAACTGGAGGTTCCTTGATTTCCATTCGCATAGCTATAGACAAGACATTAGAGACGTGAGAAGAGAGAATGAAGTAACTTTTCTGGAGATTGATACTCAAACCTAATAACTCCTTCAAAGAGTTAAGTGTATTCATTAGTAGAGAGGCTGAGCGAACATTAACCCTGCTTAGTAGGATAAGATCATCTACAAAACATAAGCTAGTAAGAGAGAGTTCCTTAGATTTAGAATGGAATCTGAATCTTGAGTCATTTGTGGTGTTATGCTTCAACATTTGAGTAAGGACCTTCATGCAAATTAGGAATAGATAAGGGGACAGAGGATCCCCTTGCCTAAGCCCTTTTTTCTTTTAAACATTTCTGTAGGACTCCTATTAATTAATAATCCACAGGACAATTGACATACATTCTTGAATCCATCTTATTAATATGTGGGGGAAATTAGTGCCTTCTATGGTTCGTAGTAGAAAACTCCAGTTTACACTATCAAAAGCTTTTTGTAAGTCCACTTTAATAGTATAATTTTGAGGGCTTTTTTTTGTAGCATCCCATCACCGATGGGAAGGGTAAAATAGTAATTTGGAATAGTTTATGAGTGCTTAGAATTGTCTTGAT
>JAOSBN010000006.1:21746589-21776304 GCA_027563595.1 Erythroxylum suave
CAACGTCTTTCGTCTGCTTTTTATTCTGTCTTATCTTGTTTGTCATCAAAATCACTTTATACGTGAAGTCACAATTCTGACTTAACAGCTGCTTCTATTCAACAGAGTATTACCTGTAGATGTCAATATGGCTTCTTGATTTCGAGTTAGCGTATAAGCCTGATGCAAGGAATTTGGTTCGTGTAGCTTCACTGTCACACCAATTTCTGGTTGGATTTCTTTAACGAAGAACTGAATAAATATTCCTCTGGTAACGATAGTCGGTTGGAATGGTGATCAACTAGTGCGCAATACTCTCATACTGTTCCTTCCTGTTTTAAATCCTTAAAATCACTTACTGGATCATCAAAAATCTCTACGCCAAATAGTTGTTTAAGTGCCTTGGTGAATTAATCCCATCCAACTACCTTCGCCTTATTACAGTTTCTGACATATAATTGATACCATTCATATGCACGCTCATCCATATATAGAATAACGACACTCACCTTCGTTCTTTCTAGAGTTTGACCCAGAGAAAAATTTTGCTCATAATGATATAACCATAGTTTGACATTCTCACCATCAAACAATGGAAATTCAATTCGATTCATCCTTGCCGTTGCTGCATTTTCATCTTCCATCAACTCTTAGAGCTACTATGAGATGTTGATTCTAGTGTTCTGATGCCTCCTGCTCCTATTTTTAGCAACGATTATAGGATCATGTTCCTTAGTTCTGTCATTTCTGTTTATACTTTTTCTATTCTATTTTGCATCTTCGAGAACATACACTCACCCCCGCCTATGAATCCAAAAACATCCTCTCCATCAACCCTTTCAAGCTTTCCTCTATCTTACATAGTTATGCACGTCATATATCCTCAGCCATGGTTGTCTCCAAGATTCGAATGCTCTGATACCAATTGTTGAAAGAATAATGAAGATAACGGAATGGGGATGTATATTTGATTAGAACGTAGCAACAGTACAATAGAGTTCTAGAAGGAAAGGAAGATACACAGAATCAAGAGGGAGAGAGACAGAGAGAGAAAACAACTTATCATTCGGGTATCACATGCTTGACATAGCCATTACAATTTAGCATAAATAAAACTGATATATAATCAAGTAGTTCATGGCATAGGGTTACTAAGCTAGACTTTATTTAAACATCACGTATAGTGTTTAATGTCTAATGGCTAGTGAACCTCCATTGTTCCTTCCATCATCTTCTTCTTCTTCTTCTTCATTTGCCTCTACAATAATGGCTGAACATCCAGTGGCAACGATAGCGACGGGTCACCTTGGGCAGCTAGGGTTTCTTCCTTTACATTTGGTGCTTTTCTTACGAAGAAGACACCTTGTAACCAAACAAGGATGATGTAACCTTGACCAAGAACAAAGGTGTTTGGAAGTGGAATTACCTGAACTTTTGGTTACAATAATAAGACTATACAATGGCTAGAATAATGGTCCTTTGGCAATTGGAATAAGATATTTTTTGGTTGGAATAGGATATTCTTTTTTTTATTATTCAATGAGGTGGAGACCTTTTTTTTATTTTAAAAGCATCAAAATGACGATATTTCATTAAACGAAAAGTCTGTACAGAGAATGCTTCGACACAATCGAAGCTGAAATGCAAAAGGGGAAAGGCTAAGAAAGATAGGAAGAAAAGGAAGAAATATATCTACAAAGGCTAAGGAACTATGCTTAAAAAACCATTCATGCAAAAGCCCTTGAGGAAGCTAATTATGGGGCCTTGATCTTCCTCCATTTCTCACACCTCCAAGCTCTCACCAGGTGGTATAGAACAAGATCAAAATGAATAATATTCAGGCCTCCAAGTTAGTTTCCAGATGACCTTGCCAACCACTTTCCAACTTAGTCCGCTCAGTAATCAAACCTCGATAGAGATGTCCTCTTTGATCATTTTCACGCCAATTTGGGAAATGTGTAGCAGCTATGGTGTAGCACCTGAAGATGTTGTGCAGACCTTCACAAAGTTTCAGCGTCCAGCCTATTCAGCACTTCAAAGATATGGCATGTTTCGCTTCGATTCGCATCAAGATGAAGATTGAGCCGAATCGGTGACATATCAAATTCGCAAATATGGGATTTGCGATTTATCGGAGTTCAATATCCGTCTGGACATAGCTGGTAAATCCTGGAAAGCCTTGAAATGTTGTATACCTGCAAAACTAGAAACAAAGTTAGCCAAGAAGTCCGCTAGCCCATTGCCTTCTCGGAAAATATGCTGCACCTTCACGATCTTGCCCTTTAATATGCTTTGGATCTCCTTTACTATCATCACTATACTCCAAGGGCTATCCCATTCTCCAGAATGAATTTCTACATCGCCAATGAATCAGTCTCAATTATCAAGGGTACCAAGTTGTTACCAATGCAGTATTCAGCTCCGATCTTAATGGCCATGGCCTCAGCCACCAGATTATTGCCATCAGGAATTTTCTGACCGGCAGCATACAACAAATCTCCAGCGTTATCCCTTACACAAAATGCAATGGAACTTGGGCCTGGATTTCCTTTGGCTGCTCCATCACAGTTACATTTCACCCACCCGCTTGTTGGCATCTTCCATAGGACAGGTTTACAGCAAATTGTGGGTTGAAACCTCTCAAAATAATCAATGAGCTCAGACCATGTGTGTGGAAGGTTCTGTAGGCGAGGGAATCTAAGTCTGCAAAATTGATAAATGCCTAAATTGATCTCATGCAGTACCATTAAGCTAGACTGTGAGCCTCCATGTAGAATTATATTTCTCCACTTCCACAACTGCCATAATATGAGGGCAGGGACGGCTTTATATACGGGTTTCAGCTTGTAGTGACAAGGGGCATGCCACCATGTTCTCACCACTTGCTTAACCTTATTATCAGAAATATGCAAACCAACAGCAGAATTGAAGACACTCCAAATAGATATTGCGAAGGGGTTGTTTAGAAACAAATGGTCAATGGTCTCCTGTTGATGATTGCTGCAACAAACACATCTTGATACCATATTGATTCCGATGGAGGCTAGCACTTCATCCACTGGAATTTTAAACTTCCACAACCGCCATAAGAAAAATGATATTTTGAAAGGTAATCCTTTAATCCACATGTCATTATATGTATCAGAAAAATGAGCTTTCTGCCGTAATAACTCCCACGCACTTGAAATTGAGAATTTTCCAGTGCTGGTCATCATCCACCTAAGCTTGTCCCATTCTCTTGAGTTGCCTTTGATTACCAATTCATCCTTTATATGTTGGACAATCTCCTCCGGAAAAAGTTGCTGCAATTTAGGAATGTCCCAACCTGCTCCATTCATCAATTCCTGCACATCCTCTACTGTTTCGTCCATAGAGAACTGATTTGGTAGGGTGAAATATAAAGCTCCAAATCTCGTCCAGTTGTCAAACCAAACATGTGCAGTGCCACTTCTGGTTTCCCACCAGATCTCCTGCTCTATGTTGTCTCTGGCTTCAATCATTATCTTCCACACTTGGGAGCCACCCTTCCATTGGACCATCTGAGGAAAATGTCTTTTACAATACTTGTTCCACATATAATGCGACCATGGAGACTGGACAGATCTGAACCTCCACCATAGTTTAGCATAGAGAGCCTTTGAAACATCAAAAATGGATCGAAATCCTAATCCGCCTTCATGTTTGGGATAGCACAAATGTAACCAGGCTGACCAATGTCTCTTTTTACTATCGTCATTGTTACTCCAGAAAAATCTTGCAAAGAGCTTGTGAATATCCTTGATAACACATTTGGGTGGCCTGATAGCCGATAGCAAATGGATAGGAATGCTCTGTAAAATATTGGTAATTAATACTGCTTTACTTCCTGGAGATAATAGCTTGCCTTTCCATGCATGTAACTTCTCTCGTATCCTGTTGATCAGGTCATTATAATCAGCCTTTCGTTTTCTGGCATGAGTTAGAGGACAGCCTAGATAGACCAAAGGAAAAGATCCTTTTGTAAAACCAGTAATGGTTTCCACCTGCTGCACCAAGTTGTGAGCAACCTTGGGATACATATAAAATGAACTCTTTCCTTTGTTGATTAGTTGGCCAGAAGTTTGCTCATAATACTGCAAAGTAGTCATAATTTGGCTAAGAGAGTAATTATCTGCAGATGTGAAGAGGATTATGTCATCAGCATATGCTAAGTGGTTTAGTTTTGGACTCCATTTTCGCATGCCAAATCCTTTAAACTTGTAGTCCTCGAACAGTGCATTTAGAGCCCGTGTAAGCACTTCAGCAGAAAAGATAAACAGCGCAGGTGATAAAGGATCACCTTGTTTCACTCCTCTAGTAGAGTGGAAGAAGCCATGCGCTTGACCGTTTATAAGAACAGAATACCAATTATTAGCAATCAATCTCCAGATCTTATCAATGAACAATTCAGCAAATCCCATTCTTCTTAGTACCTGAGTAAGAAACAACCATGAGACTCTATCGTACGCTTTGGTCATGTCAAGCTTAATGATCACATTGGTTGGCTTACCTCTTAATCGGATATCAGATGTAATCTCTTGAGCTAATAAGACATTTTCAATGATATTCCTTCCTTTGACAAAACTTGATTGGTTAGCAGAAATCAGGGTTGGCAGAAATGTTTCCATCCTGTTGTGAATCAACCGTGATATCACCTTATTAATGAAGTTGCTTAAGCTGATAGGTCGCATATCAGAGAAGGTCTCTATATCATGCTTCTTGGGCAGCAACACTAGGTTCGTGTGTGTAATGGACTTAGGAAGGGTATGTCCTTCCCAAAAAGCTGTCACCACTTGCAGCACATCACTACCCACTATATTCCAGCAGGTTTGATAAAAACAGCCAGTCAAGCCATCGGGTCCACTTGCACTATCCCCAGATAATTCAAAAACAGCCTTTTTAACCTCATCAATAGTTGGCCTAGCATTCAACAGCTCATTACGTTGTTGGCTTATCATTTCCGGAGCATGAGATAGAAGTACATCATCTGAAAGATACTCTTCATAAGCAAATTGCTTATGATAAAATGCTACTGCTTCCTGGGCAATGGAATTTGGTTCAGTGATCCAAGCTCCCTCTGTGTTCTTTATCTTTTTCAGTAGTGTTCGATTCCTCCTTCCTTTAACCAAGCTGTGGAAAAATCTGGTATTCTTATCACCTTCGGCAAAATGAGTGAAACCAGCTTTTTGCTTCCAAAATTCCTCCTCGTAATACAAGTACTTCTTCATTTCTGCTTGGGCTCTTTGGAGAATCAATCTATTTAATACTGAAGGATCTTGTTCGAATAGTTGCTCTTTAATCTTGACAATGTCTTCCCTTATATGGAGCTGTTTAAAGATGTCCCCATAAGTCTCCCTACTCCACGCAGACAAGGCATTTTTCACTTGCTTAATTTTCTTCTTAAAAGCAATAAAGACATCTTTATCATCTATTGCAAGCCAATTAGTCTTCACAATATCAATGAAACCTTCATTCTTAGTCCAGAAGTTCAAGAATTTGAAAGGCCTAAAAACGTGTTGTTTCTGATCATCACAAGCAAGGAGCATAGGAGCATGATCTGAACCAATTCTAGATAAGTAATGCACCTCCTGTAGGCCAAACCACTCTTGAAAAAGCTCTTTAGCTAACATCCTATCCAATCATTTAAAAATGCATTCTCGATCTGCTCGACCATTCCACCAAGTGAATGGGCTTCCTTTGAAGCTAATTTCAGATAATTCACAAGAATTGATACAGAAGGCAAAGTTTTCATATTCTTGGGGCAAGACAAGTAAACCACCGATCTTCTCATCCTCATTCATTACGACATTAAAGTCGCCTCCTATCAACCAAGGCTCATCCATGCCAGCAGCCAAGCAATATAAATCATCCCATAGTGTTAATCTTTGCAATGCATCACATTTTGCATAAACCAGCGTCACAATCAATTTCTTGTTCAACTCCGGAAAGGACAGCTTCATAGTGACTTGTTGCTGCAAGTCTCCCAGAATCTCCACATCAATATTGTCATTTACAAAAACCCAAATTTTACCATTACAATTGCTATGTGCATAATGAGTACCAATCCGTCGCCTATATCGTTGAATCGCATTAGGATTTTGAAAAGGCTCCAGTAGTGCTATGAGAAAAAACTTATGTAGCATCTGCACACGTTGGAAAGCCTTCTGAGTTTTAACAGATCTAATGTTCCAAACTAACGATTTCAATATCATTTGGAGCTAGATTGGTGCACCCCCCTCTTTGGATTAGTTCAATATTCTGTAACTTAGATTAAACGCTTATTTGGGGATATGATTAATGTAATCCTATCAAAATTAATTTTCAAGTATACATTAATATAATTTAAACAAGAACAAATTAAAATTTATACCAAACATAATTCTAAAATTGTTTTAAAATTAAAAATTAAATTCCAAAATTAAAATAATTATTTTTCTTAATATGGATTAGATTAATTATTAAATTGATTAATATTTAAATTTTAGAAATGTTGTTTCCAAAGTTAGAACTAATTATTTTTAATTAGACTCCTTAAAACTAAGAAAAGTGTTTTCTTAAGTAATTAAGAAATATGATTCTGAATTAAATTTATTAATTTCAATTTGATTAAGATAAATTAAATATATGGCTTAATTTGTTTAAAAAAATTTTATTCAATTTATTTAAATTTTTTCTTTATTTATTAATAATAAGTTTCTTGAATCATAAAAAATATTTTCCTTGATTAAATTTTGAAAAGTATTTTCATTTAATAATTAAGAAAAAGAGTTTTCTTTAATACTTTAAAAATAGTTTTCTAATTTATTAAAGAAATATTTTATAATTAATTAATAAATAATCTCAAAATAATATAAATGACTTTCTTAATTAAATGAAAAGTTTTTTTATTTAATTTTGAAAGTAGATTCCTTTAAAAATTAGAAAACGGGATTCTAGTTAAGGAAAAGATTACTAATTAGATTAGAAATATTTTTCTAAGTGAATTAGAACTTATTACTCGTTGTATTTTTGAAGTAGTTTTTTTCTAAATTATGATAAGAAAGAATTATAATTTATTGAAAATTATTTTTAGTTACTTCTGTTAAAGAAGTTAAGATAATTGAAAATAGTTTCCAATTAAATTTGATAATTGTTTTCAAATCAAATTAAGTTTCTACTTTGGAATAGGAATTTAATTTATTTAAGGAATCAATTGGTTCAATCTAATTAAATTTTGTTTAAAAAGTTGGAAGTATCATTTTAGATTATGATGATCGATGACTATAATTAAATGAAGCTTGATATTTTATGCGGATAATTTGATTTTGAATGCAATAGTTGCTTACGTTATTAATATGCTTGATATGTATATTAGATGCATGTTAATTTTTTTGTGTGTGTAGTATTTTACTTGTGATTTATGTTTGATGAGACAAATAAAATTGAATCCCTTATTAAAATATTAAGTGCACATTGAAAACGTAATTGTTACCTTTTATTATTATAAGAATAAACTAGAGTTTTGTTCATTGTTAAGTTTGCTAAGCAAACCCAAGGCCACCTTAACCCAAATATATTTAGTCTTATAACATTGAGTCCTCCTTAACTAAATTTATATCATTTCAATGGACAACCTCATGATCACATGAATTTAGAAGTAGGGGTTAGGAATAACATAAAAGATATATTTTGACAAGAGTCACCTAATGGATTTAGGAGTCATTTGAGATGTGATTGATAAAATTGTTATCTACTTAATTTAAGTTTAGTTGGTTTATTGAACAAACTCAAGATCAAGTAAATTTGAATGAGATCCTAGCCCACTAGAAAGATTAAAGTAATCTTTCCTAATAGTAGTGAGGTAATTTCAAATAAAATAGTTAGAGTAACCAAATACACCATTAAAGTCTTAATCTTACTTAGTGTCATGACTTATAATCAATTACTTACTTTTCTTACATTTATATTTTTGTTCAAAGTGGAATTTATCTCGTTTAGTATAGTTGATACTAAGAGTTAGTTAATCGAATTTCTTGGACATAAGTTATTTTATATAGAAAAGTTATATGTCCATTATACAATTTTGCTGTTAATCCTATTTTGAGGATTTGATGTTAATGTCTTAGAGATATGCCAAAATCATATAGATGACAAAACGTATTGATATTTTAAGTTGAATAATGTGTCCTAAACTTTGATGACAATATGTAAGATGTGTGTTAACATCATGACAGCAAGATGTAAGAGGTTGCTGAAGTAGAGCTGAAAATTATAACACCCTAGTGAAATTATTTCACTCAATTTAGCCTACTAAAAATATAAAATTTGACATCAATTAAAGGCTTTGTTATAGAATGATAATAGTTATCATTTGAAGAAATGATTGCATGACTTTTCTTGCTTATACAAAATATGATATAGAAAAAATATATTTCTTATTCATGTTTATAAGTATTTGATACCAAATTTATATTCATCATTACTATAATGTTTAAGGCATGATAAGAAATATATTATTAAGTAAAAGTAGTTGATTCAAGTTTATGCAAACATTTTTTTATGTGTTCGATTAAAGGAGATTTAGAATTAATATAAGTGACAAGAATATAAAATTAGATAATTGAGAAAATCATTTCATGTTATGATTGGTTAAATCAACATAACAAGAATTATAAAGTTATATACATGGATATATATATCCTTTTGATTATGAATTGTATGAAACTTATTAAGTTGAAGAATAACCAAATCAACCTTTGGTGAAAGGATGATGTTGGTATTAAGTTGTTAAATTTATGTGATACAATCATATATATTAAATGAAATATTTATTTAAAATTTTGAAAAGTTCAAATTGGTTAATCATAAAAATTAAACATTAAAAATGTTATATCACTTCAATAAGATCGATCTAGCGAGGTATAAATTTTTAGTTATCTATAGGGAACAAGAGTCTAGTGAATTTCTTCATAATTAAATTCTATAAGAGTATGAACTTGTGTAAGGAGGAAAATACAATATGAGATATTGTATGATGCAATGTTTATTTCTTCTATAGATATGCCTAGTATAATAACTTACCTTTAATATTTCTAATAAATTAATTAGCAAGATTCATATTACATATGAAACAATAAGTCTTTAAAAGAGTTAAAGCTAATGGGTTAAGGATGTGATGTTTCATTGAAGCATACATTATTCATTAAGCTTGGAACTAAATTGGCTAACAAAAGGTTATGAGATATCCAAAAGGTTAGATATAATCTTACAGACCCATTGATTTGCTTCAATGAACACTAATAAGAGAATGTTTCTCAAGATAAGTAGTGAGAGTATGATGAAATTTGAAAAGTTCAAATCTTATGACAATATATCCAATTAGAACTAGTGTCTTTGTTGATAAATTTGATGAATAGTTAAAAGGATAAAAGAAATTGAAATGTTCACTTTTATAATAAATTCAAATAGTTTTTTTTTATGATTGTGAATTTATCATGTCTATAAAAGATTGGTTAGACTATAATCGTCCTTTCAATGGGAGTATATAGAGACATATTACTTATAGTAAACAATGATTCGCATTTTAAATTATTGAAAATATAATTGTAGAAGTATAGTTATTGGATATGAAAGGTAACAACTTAATTTTGATAATTAGACCTACAAAGATAGATATGGAAGTGATAATTAGACCTAAAAAGATAGAAATGGAAGTTATTTGCACATTCCTGTCCAAATATATAGATAATGTCCTAAAGGTTTTTAGTATTTAGGATATCTGATACTTGTGAAGTATTAAAGATATCCATTATTCTATGTATGATTAGATATTTGAGTTCAAGGTTATATGGATGTTAACTTTAGAAGTAAATCCTAATTAAAGACTATGTTACTTAGAACAATATCATTTTAAAATTGGAAAGGTTCCAATGTAGCAACGGTTGCTAATTAAGTCATAATACATTTTTTCATTTAGCATAAATGATTAATTTGACAAATAAGTTCTTTAATGAACTTGATATAGAGCCTTACATTGTTCAAGACTACAATGTACTGCGAAATATTAGAGCCATGGGGCATATAAAAGGAGCTAAGGTCTGGTCTAATCAAAGATCTAAGGGTGCCTTTAGTCAGTTTCTTTTAACTATGATGATAATTAAGATGAAATTGTGAGATTTAAACAAATGCTTACAATAGAGAATCTTGTAGAATTCTCTCTCTAAGTCATTATCCTACTAGTAACATGATTGTCATATGGTGGTATAAGATAATTAAATGATTGGCTTAGTGTAAATGAGATATTGTCAATTTATGCCCTATAGCCAATTAGTTGCTTGTAGTTTAGTAACAATTATTTAAAGGAGTTATTTTTCTTATATATTCTTAGATGTATATGATAAAGTCTATGAGGTAAATATACATTGCAAATAAAATCATGATGAGATTATATTTATGAGATTCATATTTTATTATGTATAAACCATAAATTGTTCTTAATCCTTGTTCAATTAAGATTGGGCATCAATAAAATATAAAAAGACCATCACACGTTATGTTTTTCCTTATGAGTGAAGTAGTTAATCTCATAAACTAAAATATGGTGATACTTAAATAAATGTATAGGTTCTTATAAGAGAATAAGGTTACTTAACTGACCCTATATGAGAAATCCATTTGGAACATTACTTGTATGCTATGAAAATTCTTATGGTGATGATTGTAGAAGTGACCCTTTGACTTGATTGATATCTTATATAATGATTGCTATGTTTTGATTCTACTTGTAAGTTGTTATAGTCAAGGATAGCTCAGTCGGTAGTCATTAGATGTCGTATAATTTATATGAAGATAGTTGAGTGATGAATATATGATTTATCACCCTAAAATTATTAGGAAGAATGTTTATTGTTCTCGATTTGTATTAATTTAGGAAATCTTTAGCCAAGCTGGAATGTCAATTTGTAAAATAGTTTACAAATATCATGAATTGAATTAGTAGCTAATGGTGGAGAACTACTATGATTGGACTCAAAATAAAGTAGGTATTAATTCCTTGCTATATGTCGAATCGAAAATTGTATAATGAAAATATTGAATTATACAAAAAATATAATTCACAAAAAGGTTAATCAAAACAACTTTCACATTTTTAAATGTTTGGGTTGTTTTGATGTGTTGCTATTTGCCAATATTGATCTATGACTATAAATTGTTTAATTAGATAATTAAAGATAAATTAAAGGAGTTTAATTTATTAAATCCTAAATATGATTTAGGGTTATAACTGATATATATTGTCAATATATTTGGAACCTAATGAGACACATACAAATAATTAGTTGAAGAGAGCAAAGACATTTTTATCAAGTTAGATTTGTTTGTAAAGTTTAAGAAATTTTATGATAAATATAAGATATTTAATAAATAAGGATCAATATGACATATTGGATTTTATTTGGGAGTAGCTAGTATTTAATTAAAATTATTTTGTAATTCTAATAAAATAATTAAAATTAGAATTAAATTACTAAAATGTTAAAAAATTTAATTAGTTTAGTTTAGATTTAAATCAAATCCATAACTTGATTTAGCAGTTAAATAATAGAAAAATGGTTAATATTAGTACTTACAATCCTCGTGAGATCGACCCATACTAACTAGTGCTAGCTATAGATATACCATGCACTTGCGATCAAAGCTTATAATATCACATGCACACCAACATATCAAATAGTTAGAAGATGTGTATCTCACTATAAGGGGTGGAAGATCCCAGGACATTGCCATGTTGGACCCACTGAAGGGCACCATAGTGCGAACAAGATGTCTCAAAAGATCTTCAAGTCAAGTTTTTTTTTTGGCATTCAATTCTTCAAGATGCCCAAAGGTATGTAGCATTATATGATATATGATAATAAACATATAATGTCGCTCATCAGGATGAGATGCCTCATGATTTCATCCATGTTTATGAAGTATTTGATATTTGGGGCATTGATTTTATTTGTCCATCTAATTGTTGACTATGTTTCTAAGTGGGTTTAAGCTCAAGCTTTACCCATAAGTGATGCTAATGTTATTGTAAGATTCTTGAAAAAGTTTTTTTTTCCTAGTTTTAGTATACCTAGAGAAATTATAAGTGGGGGGCACATATTTTTGTAATTCATAATTTGAAAAGGTTCTTAAAAAGTATGGAATCACTCATAAAATTGTCATCCCAAATCACCCTCAAGCAAGTAGCCAATTTAAGGTAGCGAATAGGGACTTCAAACAAATTTTAGGAAAGACTATAGAGCAGTAGAGGAGAGATTGGTCAATTAAGTTAGGTAATGTTCTATAAGCCTATAAAATGACATAAAAAACATTGACTGGCATTGAACCTTATAGGCTTGTCTATGGGAAAGCATGTCACTTACCTATGGAATTAAAACGTAAGGCATATTGGGTCATTAAGCTTATGAATTTTGATTTTCAACTTGTAGTTAAGAATCGGAAGTTACAAGTTAACAAATTGGAAGAATAGTGATTGTTGGCCTATGAGAAGTCCAAAACTTGCAAGGAGAGGACCAAGAAATATTATGATCGAGGATCAAGGACTTCAATCAATTTAAGAAGGGAGATTGATAGATAATTATTCATCTATATTTATATAACTATATTTATTATATTTTGCTAGTTATTTAATAGTTTTATAGTATTTTGGGTACTCAATTGCCTCAAGTGTCTTTTGTAGGTGACAATTGCCTTCATAGACTAAGAGGACATGTATTTAGGTGAAATCGTGGCATGGAATCGAAGAATTGAAGTAATTTTGGAGATATACAGTTGTTTCTAGTGACCGTCTAAGTCATTGTAAACATGTGGAACTTCAAAGATACAATTCCTGCATGTGTGGAGTTATAGGCCTATGTATGTTACTCGCGTAAGTCTCCATGATCATGTAAAGTCATAAATTAAGGTATTTTTGTAGATACACAGTCACCTACATGATCGTGTAAGTGCCCGTGTATATCCCAAAAATATTAGTTTATTGATACATAAGTACATTAAGAAGACTATATAAGAAGAGGTAGATTAGAAATGTTTAAATTCGGAGAGAGGAAACAAGAGTCATCAGGGACACGTAAAAAGAAAGAAAGAAAATACATAAATATTCTAAACATCATAAAGAAAAAGATCAAATTGTAGAAACATCAAGTCAATTCCAACTTTCCATAATTTCCAAATCAAGGCTTTTAAGCTTATTCATTAGTTTCTTATTCTATTTCATTGCCTTAGGTGATAGTTCTGAATAATTGTGTTGTGAACATGATTATGGAGTTTTAAATCTATATTAGGGATTATTCTTGAATTTTTTGGTTAACTTTTATCTTGTTGAATTCAATATAGTATTGCTTTGTGGTATTTGTTGAACATATACTTGATAAGAAATCAAGAGTTTGAATCAAAGTTTTTTATGCTAAGTATTGCAACGAGAGTTGGTATCTTAATAAGTATACAAATATCATCTTAATAAATTATTAAAGAGAGATCTTAATTATGAGTTACTTATCCTTATGATTGCTTCAAATCCAATTGATTAGTTATTAGTAATTTTGAGAATAGAGAGATTTCAACTCAATATTTCAATTAGGATTACTTAGTTAGATCATGAGAGAGGGTATCAAAACCTTAGAATATGTAGGATCAAGCATAATTGAATTAATAAGGCAAAAGGAAAACAAACCAACAATAAAATAACCCCTAAGTTTCCATTATTAATTAACTTCGCTTTTATTGATATCTTTACATGTTCAGTTGTTCAGTTTTATTAGTTGATTCTAATTTTAGTTCATTTATTTTAATTTTAGTTTCTTCAATCTTTTATTACCTTAGACAAAGTGCATTCAAATTGTTAGGTGACTAATCCAATCCTTTTGGGAATGATATCTTATGTAATACAATATACGATTTGTATACTTACAGTATTGCATACATTAAAACAAACAATTAGAGATCGAGTTCTTTTATAAAATTCCCCCCTAAGATTGTTCCCTAGTAAGATTAAATTAAGATGGTTCAATCTTCATTGTAGAGAAAGTATTTTCTTATGGCCTAATTAAGGTGAGTCATCTACATAAAAGTAACTTTAAAGAGAATGGACATCAGTTAGAATTATACCTTGAAGGTGAACTTGATGGTAACATAAAGGATATTAATTTAACAAAGACACCTTAGATCATGATAGTTTCATCGAACTAAAGATGTTAACTAAATGTTACTTGGGAGACAACTCAAGAATTAAGATAGTTTTGTTTGATTTTATTGTGTTATTTTGTTTATTTTTAATTTTTAGGTTATTTCATTATTCTTCGGTGTGTATTATGTTAGGTTATAGAGCATCTTATTTGATTTTGCCTACTTTTTCTTGTGTTTTTGGTATGTGTTGTTAACTTTCATAACTTTGAATGAAATTTTTTAAAGGAATTTTTAGATAACACATTTATGTATTGTTTACACAAATTTTATTTTAGAATCTTGTACATAGTTACAATGATGTACACACTCACTAGACATAGCTAGTAGTGCATAGTAACACTACATAAAATAACTAACTTAAAACTATAGCTAGTAATACATCTAGGTCGATCCCACAAAGAGTGCGTGTAAAACTTTTGTAATGAAAAAAATTGGTGTTTAGGATATTGGGGGGCAAAGGGGTTGGTTGAAAATGGTATAAAATAAAGTGAAATTAAACTAAAAAAAAACAAATTAAAGTAAGAAGTGAAAAATGATAAAATTGATGAATGGGTTTCGGAATGCAGTTCTCGGTTCAATTTCAGCTTACACACATATAAACATACTCCATTGTCTTGTTATTATCATACCACTCATTATAAACTATTAATTGTAGGTTAAAAACAAGCTCTGTTAACCCCTGCTTTTCTCTTAGGTCGTGTTCAATTAATTTATTTCCTAGTTTGTAATCCATTTGTCCTATAAAATATGGCGAGCTTATTATAGGTTGTTCGTTGGTTGAAAATGTAAAGAAAATAAAGTGAAATTAAACTAACGAAAACAAATTAAAGTAAGAAGTGAAAAATGATAAAATTGATGAATGGGTTTTGGAATGCAGTTCTCGGTTCAATCTCGGCTTACACACGAGTAAGCATACTCCATTGTCTTGTTATTATCACACCTCTCATTATAAACTATTAATTGTAGGTTAACAACAAGCTTTGCTAACCCCTGCTTTTCTCTTAGGTCGTGTTCAATTAATTTATTTCCTAGTTTGTAATTCGGTTGTCCTATTAAATCTAGCGAGCTCATTATAGGTCGTTCTTTGGTTGAAAATGTAAAGAACATAAAGTGAAATTAAACTAACGAAAACAAATTAAATTAAGAAGTGAAAAATGATAAAATTGACGAATGGGTTTCGGAATGCGGTTCTCGGTTCAATTTCGGCCTACACACGAATAAGCATACTCCATTGTCTTGTTATTATCACACCTCTCATTATAAACTATTAATTGTACGTTAGCAACAAGCTCCACTAACCTTGCTTTTCCCTTAGGTCATGTTCAATTAAAACAAGCTCTTTAATCGAACCTAGCTATCGAACAACCTCTAATAAGCTCGCTAGATTTAATAGGACAATCGGATTATGAACTAGGAAACAAATTAATCAAAGCAACAACCACATGTGCTTGGGTCATTTAACCAAGGTTATGTTATCCCTAATAATTTGACATCATTAGTTGCCACAAATAAATCATAAACCTAACAATTACATATTGTATTTAAGATTATACCAATCAATTTACATAAAAACAATCTAATAGAGTATTAAGTTCATTCTTACATAACACCAATTCAATAAACATAGGATAACATAAACAATCACTAATAGAGAAAGAACACAATACACAATAGAGAGATGTCCAAAACATGCCTTCGACTTTGATTTCACCTCAGAACTAGAATATTGTTATCCAAATGTTCTATTTATATTAAAAATTAGGTTTCTGGACATCGTGTATCAAACTGTATAAGTCAAAAAATGTGAAACTCGTAAAGAGACAAAATTGGATACACAGTTGTGTATCCAACCATGTAAGTCCAAAATGTGTCTTCCAATTGCATGCACACAACCATATAAGTATACACACGGTCATATTTCTCCCAGGTTTTGTTGAATTGTTATTCTTCTTGTGAGTCTTGTCTAATCCTCCCCTTAATCCATCTATTTCTTATTCCACAAGGGTAATTGAGTTTGAACATCAAAATGTTGGCTCAATGAATGTGCTCTTAAACTCATTTTAGCTTTTATGATTCCAAATGGTACCTAAAATCAAATATGAACTAAAATGAGTATTTAAAGCATTTCACAACAATAATCGCTAAACGTTAAGAAGTGAACGTATAAACAATTAAGCATACATCAACAGCCGTGTACACTCCTAAGGTTTTTAAAAATTTTCACCCAAGTTTATCATGCTCGTGTATCTTAATTTTCCTGGAACTTGTCACAACACACACTCGTGTCAAAAGTCGCATATGCATAGTGACTTACACAGTCACACACACGGCCCTGCATGTGAACATGTAAGTTTGTGAAAAGTCACATGCTCGCCTATGGAGTTACACATCCAAGGTGACTTACACGGTCTGTTACATGAAATATAATTGATCGTGTCAGTTCACGACACACATTAAAAACCATATTTCCTTTCTTTTTCCCATTTTATCTCCCCCTTTTGGTCACCCACCTATTGCGCCTCTCCATTCTTCAACCTAGCCTAATGATTTTTTAGTTATTTTGCAACATTCAAATAAGGTTTTTTTGTTTTGTTTTGGCATTCTATGTGAACTAAAGTGGGAAATTTAGGTATTTTTGCAAATTTTAGGATTTTTCTTCTCCACATCGCTAAGGTTATGCAATTGTTGCATTTTAAGGTAATTTCACCTAATTTTGTTCTTAATTTTCAATTACAAGTTGAATTTCATTATTTTCATATGAATTATTAGATTAGTTTGATGAATCACATTAAAATTAAATGGAATTTGATTTAGGTATGTAAATGTTGCTCACTATGTGATAAATTATGATGCTTTTGTTAGATTAGGCTTAATTTGTTATTTTTCTAGTAATTAGGTATTAGTTTAATTTTATTTCAATTTAGTATTTTGCATTAATTAGGTTTTAACTTTGTTTAGTATAGGTTTATTTATTAAATTCTTAAATTTAATTTTCAATTTAAGGAATAGAATATTTAGATTAATTTGGTTAATTATATTTTAAATTTTTTATTAATTCAATTTATTAATTATTTTTTAATTACAATTTTAGTTTGATTTACTTTTTTAATTATGTCTCTTTCACTATTATATAATGTAGTGAGCATACAAATTAAGTACGAGGATTATTATTTTCTCACACTTTATTTAATTTCAAGTATAATGACAAGAAGAACAGAAGTCGCGTACCAACGAAGAGCAAAGGAGATACTAACGAAGAAATAGATAGGGAAGGGGTCATCAAGAGACCCGAGTAGAACTCACTCACAATCAGCACGGTCGATAGTAGCCTATCTAATGGAGTAACATGATATGTTAGTCTTCAATATTTAGACTCACAAGAAGCAATTTCTATTTTGGGACTCACGAGAAGCAATTTCTATTACTTAAATACAAGTGATTTGGGACCAATAGATGCATCAATTGAGAGGCATTAGAGTAAACTAGCTTGGCCCAACAAGTTTAAGAGTTGATCAATGTTTGAGCGTGATCCCAATTCTTTGAGATCGTTGAGCTTAGATACTGGGAGCTTATGTTCAGGTTTGTTCCACATCCTTCATGGAAAAATGAAGCCATGATTATGACTAGCCAAGCATGATCCAATTCAAGATGCTAAGAGAGACGAAGAGGATGAGCTATATGAACTTTTCCATGGTGATGGGCCTCTATGATTGGGACTTTATAGACATATAGGAGTATAGGAGTCCTATAATAGATTTCTCGTATGGAATATATGGCCGTCATTTCTAGCACATCATAAATGTAGAAGATACCTACAACCTTAGTAAATCCAAGGCATCCACCCTATAATGTTCTGCACTTCAATATATCCATGTGCTTCTTTTTCATACACTAAACGGGCAAGATTATAGTTTCAAAGTAGTTGGGAACCTGGCATGTTATATATCACTAGAGTATGAGTAGGAGGATGCCAATACACTTGGGGCACAAGTTAGCCCAATTTTTTTGGTGTTAGAGATAAGATAAGAAAGGGACAATATGCATGGACCTATGTGACACAATTAACAAAGAGGATGACGGTCTTTGAGTGGCTACCATCAATGAGGTTTCCTTGTATAATGGTCACCCTCAACTTAGATATTATGAAAAATATGTATATGTTACACAAAATATGTATATGTTACGCAGGAGACAGGGACCAATAGAAGACATCTATTGACTAATCAGGGTCCCAAATAAGTAGAAAGATTTGGGAACATATGGGGTTTGCCTCAATATAGTAAGTAGCCACCAAGACAGGACTCGCTACAATCATAGACAAAAGGAGTAGAGCATTAGGAGAATTTGGACTCGTTAACTAGTCGAGGATCGCCCAACACATTGACACCACTTAGACATTAAGAACAATTGAAGATTACTCGATTGGAGAAGTACATGGGGTGGATCTTAGGAGTTTAGTACACCATCTGAGGGAATTGGTTAGAGTGAATAGAGATAGATGAGATGTCCATAATAGATGGAAGGAGAAGGTCATATTACAGATGGAAAGATATATCAGGATGTTCGTACCATCTTTACCATATGAAGTGCTTGCATCATCTTCAACTTTGTAGCTATGTGAGGCTCAGAGACTTGAGGATCCTTTGGTAGCCATCATACTAAACTTACCGACATATTAACAGTTACAATGGTAGTCTGAATGTTTTATTAGGGTTTTTCTTTTGTATCTTTTATTATTTGTATAATTTTCTTATTTTCATTTTTATTTTGTTTTGTTTTAAACTTTATTATTGCAATATCAGTGTTATTTTAATTTTATTGTTATTTTCTATTATTTTTATCCACTTTTGTTTATGTTTTACTAAGATGATTGTACATAACATCAGACGAACTCTTCACCAAATTCAAAATGTATCAAGTTTATTATTCATGGAAGTACCAAAATATAACTTTTTCATTTTTTTTGTTTACCTTGTTATTTTATTTTATTTTTGTGCTTGTATTATGTACAATTTTAAGTGTGAAAAAAGAGTTAATGAAAATTTTAAGACAAAATTCAAATTTCTTAAGCTTTCTAATCTTTATTATTCATTTAGATTTAGTTAAAATATGTCTAAGACACTTCAAGTTATTATTGCTTAAAATTAAATAAGTATGCAAAAGAATGAAAAGTTAGAATATACTTTCTTTTATAAGTTATATTTTTTTGTGATCATTAAGATAGTTAATTTGAATGAAAATTGTATATTATTTACACTTATAAAGCCTATTTATGAGCTTTTAATCCTAAGATCAAATACATTGTTATTTTATGCTCTTTTATTTTGGGTGTCGATTATCATGTATATTTAGATAATTCTAAAACTTGCTTTTATTATTCATTTTGAGATCATATTTTTTAACTAAAAGCATTAACATGATAAAGACACTTATATTTGAACCTTTATTTTAGCCTATTTTCTTTGATTATTATCCAGCCTATTTTTACCCTTTAAAAGTAACCAATTTTGAGACTTAGCCTTTTTCTTGATTGATTATGACAACATTGATAACCTTTACCCTATTTTCCTTAAATAACTTTCATTATTTTTGAAGCTTGAAAGAATTTGCATTTATTTGATTGCTTGGAATTTGGGTTATATTAAGAACGTTAAAGAGAAAGACTAATATTTAGATTATTGTTAGTATGTAATCATTGGGAAATTTGTCTCTTCTTGAATGCTTCAGTTTTATAATTTTACATTTTCTTAAAGAATTTCAAAAGTTGAAACTATTTGTTACAAGTATATTAAAAAAAGAAAAAAAAGAGAAAAGTTGATTTTTATTAGAGTGTGAGAAGAATTAGTGTTATACTAATGAATTTATTGTTATTTTGAGGAGAACCAAGTTCTTCAATCTTGTTTATGTGAATTTCCTTGAATGTTATTACCCTTTTTAATCATCCCTACCATATCTTTACTTAAGCATCATTACATGCTATTTAAAAGACCTTTCAATTTTTGTTTTTAGTTTACTTATAAATGATGGAGATATGATTTTATTGCCAGCTTATCATTAAGAATCCTTATATATAATGATTTGAGAATTTGTTATATTTTTCACCCTAAACACTTTAAGTTGTAAGCATGAGTTGTTTAGAATTAACATGTGGATGCTTGCTAAAAGTAGTATGCATTGTTTAAATACATTGTGAGTATAAAATTTGTACTTTTGATTTCAAAAAGATTATCAATAGGATTGCAAATGATATTGAATTATGAAAGTTAGTTCTAGGATAACTTAAATATAATTGTATGTTTAATTAATATGATGTGATGATTTGGATGAAGATGGACAGGATGAGATTAATAAAGGATGGATGTTTTCAAGATTAATGATTTGAATTATGATTTGCTTGAGGACAGATAAAAGCTTAAGTGTGAGAATGTTTGATAAACAATTATTGTACTATGTTTTTATGCCCATATTGAGTGTGTTTTGCTTGTTATTTGTGAGTTTTACATTGTTTTTGTTACTTATTTTGTTTCAAATGTGTTTTCATGTCTCAATTGTCCATATGGATTAAAAGGAGAAAATTTGGGAGAAATCGTGACATAAAATGGAAGAATTGGAGTTGTTTTGGAGATATATTCTGATGTGAAGATGTACACACTTATATGAGTAACATATACAGTCATGTAAAAGGACCATGCAAGAGACTATAAACGTGTAAAACTTTAGTGATGTTGTCTTTTTTGCCTATTTGGAGATACATGTATGTGTCAGTAACATATACGACCTTGTCAATTGCTCGCGTACGTGACTAAAAGTGTGTGAAGTGATATTGAAGTGTTTTTGAGGTATAGGATCAATCACTTGGTAATCCAAAAACACTAAGCAACTAGAGTCAAAGTTAGAAACCAAAGTTAAGAGTAAGAGACACGATTCTTAACCTAAGATAAGTAAAACATAAAGACTATTTTAAGAAATTAGATAAAAAGCAATCTTTCAACAAAGATTTAAGGGGATTTCTTTAAAGAAAAATGGGGGATATACACGCATACATATTCTTTTCTTTCTTATTATTCTTTTGAACCTGTTATGTTTATTTCATTTTCTATGTTTAGGAACTAAGCTATTTAATAATTAGGTAGGATGAACCCTAAATTAGGATGGATGCTCTGATTTCATCCATTACTTGATGCAATTTGCTTGATTGATTCGTTGAAATTCAATTATGCATTTCTATTCTTGAATTAATATGTCTGAAATATTAGTTTAATGTTTGATTTCATATGATTGAGATTGAAAAATTCTCTTGTATGAATAAATTTACCATAATTGGAAGGAGTTGCATACAAACCTAGAGATAAATCGACCTAAATCCTCTAAGTTTCAAACTTAATAGATAAATTCATGAAACAAATCTTGCATTCTTAAGGGTTTTAACTAAAAAAAGAGCTTTAGTTAATCAACTAAAAATTAATTGTTAATATTCTTGAGAAAAATATTAATATAAGATAAAAATTTTCACTGTTCAATCACTAATAATTAAGTTACATTATAAAGAGGTTGATAGTTTAGATATCTTGGAGGGATTCATTACCTAAGTACTAGTTATTTATTATTGGATTAATCTTTTTGATATATTATCTTGATTCATTATTGTGTCAAGTTTTAGTTTAATTTTGTTTTATATTAAATCATCATCTTATTCAACAATTAGATAATAGAAAAAAGGTCACTACTAATACTTGTAATTCTCATAAATTTGACCCATACTTACTCGGGCTAACTAAAGTTATATTGTGAACTTGCGATTTAAAATTACATCAATCGATTAATCACACGGAGTAACATGGTATTATATTT
Organism: Erythroxylum suave; assembly: GCA_027563595.1. Taxonomy (NCBI): domain Eukaryota; kingdom Viridiplantae; phylum Streptophyta; class Magnoliopsida; order Malpighiales; family Erythroxylaceae; genus Erythroxylum; species Erythroxylum suave. Next base: position 21,768,655 of record JAOSBN010000006.1, read on the forward strand.
TGAATCCTTCACTTAAAGTCGAGAAAAATTAATCTAAATTGACTCAAATCTTCTCCAAATTAATTATTTTTCCTTTTTGGGTTTGAAATAAGACAAAAAATACATAGTTCACTTTAAGCATCAAATCCAATGAAATCATTAATTTAAAAATATAATTATCTAAAAACCATGCTAAAAATATTATCCATTTAACACATATAATGTCTATTGTAAATAGGAATGCTAATGAAGTGGTTGTATATTGTTATTTTGTCTTGTCTTTTTATTTTGTTTTGTTTATCCATTATACTTTCTAAACTATATTTTGCATATCAATTATGTTATTTTAATTTATATTCAATATTTTTAATTTCATTTTTATTTTAATACTTGGTATTCTGTACTGTTCCTTTGTTAATATTAATGCAATGCACCATTGACATCTTTTTTCCAAAAAAAAAAAGAACCATTGACATCTAGATTTCTATCATATTAATATTGAAAAATAAGTAACAACGGACCCAAAGAAGTTTCCTTCCATCTTTACTATTCATTTGCCTTCTATTTTCCATTATTCTTATCATTGGTACATTGAGGATAATGTATAATCTAAATATGGGGAGGAATTTCTTTAATTTTAGTTTAAGCTTATTTTTGAAGTAAATTAATCTAATTGCATTCACCTTAATAGATAACAATTTTGAGAAGTTAAACAATGAAAGAAAGGTGATTTAGGGGATGTATTAAAAGTAGACCATAACTAACATAAAAAGGACTTTGAGAAAGTCAAATGGTAGCAATTAGATATGAAAAAACAAGCCTTCAACTACTCCAATAGCTCTCAAGGTAACTCTTTTAATTGTTCTTCTTCTGCGCAATTTATTAGCTCCATTCTTCACTCAATTTCCCATGAGCAAGTAGTTCTTCTCACTAAACCTTTTGTTAGAACAAATATTGAGAAAACTCTTTTTAGCTTAGATGCTAAAAAAAACTCTAGGACTGTAAGGACTAAATGCATATTTCTATTATATGCATTGGAATCTAGTTAGGAGTATAGTCTCTAATTTTATTATGGAATTTTTTTTCAATAGGTGAAATCAAACACTTCATCCTTGCAAGATTAAAAACCAATTTCCTACTCTAATGTATATACATGATAATCTCAAATATGCTTGCTACAAAGTTGAAGATGACTCAAATCTATAATCAATCCTAAACAAGAGTTTCATTCGAGTGTACATTATAGGTGATAACATATTATTGGCTTAGGAATTTTTTAAAAATTATCACAAGGAGGAATTGAAATTTTGATCCTTGAATTAACTTTCATAAATCTTTTAACTTTATAAGCTAGAACATTCTCTTCAACAATTTAGAATCTTTTGGATCCTTATATAAGTTCATTAAGTGGTTGGAGCAATATGTCAATAGTTTTCTATAATATCTTAATACTAGTGAACCAACTTTCTTTAATAGAGTAAAAAGGTTAAGGTAAGGAAACTCCTTATTTCTTCATCACTTTACCATCTACATTAAGGACCTTATAAGGCTAACAGAAAAATATATTAAATATGGAGGAAAATCCAAATTCCACTAAAAATGAAAACTTATCATTTGCAAATGACTTGTTACAACTTAGTGGTGTTGATAAATTTGGCCAAAACCCTCATAAAATCCTTGTAAGTCTTTAAATAAAAGATGTCTTTATATATCAACTAGAAAACCTAAGATAGTAAACAAATTATCCTAACCCATATGACTCAATCTAAAATAACCTCCTTTTAAGCACCTTGCCATTCTCATAACTACAAAGAGACTTACATTTAGAATTGCCAATCTATATGCAATTTAATAATTACATTCAAGAATTGCCAATCTTTATTCAATTTAATACTTAAAAAATTTTCTATCATATATAGGCTTGATCGTGTAAGTGTTAAACAGTCTTCATGTGTATTAGAGCTACCATCTTTTTCTACCTCTTAACTTGACAAACTCCATCAAAAAAATGCTAAAGAACTTTTTATAGAAATGTTAGATAAATAATACAATACAAGTTAAGGTAAACTAAATTGTGTTAGGCATAACCTCAATTAGGGCTATAAACAAAATGATTCATGCAAAAAGAATATGGAAGCTCTTCATATATCAAGAATAATTATGGATTTAGTAAATGCATATCCAATTCCTAAAACATGATAACTTTTGGAAGGTAAAGCCAAAACTAACATCTCTTAAACTTTTAAACAAATATTAAGCATGACGAACATCCTAAGTTATGAAATAAAAGTACACTATGGAATGACGAAGAAGATTGGTTTTAGTATGACAATTGGAACAACCAAAGCCCTCTCCATAGGATCCCAAATTCAACACCTTGAAGAATATTTTTCTTGAACATGTCAAGGTAAGATTATCATTCAAGGTGAAAACTAAAGATGTAATCTTGGAGGACTAACCTCCATCATGAACAATTTATCTAGTTGTAAGCCTAACCCATAATTAGAAGATACAATCATTTCCTAAGGCACAATTCTAAAACATTCACAAATAAATCTTACTTAATGGCCTTCTTAAATACTCACCAAATAGTTACAAGGAAGAAGCTAGTATAGTTGAACAAGAATCTACTAAAAGCACTTTTTATCCTTGAATTAGTAACCAAACTAAGGATAAGAAAATAAATAGGATTAAAAGTAGTAGTTCCGTTAACCTTGTCGTAACCTATGTAATTAGGAAGATGAAACTTTTCCAAATGCCACTTGTCCTTAATGCTTTCAAAATAATTCCTAAACTTATCCAATTGGCATTGTGACAAAGATGAATGGTTGGAAGTAGTTTTTGGACATGAAAGTCTCCTTATCACCAAAAAAAGAAAAGAATTTTTAAACTAACCATCAACATCATCATTTATGCCTTAAGAAGAGAAAAACCATAGAATTTTCAAAATTGAGAATTATAAAACACAAGCATAAAGTCATGACACCTTTAATAGGATTTGAGAGCTCATTTTAACCAAGGGAATTAACAAAAACATTAGTGGATTAGAATTTCTAGCCTATAGGCCCTTGGTACTAGCCATTATTGTCTTACAGATATATTACAAGAGATATCTCAAGTACATATGTCCAAGCAAAACAAGGAAATATTTATGGTGGTAGTAGCAACTTGTCTTCAAGCAATTTGGAAAGAGAGAAACAATTGAAGGTTTGTAGGGAAATCTAACAGCCTACTCACACTTATTGAACTCACTACTGCAAATATAAGGGAACAACTAATAGTGAACCAATTGTGACAACATAATAGCAGAGGACTGGCTCTCTTATAGAAAGTATAGTTCTTACTGCTTATCCAAAGATCATGGACTTTCATCAGTGTGGTCACTCTATATGGGATACAGTGAAGAGAATAATTCAACCTACGCATCACTATTCTTCCTGGGCAACTCAAGCAGATTTTCACAATAATCAACTTAAGAATAAGAGGAACTAAGATTTTAAAAGGAATCTGACTCACCTGTAGATATCCAAGAGCATCTTGGTACACCTCCTCCAGTCTCCTAATATTCAAGCTGAAGTTAGTCTCTCTAAAGAGATTCACAGCAATCCACATCAATTGATCTAACATCCTCATTATGAAGGTCCAAGAAGGAAGCACCTTGATGTCCCTCCTCTAGTCCTCTGCTATTCAAGATGAATTTTGTAACTCTTAGGAGATTCACAGAAATCCACAGAAACTAATCTCTTACCTGGGCTAAGTGACTTCTTCTAGCCTAGAGTTAGATAACCTTCTCATTGTCATCAACACATTTCAGCCTCCAAAGACATCTACCGTAATTGAGTAATCGTTTGAAGAAATGATAAAGGTTGGGAGGGGTTTACCTAGTTACTTTTACGATGTCACCTCAACATTATTCAACTGGTCTAACGTCATTGTTTTCTCTAGTGTTTTATATTATTTTAACTACATTATTTTGATTATCACGTGGGAGAGTCCCTTTCCAACGTTGTATACTAAATATCTTTTACTCTTCAATGAATTTTTAAATTCTCAAAAGTACAAAAGTGAAGGCATGGTTGCTTAATAGAGATTTCTTAGGCTCCTAATGTTATAGGATCCTTTTCTTTCGTAATTTTTTTGGCTTTCTTTGTTTCATGACTTTTTTAGGCTTTCCTTATCCCTCTTTTGCTAGGGCCTACTCTTTCTCACCTTCTAAGGGGATTTTGCAATAGAACCTTCTATTTACAATCATTCTCTTGCCATTTAATATTCTATAATAAGTTTTGAACGAGATCCTCATTGTAATTTGGGGAAATTGAGAGTACATTGAATTAAGGATCTAAAAATACAAAACAGTGGAAAGCAAACCCTAAAATTTGTAACTTTAATGGTTCCAAATCAACCCATAAGTGAATCGAAGTAGGTTAAGTAGCACGATCTACATATCAATGCACTAAGAAATCAAGGAATAGGAAAAAAAAGGCAACATTTACACTAAAGAACCAACCCATTGTTCTTGGAAAACCCCTTTAGCAAACTAAGGAAAGGGACCTACATGGGAGAAAACAAAAAGCTACCTCAGAAAAAGAGAAAGTATGGGATACACAAAAAATATGCAAACCAGGACCTACTTTGTTTTCAGCATATTAATGAATTATACATAGTATAGGGTTAAATAATATAAATCTTCTTTAATATACTTTATCAATTATGATTATTTTATTAAAATTATTCTATTTGATAATTTTTATTTTGTTGAAATCTACTCGATGCTTAACACTATATTCAAAATAATAATGCCTTGAATATCATTTAATTGTAATACTAGATCCTTAAGCACTTTTATAAGAAAGAATGTGTAACACCCCATATTAAGGGTTAGAATATTAAGGAATTTCAATGCATGGTATGCTTGGCATAATTGAGTTTTTGCTAGTGCAAATGCCCTTTTGGACTCATACCAATATTATACATACGTTCATGACATTTTTTGGGTGTAAGTGATATTTTGATTAAAGTAAGAATGTTGGATTAAATGTATTACAAATTTATTTGGTGATAATAGTTGTTATTTTTAATTTTTTGGTGAATTATGGATTAATTGTCTTGGATTATTAAATTGGTGTGTATTGTTATTAATTCTGCATTTTTGGAGACATTTAGGATGTTTTGGAAATTTATTAAAAATTTGACGTATTTAGATTAAGAAAAAATTAAAGAAGTTAAGAGACAAATTATGGAGTGACAAATGGACTTATTAAGAATTTACAATTGGACAAATTACTAAGTGACAAGTGGTAGCCTTACATTGATGACAAATAGGCTACATACAAAGGTGACATGTGGCATTGTATGATGAAGCCACCTAAGTCATGTTTGGGTAAGAAACTTTCTACAGCTCCTTTGTTTAGTCTCCACCAAACACACCATCTTCCTTCTTTCCTTGCCATCACCAAAACCTATTATTTGTTCTCCCCATTTCTGAAATTTTTGCTGGAAAATTTGAAGTGTGAATCAAGTAAGTTATGTTTTATTGCTTTAAGTTGTATGGTTAGTGTAAATGATAATTTGATGACGTTTTAATGTTTGTAAATGGGTGTATGCATGAGTGTTGTAGGAAGATAAATGATTGCATGTGTGAATGGTGTTGATGTAGGTGTGAGTGTTGAAGGAAGAAGTAGATTAGGAGATGTGTATAACTTGGTGAAAGTTTGAAATGAGCTGGAGTTAGGATATGTAGAAGTTTTATAGAACATGCGTCTGTTTTTAGGGTATAACTTTATTTGTAAATGTCCAAATTGGATGAACTTTGATTTAGAGTAAAATAGAGACATAGAGCTAAATCTTTCATGAAGGGATCAAATTCAGATTATGTCCTTAATAGACTGGAAAATTGGCTTGAAGTTAAAAATCTAGAAAATGTTAACTGCATATGCTTCAGTGTTTTAGCCATAAATTCTTCTAGAGTTGTTCAATTGAGTTGGTTCTTGATCTGGAGTAATCTAGAGATATATGGCTATATTTTTCATGAAGAGACCAAATTTTAATTCTATTGTTAAGAGTCTCAAATATAGGAATGAAGTCTAAGAATTTCTGGATATGGATAGCAGTAGAGTTCTCTGTGAAAGTTCGCCACGGCGAAGGAAAAAGTCCACTGCGGCCAACTCTTTTTGGTTCTCCGTGGCGAGCATGAAGAAGAAGTTGAGTTCGCCACAGCAAACTCTTTAAAATTAGGTGAACTTTCCAGCACAGAGCATACTTCAGTATTTTGGGTATAACTTTCTTTGTAGTTATCCAAATGGAGTGACTTTCGATTTGGATTAAACTAGAGACTCAAGGCTACAAATTTTGTGAAGAGATTAAATTCTAATTCTGCCTCTAAGAATTTCATAATCTGATTGGAATTTGAGATAAGAATTCTATTGAAGCTTAAGAACAATTTGAAATCATTTGGGCATAACTTTCAATATCCTGACCCAAATTGGATAAAATTGGTATCTTTAGAAACCTATGATAAAGAGGGACAACTTTCTATAAGGAAGTATTACCTAAGTACCTCACCCTCCTGAGGATAATAATTGAACAAAGTGGATCCAAAAGTTAGTTGTGAAATAAATCTAGATTGAGGAATTGAGTATGATTTCACATGATTGAGAATGCAACAAGATTAAGGATAAGAAACCCGAAATTTGTCATAAACAACATGCATCATACATATTCAATATACATGAATGTGCATAATTGAATTCATAATTGTGCACAATAATGATATGTGTTTGTATTAAATGTTTTAGAGGAACCCATTGAGCGACCGATTCTAGATATTGTCAGAACGTCGAGGCAATAAGCAATAAGGGAGTTTTTGTCAGTAATTTTAGAGGATAAATTTTGTAAGTAATTTAGATGGTCTTGTCTGTAAGTATTGTCTTGTTGAATAGTTATGGGTAATTCAGTAAGAAATCTAGTGAGAAATTTTAGGATAGTTTTGTTTTGACTGTTTCTTTGCTATTTGACTTTAATCCATTGAATGATTTGCAAAGCTGTTAGATTAATATGTTTGAATTTTGGCATGAAAGCAATGATTGCCTAATTATGTTGAACATGATATGAATGTGTTTGGTTTTTAAAACTGTCAAGTCCTAGCTGTGGGTAAATAGGCATGCCTAGAAGGGTCTGCAGCTGCTTTTGTGACACTTCGGTGTCTTCTGTTATTGACACTTAGGCTGTGTTTGGATCTACGGTGCGGTGAGGATAAGTACTTATCTACCGCAGTTTTCAAACGCAGTCACGTGTTTGGATCTGTGGGCGACAACTGGAGGTTGGACAAAATTGTGGTACCACTGCAGAAATTGATAAGTAGAAAGAGAGCTACGGTGGGAGGAATTTTAATTTCCATTAATAACCTTATTATAATTACTAATTTACATTATACCCTTAAGCTTAATAATCTCGACAGAGATATCAGGGGTAAATATTGCGGATGAAGGAGACGGACGCCAGCCTGGAGTGGAGGGACCAAATGGAAGAAAATACATAACAGTTAATCATAATATGTAAGCCACAGTACATTTACCATTATTATGTAATAGGTTACAATTTTAAAAATTATATGAATTTATTTGTTATTATATGATAGGTTTGTTCCATCTGGACCATGTTCGAGGAACATGA
>JAOSBN010000006.1:21776404-21806796 GCA_027563595.1 Erythroxylum suave
TTGTAAAACTCAACAAAACCCGAGAGTTCAAAGAACAAATTTCAAATCTACCCAAGGTTTAAAATAGGCAACTCAACGTATTTTTCAATGGTTTTCTCTTCTTTTTTTTATACTATTCATTTTCCCCCCTTTTTTCCACTACTGTTCACTCCTTTTTTTATTTTTGTTGGGCACTGTTCACGAGTTGGAATTATTCACGGGTCGATACTGTTCACGGCCGGTACTGTTCACGGTTCGGTACTGTTCACTATTTTTTTATGAAACAAATAGGAAAAACACAATAAAGATACGTATGAGTTCAATAGAATTAAGCCAAAGCTCTGATACCAAGATGCCCAAGAAATAAGGTTCTTGAAACCCCCTAATCCTTTTGAATCAAAACCCTAATCTTTCTATTCTAAGAACATGCTAGATCAAACCCCAAATCATAAGTTTGAGACCTAATCCCAAAGAAAATCAGAAATCAATTTACGTTGCAAGTACTTACTTATTGATGCAAATCAATTTCTTGAAGTAACAATGAAGACAATCACGCCTCACTCGAAGAACTCAATTCTGAAAATTTTATTGATCATTCAAATGTAGGGTTACAAGGATATAATAAGGTATAAATACCTTGACCAAGTCCTAACCCTAATAGGAATGGGTTTGCAAGCCCATTTAATGAAAACTAGGCTAATCCTAATAAATCTAGGAGCATCTAGCTCATTGAACATAATTAGATCCAAGTCCTTTTAAGAATGAGCTAAACACATTAAAATAAATAAGTCTCAAAATAACCCAAACCAACAAAGCACATGCTACTAACTAAAAGAATAGCCCATAAATAAGTCATTGGGCCTAAAATAAGAGATAATAAATAATAAGCCCAAATTATTTAAAAAATGGGCATAAATGGCTAAATACTAGTTTCTTCCAACGCCTCCTCTAATAAAGTCACAAGCTTGGGTATGCCTTGAAGTTCCTCTATGGATGTTTCGGCCTTCTCATATACTTGAGTTGTGATTTGGGCTTGAACAAAAGCTTGCATTGCTTGTTTAAGCCTTGAAGCTTGTTGCATTGTAATTGCACCACTTAGCATGTCTAGCTTGTTAGGTTGATGTGTAAGGCATGGAACTCCATTGCGAAGGCTGGTTGTATCATATTACCAAAATTATACGATGATTTGAATGTCACAAGTAAATAACTTGATAAGTTTAAAAGTTTTGAAGAAAACAAAAGAAAACTTTCGTAATTTTATTAATTATCAATTTTAATTGTATACACTAAAAAGACCCTTCCTTGAAATAATAAAGCATAAAATATATTTTAAACTTAGAAAAATAAAGGCTTTAATTGGCAAAGTCTATGCTACGATCACATGTTAGGTCGTGTTGATTATAAAAACCTTGATTCCATTATAACACAATTAATATCCACACCAATGTCTATGACATTTGGATCCTTTTTGTCTTAATAGATTTAGACATAGTTTGGAACACATTTATAAGTGTAAATTCTTAATGTTTTCTATAAATTATAAGATAAATACAATTTAGGCGACGTTTGTGTCAAATTAAGATCGTGTCTTACCACTAAGTTGCCCAAGAAGTCACATAGGTTGATATGTAACTTTATTTGAGGATGTGTTCACTTCTAAATCTTCTCTAACCTTAACTAAAATCAAAGTAACCAACACTCTTGCTTCAATTCGTCTTGATTTTAAATGTGTAGCCACTTCTCTCACTATTCACTTAAATGCATCTTAAAGCCTTTTCTTTCTTATTTATGTAATTGATCCATTTGAAAGACTCACAAGGATAAAGGTGTGACTTAATTCCTATCAACTAATCTTTACAACCACTATTAAAGTCAAGAAAATTCCTCACAATACGAAGTATAACAATTCTCCTCATAATTCAAAGCCTTTCTTTTTAGTTTGAATCAAAGAACTAGGGCTCAACATAATTTATTTCATTTTAATGCAATATCTAGCCCCAAAGCTATAAAAAAACTCTTATCATGTCAACGGATCCTTATCACAACTCATATGTGGTCTTATGAAAAGTGTAAATTACAGCATCATTTAGCCTAACAAACTAAATTACATTTTTATTTTTTATTTAAGTAAAAGGAACCTTTTCCTTTCTTATGTATCTTTTCTATTTTTGTTTTATCCTTCCTCTTTAACTTGTTTCATTTTCTCTTGCCTTTTATCTTTCTTTCTCTTTCTCCCACTTATTCATTAAGTTGGGTAAAGTGTTTTTTCTTCTTTGTACTCATGTCTATTTAATGTGCCCATCTCTCTCTTACATAACTTTCATGCCCCTCATTATTTTATCTATTTGATTAATAGATCTTTAGATTTTTCTTTCTTTTTTTTCATAATTTAGCCATGAATGCTTTTTATTCACAAATTTCAATCCAATTTATACACAAATTTGATCTTATAAAAATTAGTCACGCATATAAAAATCGCAATAATTCAAAACTAACCTAATGTAAAATACATATAAAATTTTAATTACAAGGCAATGACAAAATTAAAACAAATGAAAGCATATAAACACTACAAGAAAATGAATGAATAGCAGCGGAACATTGCCGACGGCAACATATCTGTCGCTATTTACCGACGGAAATAACTATTCCGTAGATAATATGGCAAGGTTTTCGACGGAAAAAAACAACCATCGGTATTGAATTTTGTAAATAATATTTCCAACGAAATATAGCGACGCCACAAGCATTTTATAGGGTTATATAGTTCCCTTGCTGCTATAAATGATTGTGTTAGATTTGATTTAATTTAGCTAATTTATGGTAAAGACAAGCTAGTTTGAATTCAGAGGGGGGAAAAAAGAAAAGAGGAGATCAATAGCTCCGTGTGCCTTTTTATTGGGATTTGTCAGTGTTGGGGGATTGCTACTGTGAGATGGGGTTGGGAAACAGCGACAACGATGTGGTTGTTGATGAAGCAGAAGGAGGTGGCGTAAGTGGTGGAGGAGGAGAATTCGGCAAGTCGTTTGGGTCGGTGTCGTGTTCGATTTGCCTCGAGGTGGTCACTGACGGTGGGAATCGCTCGTGGGCCAAACTCCAATGTGGCCACCAATTCCATCTGGGTAAGTTGGGATTTCGATCCTACTTTTCATTTGTCCTTTTTTTCTTTTTTCTTTGGTTTTTTCAATTGATGTTTCCGCTGGGTATGTGAATATATGGGTATTGTTTAATTCTTGTTTGTCCATCCTATGAAATGAATGATGCTTTCATTACATTTTGACTTACTAGTTGGTCAACGATTTTCATCCGGGCTAAAAAGTCTCTTCCTTTTCTGTTTCCATATTCTGGGTGATTTGTTTTTATGTCTGGTTTAATATTTAGAATAAAAAATCCTGGTTGAATTTTGCAAGTTGCTATTTAGATTTGAATTTTCTCAAATTGTAGCTTCACATATACGTTGTGCTAGAGGGTGGGGTTTTAGTGCTCAACTAATGGAAAATTAGTTGTACATTCAACTGATTGTCAATTATATGAAGATTGTTTTATGAAATTACTGTTAGAAGGATTCAAGAGGCTTAATGTTGTCTGTCTTCAATTCTGTATTTTCTTAAAGGTGAGAAAATTGCATAAACAAGGTTCTGCTTATTCAAACTCCTATCCTGTTGAAACTAGCAACTGCTCATCAATTTGCATTAGATTTTATTGTCAGTGAGCAGTGATTTCTTCTTACCATTTACTTTTGGGCTGTAGTCACAGTTAGGTACATTGTTATGCATCATAGGGACCTAAAGACATCTTTGATATATTTTATTGGTATACATGCAGTTTGAACGTCTTGGTATACACGCATATACCACTAGAGATGATATTCAACTTTTTCGGCCGCTGTTTGGATGTTAGTCACTTTATAGAGCCTAAGAAAGTATCTGATTGTGAAATTGAAAAAATACCATATGAATAATATTCTTTAATGTCTTTGATTAGGGTATTGTAATATATTTTGTGTCACCCCTCCTTTAAATCTTCAACAAAACTTTGATTCATTCAATGAAAATGGGCATGGTGTGTGCTTCTCATTTCAGCAATACACAGCCCTTTGAAATGAATATGCCCTTCTCATTGCAGCAATACATTGCTCTTTTTAATAAATAACATATAATGTTCTATCCTCAGAGGGTGGTGTCTGGTCTCCATCTACATATTCTCATTTCTCATTTCAAGTACTTCCGCTTGATTATAGTTTTTTCTATGGTGTTCATTACAGATTGCATTGGGTCTGCTTTTAATGTGAAGGGTGCAATGCAATGCCCTAATTGTCGTAAAGTTGAAAAAGGTGAATGGATGTATGCAAATGGTTGTTGTCTGTTGCCGGAGATTAGCCTGGATGACTGGGTCCATGACGAGGATCTTTATGATCTAAGCTCCTCAGAAATGGTATGGAATTTAAAATAATGCTCTATATCTTTATTTTGATTTTTAACAGTTCAGGTAAGTTTTCCTGGTTAATTGCATGCATTGAGATTCTTTCATTTTGACTGGTATTTTTCTTTTTACCAAATATAATTTATGTCTTTGCTCTTGAGACTTAGACCGGAACATACTTGCAACTAAAACTTAATAAGATTATAGCAGGACTTGTGTTCTCACTTTATGGCTTTAGGACATTGCTTCATTTCTTCTTTCCATGTACTACCTTTTTTATATGTATATGTTATGGTCCCGGCTAACGGATCTAGTTATGGGTCAATGGGTAGTTGGAGGGGTTGGTGTTTGGGTGTTTGGGTTAGGGTGTTTCCTTGAGCGACCTATGGTGGAAGACAAGAAAAGTCAGACTCGTTAAAGGGAGCCTGAAACCTCAGTCAAGAAGACTTAAATTGGGTTTTAACAGTCTGCTTTATTCCATCAGATTTGCTGAATATATAAGTGCAGAAATAACTACTCCCTACATACAAGGAGCACTACTTCTATATGGAAGAATAACCTCCCACTAACAACAAGAAAATAGGGAAATGGAGGAATACCCTCCTACAATGCAGGAATGTTGAAACAGAAGAACTAAATAAACAAAATAGAAAATAACTGCCTCTGCTGATTAATTCAGCAGCTCAATCTGTGGTGACTTGGACTTGGGACCATGAGTGAAACGGAAATAAACTTGGAGGGGTTTAGTAACAGTATACATATCTGGGATATAAATGAGATAATAGGATGGGAACCCATTGAGACTACAAAGATAGGATCTGTGGCAGCTGTGGCTTCCTTGTTCCCTTATGTGCATCATCTAGATTTGGATGTATATGCATTTATCTGGAGATCAAGTATAGACTTTTTGACAGAATTTTGGTCCAGATGTGCCCATTGTATGATAATAATTTTTTTTTAAAGTATCAAGAGAGATTAGGGTTGTGAAAGTTCAGTCAAGTCAGAATGAAAAGTTGAAGATTTGGGGCTGAGTATGGGCTTGATGTGAGGAATGTCCAGAAACACTATCCACTTATCTTGGCTGATTTGAGGAACTTAAAACATTTGAAAACTTGTCCTTCATGAGGACCAAGTATAATGTTTCACTTCCCGCTAGAAACACTATCCTTGTATCTTGGCTGATTGTTTATGTAGAATTGGCTTTAGAGAACTTATTTCATGCTGCAGCTTATAAGGATTTTCTATGTTAACAAAAGATATATGCTAGTTGAAATAAAAAATGGTTTTAGGTGCTAAAATTCAAGGCCTGCTACTGTTGGAGCTAACAGAGAACTTTACTTTTCTTTTGGAAATGCAAAATGATGATACATTTTTTTCCCCTTATGAAGGCCTCCTCTCTTTCTCTTGTGTTCAAAGATTAGAAAGTAGGTTAAGTTAGAGGAGATGCAAGGACTTGGACCCCTTTTTGTAGGCCTTTTGGTCAGTGATACTTATGCAGCATGATATTTGCAAGTTTGTACTTCCTTAAGTATTGTATAGAAAATATTGCCGGTAGCTCAATGCATGTTTCTGGCATTGGGAGTAAAAGAACATATCAATTTGGGAACAAATCTCTAGAAGTATGCACATTTGGTTTCTCAATGTGGTAGAAGAATTACACGTAGGTAGATGCTTCAATGACTGACCAATCCTTCACTCTTTTAGAATTGGAAATCTATGATGAAGGACCATCATTTGTTTTTCAAGGTTGATGAGGATATTTATTGTGCTATTGGACTTGGTGACCCATGTGATAAAGAGGCTAAATGTGGAGCACTAAAAGTTTGTTGGGACCCATATTCAAGTTTCAAATAGGAATGTCACTTTAGGTGGTGGATCAATAAGGGCTTCTATACTAGTTAGTGAGGAAGTATGTAAATAGTCCAATTGCCTATTAACCATGGATTTACATATATATATTGTGACACTCCATACTTGATAATGGAATCGGAATACTAAGTATTACTACATTCTTAAATACCTAAACTTGCGAATTACAAAATTTTCTATTTAAATCCTTATTATTCTAGCAAATATTATTCACTATAAAAATTTTGGCAGAGTTTCCTCTATATTTACGTAAAACCTCCCGCAAGAAACTTAAATACACTTCTCATTCATTTTACTCTACGACCCATCTTCATATCAAACTCCTTTGACAAAATGATTTGCCCATTCTCCAATACATTGCAACTCATCTTAATCAAATTTCATACATAACTTTAATAAATAATTCACAATATAATTCTATAAGATCCTTCATTTCTTTACGTGTAAATGCCATAACTGAAAACAAAATATAATTCTATAGTACATCCACCTCAAGATCTTCTGCAATCCTCTATATAACTTTAGTCTTTGTAGTAGATCCAATACAACTTTGTTCTAATTTTCCTCAAAACCTACGTGCGGAAAGAAAACCAAGCGCCAAGCTATGTGCTTAATGATGTTCAAGCAATTTCATTTCTCATCCAATTCAATTCATTCATGTATAGAATATAATATTTTTCAAATATAAATATAAGTAGCCTCTTTATTTAGGTGGGGGTAAGGTTGCTTACTATTTGACCTCTCTAGACCCCGCGTTGGTGCGAGATTCAACTGAGTGTTGATGATGATGAAATATCTTCATTTATTTCTAAGCATAAATAGGCATTGAAATTAAAATTTGAAATTTAAGCATTATCTATTATATTGATTCATATCTAATTACTACTTCCAGTTGAAGTTCTTTAATTATTAGTTATGCATTTATATGTTTTTCTGTAATTGCCCTAGGAAAATTCAGCAAAATTGCACTACCAAGTGGCATAAGTGGGAGTTTAAAATACGAGACCGAGTTCTCGGAACCATACAGTCCATTTACATATCCTATATTGTTACCCTATTTTATTATTTATGTATATATATTATGTTTAGATATCAAGACCGAGCTCCTGGAGCCATGCAGCCTATAACACAAATCAAATATGTACTTCTGCAGGGGGAAAAGGTAGTTATTTATGCTTCTAGGCAACTTAAGCCTCATGAAAGGAACTACCCGACCCATGATTTAGAGTTAACAGCCATAGTCTTTGCTTTGAAGATTTAAAGGCATTACTTATATGGAGAGAAATGTTATATTTTCACAAATCATGAAACTCTTAAATATTTGCATACGTAGAAAAAGCTGGAACTTAAGGCAATGAAGATGGATAGAATTGATTAAAGATTATGGTTGCATCATTGACTATCATCCAAGCAAAGAAAATGTAGTAGTCAATGCCCTTAGCAAGAAATCATCATCAGCTTTAAGAGCAATGAATGCTAGATTATTTGTAGACAGTGATAGAGCCATTGTAGCTCAGTTGAGGCTCAAACTGAACTTGTTACAGCAAGTCAAGGAAGCACAGAAGCAAGATGAAAAGCTAGTTACCTTTCTTAAACAAATTCAAGAGGGGAAGGATGGTGAATATGCAATCAAAGAGGATGACTACTTGTATTACAAAGATAGAATCTGTGTTCCTAATGATAATGAGTTGAAAAAGAACATCATGAAGGAAGCCCATAACAGTTCATATGTTGTGCACCCAGTAAGTACTAAAATATACCAAGACTTGAAGATACATTATTGGTGGCCAGGTATTAAGAGAGACATCGCAGATTATGTTACCAAGTGTCTTACATGCCAATAATAAAAATAGAATATAAAGTTCCATCAAGTTTACTTCAACCAGTATCAGTACCCAAATGGAAATGGGATCGAATCACGATGAATTTTGTAGCTGGTTTGCCTCAAACTAGGAAGAAGCTTAATGCCATATGGGTGATTGTAGATAAATTGACCGAGTCAACTCATTTCTTGCCTGTTAGAACTGACGACCAATTCCCAAAGCATGCAGAATTGTACATCACTGAGATAGTGCGGTTGCATGGAGTACCATCTTTCATCATATCAGACTAGGATCCGAAATTCACTTCAGGATTTTGGAAGAAATTACATGAGGCCTTGGGTACTAAGTTGAATTCTAGTACAACTTTTCATCCTTAAACGGATGGACAATAAGAAAGAGTGATTCAGGTGCTAGAAGATATGCTTAGGAGTTGTGTTATCGATTTTAAAGGAAGCTAGGACAAACACCTCCCATTGATTGAATTTGCATACAATAATAGTTATCAAGCAAGCATGCAGATGACACCGTATGAAGGTTTTTTAACGTTAGAAAGTGTAGAACACGCTTATGCTGGACAGAACTCAGTGAAAGCAAGATCGTGGGTCCATAATTGATAAGGGAAACTGAAGATAAGATGAAGATTATAAAGAAAGTTTGAAAGCTGCTTTTGATCGCCAAAAATCATATGCAGATTTGAAGAGAAAGGACATTGAATATGCTGTTGGTGATAAAGTTTTCACGAAAGCATCACCGTGGAAGAAAGTGTTTCGATTTAGTAAGAAGGGTAAGTTGAGTCCTAGATTCATTGGTCCATACGAGATCATTGAGCATGTGGGACCAATAGCCTACAAATTAGCATTGCCACAAGATATGAAAAAGATTCACGATGTCTTTCATGTACTTATGTGAAGGAGATATCGATCTGATCCATAACATATTATAAAATTGGAAGATATTAAAATACAACCAAATCTAACTTATTAAGAGAAGCTAGTGAAAATTCTAGCAAGAGATACAAAACAGCAAAGGAACAAGACGGTTCCACTGTTGAAAATACTATGGACAAATCACGAGATCGAGGAAGCACATGGAAATCAGAAGAACCATGAGAAAGTCTTATCCATGGCTATTTGACGTAGGTAAATTTTGAGGACGAAATTTTATTTTAAAGGGAAAGAAATGTAATGGCCCAAAAATCTTGGTTTTATGAATAGTACTTTTCGGGCCATGAATAGTGCATCCCGAGATGGATAGTGACACTCAGGACCCAAGTTGTACTTTATTTGACATGGAATAGTATTATTCAAGGACAGCTCGAGGATCAAATTTGAGGTCAAAATGAGTTCATTTTGAGGGTTTGATCAAGAATAAAAATTATTAAGTGAAGATATTTTGGTGGGATTAAATCCAACTAATGGATTAAAATTGAAAGTTAATTTTGGATTTTAAAAAATAAAATAAAAGAGTAAAAGTTTGGTATTTCTTGGATCAAGTTTCCTTTTTATTGAAACTATTGGATTTTTTTAAAGCAGATTGTTAAGGGACCAAATTGCATTTTTGCCACCTAAATATTCTCTTCTTTCCCCAAATCTTTCAAGAACAACCCTTCTCATCCTTCTCCACTTTCTTTCATTTTTTTTTTCCAATTTCAAGCCAAATTTTCCAATCTTTTACTCCAAAATCAACAATCAAACACTAAATTATCAACCTAGGGTCCCTAAAATCATCATATCAACAAGAATTTTGGGAAACAGATGAAGAAAAGTATATGGGTTTTCTTAATGAATAGTAATTGAATTTAACAAGGTAAGACAGATGAAGAAAAGTATATGGGTTTTCTTAATGAATAGTAATTGAATTTAACAAGGTAAGTTAATGGAGTTTTGGTTTTTTTTAGCTCATGATTTTAGTGTAGTTGCATTCATTAATGAATAAAATGCATGAAATTGAATTTTTATGCAATTTTATGAAGATAAAGAAGAGGAATTGAAGAGGAGAGAGAAAGCAAAAGAGAAGGAATAAGGAATTGATGGTGAAATTGAAGTTTATTGAAGCTTAATTTGAAGAATTGGACATCAATTTGGTACGTGTTCATGCAATTTTATTTTTCCCTAAAAATTGTGTAATATGTAATTTAAGGTTCTTAAGATAAAATTGGAGGTTTATGAAGTTGATGTTAAAAATATTTAATTGGATGCTAAATGTAGTAGTATATGTGATTAATTTGAATTTTGGGATTATAATTTGTATTTTCCTCAATTGGCATACATTATTTTTGAATTTGGAAATTTGATATCTATGTTAATTTGATTAATTAAGACTTTGTCACTTCCCTCAAGAGCTAAATAAAAAAAATCGACTAGAGATCTTAGTAGCATTGCTTATTCCTCCAACGACTTTTTCTTAAATAGAAAGAGCGTCGAAGTTGTTCACTAGAATTGACTATTCTGTTTCGAAAGCTAGAAAGCGAGAAAGAGAAGCCCTTTAATTAAGCAAAAGTGATCAATGAAGACCCAAAAGGATTGGCATAAAGCTATGGCATAATCCACCTCTACCTTTGGATTTATTTAGAGGTCAAGAATCGAGTAAGTCCTTGAAGATTTGTTTTTTCAAAAAACCGAATTTCATGTATGAGCACCTTGCCTCTTTTGAGTCTGTGCAGTATGCTCCGAAACAGAATCAAAATTGGATTTGAAAAACCCGGATAGCTGGACAGCCCGACAAATAGACATATACAGGAATTAGCTTATTAACTCTCCAAATAGTACTATAAACATCGGAATTGAGCATCCCCCTGCAATTGTACAAGCTCCCATAGCAATAACATATTTGGGTTTTAATTAGTCAAAATAACATGTATATCAAATTTCCAAATTCAAACGTAATGTATGACGATTGAGGAAAGTATAAATTATAAGTTCAAAATCCAAATTAATCACACATACTACTACATTTAGCATCCAATTAAATATTTTTAACATCAATTTCATAAATCCTAAATTTTATCTTAAGAACCCTAAATTACATAAAACACAATTTTTAGGAAAAATAAAATTGCATGAACACATAACAAATTGATGTCCAATTCTTCAAATTAAGCTTTAATAAATTTCAATTTCACCATACATTCCTTATTGCTTCTCTTTCCCTTTCTCTCCCTCCTTCAATTCCTCTTCTTTATCTTCATAAAATTGCATAAAATTTCAATTTCACGCATTTTAGTCGTTAATGCATGCAACCACACTACAATAATTTACTAAAAACAACCAAAACTCTAACTTATCTTGTTAAATTTGGGTACTATTCATCAAGAAAATCCATCTACTTTTTCTACGTCTTTTTTTCAAAATTCTTATTGATATGATGATTTTAGGAACTTTAGGTTGATGATTTAGTGTTTAATTGTTGATTTAGGAGTTAAAGATAGGGAAATTTGGCTTGAAAATGGAAGAAAAATGAAAGAAAGTTGAGAAGGAAGAGGGAGGGTTGTTCTCGGCATATTTGGGGGAAGAAGAGAATTTATAGGTGGCAAAAATGTAATTTTGTCCCCTAACAATTTCCTTTAAAAAAATCCAATAAAAAGGAAACTTGATCCAAGATACCAAATTTGCACTCTTTTATTTTATTTTTCAAGATCCAAAATTAACTTTCAATTTTAATGCACTAGTTGGATTAATCCAACTAAAATATCTTCATTTACAAATTTTAAAATTCATAGTAAAAAATTATTAAGGTGCTATTTAGTTCATGAATCTAAAAATAACACCATTAAAACTTATGAATTCTTTTCTTCTTCTCAATATATAAAATATCAACCCTACATAAATACCTTAATTAATATTATTTATTTTCCATTAATATTTTAGGGTTTGATTTTCACCTCTTTCTTAGGTCAAACTTTGACCACTGGTCAACTTGATCAAATCCTCAAAATGAACTTGTTTTGACCTCAAATTTAATCCATAGGCTGTCTTTGAATAATATTATCCGATGTCAAATAAAGTGCAGTTTCGATCCTGCGTGTTACTATTCATCTTGAGATGTGCTATTCACAACCTAAAAAATACTACTATTCATGAAACAGAGCTTTTTGGGGCGTTATATATATATATATATATATATAAACAGAAGTAGTGAGAATATTATCATGAGCTTTTGCCGCATAGGATTTGTTAACATATAAACTAGAATTCATGTAGGAATCATGGTAAGGTTATATAAATTACTATTTTATATATTTATATTTTAAATGTCAAGTTAAGTAATATATTCAATTTATTACTTACGTATCATAGTTTTAGAAATTAAATAAGCTATATTAATGAGAAGAAGCTTGAGGCCTTTACAAAAAGGCAAAAAATATAACCAACCTAACCAAGGATACAAATATCCCTAGTATTATGAGCACTACTCACTCAAGTACTCAAAACAATTAATTAGGTGAGCTATTAAACATCTAATGTATACTCATTCATGAATGATCCCATTCATTTGCTCGCTTGTGGAATGCAGTTCACTAAAGTCAAGAAGAAGGCAAGTCCTAACAAAGTTTGTTGTGGGAGGAAGGATGTCCATAAGCTTGAGTAGCCACCATAATCTCCCTAATCCAACATATAATCTTAGCTATGAGCGCAGACCAATATGAGGACTTTCTCCGTGGAAATGATTATTCCTTTTCGCCCAAATTACATAAATGCAACAATTAAAAGCAACTCTAAAGTGCTTTGAATCCTTCCCCATCAGTTTGTACTGGTTACAATAGCCTTGGACCATTCCTTATCTTGGCATGAGCAATAAAGTAGTTGTTCAATCCTGAACCATAAGGCTTGAGAGAATTCCATGGACTATACTAAGAGCTAGCATAGTAAACAGATCTGGTTTGAGCAACCTTTCATCTTATCCTTTGTCTTGAGTCCCTTCTTTGACAGTTAAGCAACGCATAATGGAAGCTATTGGGACCTAAGACTTGGACCAAAACGAATTTGACCATAATACTTTGTGGCTGTGCAACTTAAAAATCTCGAAACAAGATTTGTTTGTAAATCTATTGGAATTATTCTTCAACCAATCATTGAAATTTGAAGAGAAAGATTCGAGTTTATAACTAGGGAGCGTTGCCTCAATTAAAGCCAGTATAACACCATTGATTCCCATTGATAATTTTTTTTTTCACAATGGCATTGCAAGTTATCCTTAATCTTAGTGAGCTCACATTTGATCTAACGTGCAATGGCTCTAAGTTCCTTCAGTGTCAAACCAAAACCATGTATCCTTGCTATCACCAATCAAATTCTTGAAAACTAGATTAAATTGATCCCTCAGTCGAAGCATTTGAGTTAAGAGTTCAAGAGTGCTCTCTGTTAGGAATCAAACCCTAGAAACTATCCATTTAACCCATGTCACTTCTTTATCATTGACAAATCTCCAAATTTAGTTTTAAATGTAGCATCTTGTTCATTGATTTAATTGAGGTTATTCCCAAGCCTCGTTCCTCCTTAGGATTGTAAATATTTGTCTATTTGACCTTAGAGGAGGAGGAGTTGTCCACATCCCCTTACCACAAGAAACTCATCTTTAATTTTTCTTTTAGGGAGAGCTAGGTGTGAGCTTAAGTGGACGTGGATGTTAGCTAGAACTGAAACACTGAGATGTAATCTGCTTGCATAGGAAAGAAAATGATTCTATTAGCTTGAAGTTCTAATCTTGATGGATTCCAAGAGAGGAAGACAACCTCTAAATGAAGGCTTTTTTGTGGAAGTGGGAAGTTCCAAATATCTAAACATGTCTGATGGCTAAGATCGTATTGAGAGAGGTGACTTTAGGAATGCTTGCTGAGATATAAAGTATGCTTTTGTTTGCATTAATTGTTAAGCTAGACATCTCGAGGAAGGAGGAGAGGGAGCTAACGAATACAATAAGAGAGTTAGAATCAGCTCTGCAAAATAGAAGTAGATCATTTGCCAAAGCCAAATTGAAGATTTTGAGGTGATGACATTTGTAATGATACTTGAATGAACCATTCTCTTCTATGTAACGAGCTAAGAGACTAGTAAGGATTTCGATGGCAACTGTGAATAGGTAAGGGGATAAAGGATCCCCGTGCCTAATGCCTTTAGCCTCCCTAAATAACAAGGTAGTTCCTCCATTCATAATAATACTTTAGGAGGTAGAAGTTATGCAAGCTTGAATCTCGTTTATGAAGAGCTTTGGAAACTTGAAAACATGGAGACAGTTAAGGAAAGTTTCAATCTAAGGAATCAAAGGATTTATTGAAATCAATTTTCAAGGAGCAACTTTTGATGGAAGTTTTGACATTATAATCCTTGAGAAATTCTTGCACATGAAGGATGTTATCTCCCATATTCCTACCTTGAATGAAAGCACTTCAGCATGGATTAATGATGAGTTTTAGAGCAACTTCTAATCTAATAGCTAGCATTTTGGACATGATTTTGTATATCACATTGCAACAAGAAGTACGCATGTAATCATGTAAGGAGCTTGGGTTAATCTTTTTGGGGATGAGACAAATAAGTCTTATTAATCTCTTTAAGCAATTTCTTACTCTCAAAGAATTCCAGCACTGTTTCCACAACTAGATCATTACTCCTAAGGCCTTATTTGGATTGAGACTAAAGAGGAATGATTTAACATCTGAAGTAGTTAAGGGATTGATAAAGAACTGATTCAGAGATTGGTCCTAAATAGAAGACTCACACAAGGACATCTCATCTAGAAGAGATTTGAAGTGATTGAAATCAATAATCTTGAGCATAGCCTGATACCTGCACAAATTTCCTTAATCATCAATCAGAGCATTGATCTTATTGTCATTCCTACGACTCAACAAGGAGTTGTGAAAGCTAACTTAAATATCTTTACTTTTGATAATTAACATTAATCATAATAATTGTAGTTTAAAATTGGGAATTTATAAAATTTTTTCCAATGGTATAATTATCAACATTAATTTGCTTTTCAATGCATAGTAGTATTATCTATATATTATTTTAAATGCCTCTTAAATTCCAACCATTTTAGCACTTCTGTTCCAATTTATAAGGCAGTTTCCACTCTTTATTAGTAGACATTAATCTTTCAATTCCAATTTATGTATTTATGTCAACCTGAGAGATAAGGAATATGCAAGTTAACGAAGAAAAAGCATGGATTTATTGTTGATCCTTCTGTAGTATAAGGTATGAGTTCCTTTCCTTGTTAGTCGAGTCATTGATTTATGTGTCACTTCCAACCCTTGAAAGGTGGCATTCTTAGTAAGAATAAAGAACTTCTAATCCTTGAAAGATAGCTTTCTTAATAAGAATATAGGATTTTAATTGACTTCGAAAGCTCTGTTTTTGTTGGAGACAAGATTTTGTGGTTGATATAGTTTTTCATTTGTAGTAATACATTTAAATCATTTGTATATTTAAAACGATGTTTGGGTATTTATATGCTTTATTTTTTATATTTTTCCATATATGTATTAGTTTATTTGATATTCTGTTATTGGTGAGGAAAAAATTTCTGTCATGTATGAAAAAATTAACTAAAATTTTAGAAAATAAAAAATATTTGAGATTATTCGCACAAAGTGTGGGCTTCTGTTTAGTATAATATATAGTAGATGTATACAAAAAGGGCACAACTTGTGGTAATTAAAGTCTTATACATGTATAATATATGTTATCACTATTCGTGTTCATACTAAGATATAAAACCCTTGGAACTTTTTAAAGAGGTCAACCAATTGGGTCTGTAGAAATTCTAAAATCCTCTCTGTAATGAAATAAAAATCTATTTCCTACATGTTCTGTTCCAAGGAAAACTTTGCTAGAGACCTATGTAGCACGGATACGGACACGCGACACGACACGGACACGGACACGAACATGGGAACTTCTAAAATTTGGCGGACACGGACACGACATATATATATATTATAAAATTTAGAATTAAGAAAAAAATTTAGAATTCATAATATGATATATATTGATTGATGTGTTTCAAGACTTCCAACATCTCGATAGTTCATACGCTAAGCCTTGTCTACCATAATCCTCGATAAACTGCTCATATTTCATGCTACATCAATCCTTTTCTGTGAGTCTGATGGCATCTCATATAGTATACGTTTTATATATGATCATCTATAATCATTTAGAGTTATTGTCTTGCAAGAAATGGAAGACACTTGTTGTCCATTGACGAGCTAAAAGTCTAAAACTGTAATTTTAGTTTGAGTTCTATGCATTAGAAAATGGATGGCACGCCTAAAAGGAGCAATGGTATTATTTCAGACCTCAAAAGAGTCGTATGAAGAGCATAAGGAAGGTGAAAAGTCTTGGCGCAATGGTATTATTTCAGATGAAAATGAAAAGTTCAATGGCGTGTCTGAGTTGGTGTGCCCGAGCCATCTCAAGACGTGTGTCCAGCCGTGTCCGAGTTGTCTCAAGAGGTATCTGAGTCGTGTCCGAGCTGGAAATTTTTTTTTTTTAATGCCGACACATATAAACATGTGTCGGACATGGGTGGGTGTCCATGTTGGACAGATGTCCGACACACAGACATGGCTCCATTTTGCCATGTCCGTGCTTCTTAGCTAGAGACAATATGTAGTACTGCTGATTATCATTTATCAATCACACAAGCCTTATGATTTAGGTATAGTTGGGCAAACTTCAGTCTACTCTAAAAAATAGTACAAGTGTGCCAACTGTAGCAACTCATGTATTGCAATACATGATTCTATTCTCAGCGTCTACAGTAGAACTAGCTACCGAATTATGCTTTGTGGTTTGCTTGAAGCACACTTGTTCTTGGTGTACCCTTATATGAAGTTATGTTCCGTTAATATGTTTTCAAGAATTCCTTCAGTTGCCTACTTAATGCTTGCATGGTAACTGCAACAAGTTACAAAACCTCTGATCTGTTTTCTTGCTTTAACATGTGCATCCTGTTGATTATTGTGCTTTATGATATTTCAATGTGTATGTTTAGAAAATGTCCTAGCTGGATTTTTTTTATGTGCATATCTGAGTGCATACATGACATAAATGCCCACATTTCTGGCCTTTATGCATGGATTTATGTGGTTCTGAGCATGGAATAATATGCTCATTTTATCTTATTGGTGCTTTAATAAGCAAGGAGGTTCTTTTTAATTTTTTATTGCTGCCTTATGTATATTGTGATTCTAAATGGTTTTGCAGTCTTTTGGAGCCCATTGGTGCCCCTTTGGTAGCTTGGCACGACTTCCGTCATCTTTCGAGTAAATATTATCCAACACTTTAGAGCGTTTAAAATTGCCGCTTCATCTAATTTATGCAGAGAATCTTGTTCGTTGTTTTGCACTTTCTATTGTTGAACTTATGCATGCATGATCTAATGTGGATGGTCACCTTAGCTTCCAATCAGAGAACCATATGGTTAGTGGAAAAGTAGAGATTCAACAGAAAAGTAAACTTTGACTAAGAAAACTTTATTGCAAATTGAGATCCTTAGAATACAAAAATAAATCCTCTATACCAAATACTTGGGTTAATGTATAGAACACTGAAACACTGTAAAACGAAGCTCAGATATGTAAATTTTTATCCTCATCTCCAGAAGCTCAGAGAGAGAGGGAGGGACCAGAGGAAAATTTGATTTTCAGTTCTCTCTTATAACCCATGGGTTATGTCTATATATGTATACTTGAGTTTTTCAGTTTTCTTGGTTATTCGCACATTATGCTCTGTAATGGTTGCCCAGGCTTTAGATGGTTGACATTATTCTGTGTTGCCCCTGTACTGTGCTTAGGTGGAAGTATTGTTGCTTTATTAATGTTTAAAGAGACTGCAGATCGCCTTGCTAATTAGAATTTGCATTGTAATCTTCTCTGAGGAAGCTAGGCTTAGAGAATTTTTTCCTTGTATTTGGTTTATATTTTCTTGGAGGTGCTATGATTTTGTCATTTTTCTTGGTGCTTAACGGCCATTCTCAAGGATGAACTTATTTTCCTTTGTTCAGGGAAGGGGAATTTTCTTCAAACAATTGTAAGATCTGTAATTTTCTTATTGGCTCGTTTTGGTTTAAATTCTAGCGAATCAATTTCATGTCCTGGGACCGATGTTTAAATGCAGATCATGACCTTCTGGTCCATCACACTATATTTGCAGAACATACTGCTCTATCATCTACTAGTCATCCATGCCCATACATAGCTTACTTTGGACCGATTCATCCGTCGCCTTCAGCCTCCATTGGAAGAGTTTCAGATGGTTCGAATTTTAACAGTCATTGGAATTGTCCATCGCTTCGTAGTGAGGTTCCTAATTCCTATGCTTTTCCTGCCGTGGATGTACATTTTCACAGTTGGGAACGCAATTCTCCTCCCTTCTCTACCACCGGTAATCAGATAGGTAGCACTGATCACCCTTCAATTTCTCCTCTTCCTCAAAGATCAGCAAGAACTAGTTCTGATCTTCCAAGATCCAGATCATTTATGCATCCGTTGCATGTTGGCCGCAGGTATATATTTGGGTTAAATGTACCAGCACTTTTTGTGGTGATTATGATGCCACTGTGACTTTCTGATGCACAGGTTCTTCCTTTTGATAGTTCTTAAATAAACCATATATTCAACTGTTTAATGATCCTTAATTTATTGAATGGTATTTAATCATTAGCAGGAAATTACTTTGGATCACAAACCACAAGGAACTCCGAAAGTGAATTTATACTCTGGAAGTGTAACGCTAAAATAGCTATACCACTGAGAGTTTAAATATTTCCTTTTTATCTTTTTTATCCGATGGAGAGTTGTTTTTATTCTCCGCTTTACATTGGTTACCATTCCAATGTTTTAGGTGGATCCTGCAATCTGTTTCCTTGTTGGTCACTGAATATACTTCATTCTAACAGTTCTACTGCAAGGACTAGGAGCTCAATTGCTTCTTCAATGATTCCACCTTACCAAGGCAGCAATGCTAGAACCCGTGAGATAGTTCAAGCTCTTCAGGCATACAATCATCAACCTGGTCATTCTCCACCCATTCACACGCCCACTGTTTCTGGATCCGGAAGATCCAACAGGCACAGAAGCTTGTCTCAAGTAGGAACTGTGGCTTCATCATCTGATCAGACGGGCTTCTATTTTTTCCCATCAGCTATGTCAGGTCGGAACTTCCAGGAAGCTGAAAATCTTCCATCAATTCGATTTAGGGCATGGGAACGAGATCATCTACCCTCATTCTCATTAAATCAGATAGACAGAGATTCTAGTTGGGGCACATTCCATCTGGCTGCCAGTGGTTCAGATTCCAATATCAGGTCCAGCGGCTTCCGCCAAAGGCATGAGTCAGAGAGGATGTCATCACATAATCGGTCATAGCTTTTCTTTTTATCCTTCTTGGAATGAAGATGAAGCCAACTACCACTAAATGACTGGAGCAGAGTTATGTATGCGTGAGCAAAACGTTATATAATGCTTGGAAGTTGTCTGTTCTGACGGCCTCAAAATACTGTGGAAATGGCCCAAAACTTCTCTCTCTTCTTATTTTTGTTAGCCAGGTCTGTGTGGTGGACTTTGGTCTCTGGTTTAATTACCCTGCATTTGCAGGTATATAGAATAAGATCTTATGTTGGATACTTCCTGGTTTGAGCACCCGTCTTTTACTGTTTTCCGTCCATAAGTTGGCCTACAGAGAACAATCGTGGAAGTTCAGATAAGTGCTTGATATATCCGACTCCAATAAAAGGATAAGAAGTCCCATGATAACGCATTCCTGAACTTAGTACTCCTGGTCAGGCATTAAACACGAAGGAACGTTAGTTTATTGTATATTGTTTGTTTTTTGCTACTAACAAAAGGCTGTCACTTCTAATACAAGGTGGAAGCTCAGAAATGGACCAGGCATGATACGAGCGAACAATATGTAAAATTAGCTCGAACAAAAAATAAATCGCATGGCAACGAACTAGCTAAAGCAGCTAACTAGATATGATGCTACTATTAGTTTCTGTAGGGATTAATAGATGTTACTTAACAATGTAATTGCACTGTAAGGATGGGCACCGGGCACCAAATTTGGATCAACTGTTTTCACTGATAAAGTACAAGCTACAGATGCCAATCTTCTTTGTATAAGTTTGTATAAACAAATCACAGATATGAAAAAAGAAACAAGCACGAGTGAGATGATTGCAGGAGATTCAGAACATGTACATTATATGCGTAGAAAAATTAGTTGGCTCTCTTAGTAAGCAAACTGTGAGGAATCTTCTTCATTTTATAGGTTTGTGTATCGAAAGAAATCTTTTCTTTTATCTTTAAAAAAGAAAATTATAAAAACATTCCAATAAGAAACAAAAATGAGGAAGACCATACAAGGAGACAGAAAGACAAGGATAATTAATGAGAAAGTCAACAAAAGTTATATTTTAAAAACTGGACAGAAAATTAAACGGGTAAGATAAGATGTCTAAAAATTTAATAGTTTAATCAGTATTACATTATCATAAAACCTGTATACAATAAAAATTGAGCAAAATTGAATTTAAAATATGATTGAATGAAGAAACTATCTTTATGTATTAAAGATATTGGAGTTTAATTGAATGAGACAATCAAATAAAAACTAACTGATATATTATGATTTGTAAAAATCAATTAGTTTACAAACATTGGCGATTAATTAATATGTCGGTTGATTTAAAAAAAAAAAAAGGTAAACCGAACTAGCAAGTTGAACAGTTCAAGTTTTTACAATTAAAATGATCGCATTGGTTCAATTTTTCAATCATTGACAAAAGTATAGAAGATTGATAATACTAGATTAGGGTGGAAACTTGTGTAGAAAATACATAAAGACAAAAAAATTGTTAGAATGTTAGACAATCATACTCTACTGCTCAAGTTAGTATTTGAGATGGGAAATGATAGACGTTTTCAATGGGAAGAAGTACGTGGATGTTCATACGTTTATTCTCTTTCATTGAGATAATTTAACATCTTAACCTCAATTACCGTAACTAGGACTCATAATTGCGGTTAATGTGAATTATGACCTTTTGAAACAAATGGTTTTCTCTAATAATTTTATGTTAAACCCTTTATCGATTGGGGAATTTTTGTTTACATAGCACTTACAGATGTTTTTAAGTGTAAACCTCTCAAATTATTCTGTGGGCCTCTCCCAAATAGCTAGTGTAATGTTCTTAACAAGACTTAACTTGCTTGTCTTGGGAGACAAAAAATAGGTCAACATCTAAAATTAGTTTCCAAACAATCATTTCAAAGTGATTGTATAGAAATCAAAGAGATGATCCTAAACATTGAGAAAATGCTAAAGAACTTCTTATGGATAGGAGTTGCTAAGAATCACCTTGGTGTTAAGGATAAATGGTTAGATGTCCTAAATTTGAAGGTGGCTTAGGGATAACCTCTATGAGGACTATCAATAGATAACTTTTAGTTAAGAAGATTTGGAATATAATGGAATGTCTATATATATATATAGGGATAACTTCCAAATCTTCTTAACTAAGAGCTATCTATTGACAATCCTTATAGAGGTATATCATCAAGGCTTAAAGTTTTTGGAACCTCAAGATTAGGCAATCCTATTTATGGTCATTCAACCAAATTGTTAAGTCGAGGAAATAGAAGAATCTAGCAATTAAGACCAGAGTGGGGAATGAGTGGTTCTTGTAAATCGAATTTATTGAAATTCCATCTAGTAAAATTGGAAAATTATGCATTTCCAAAAGAATAGATAGGAATATTGCAAACAGAGCCATTGCGACCCCCATCAAAGGGGGTGAGAAAACTTGGCTTTGGTATGACTATTGGAATGATCTAGGTTCTCTGCAAAATGTACCTAAGCTGCAACACTTAAAACACCTTGTTTCTGTCAAGGCAAAAAGTGAGGAATGATGAGAGAACTCGCTTTTGGTATGACTATTGGAATAATCTAGATTCTTTGCATAATATACCTAAGCTACAACATCTAAAACACATTGTTTTTGTCAAGACTGAGGTTAGCAGAGTGATAAAAGCTAGGAATTGGACTTGTGGAATTAGGGTTCTTACTCCAATAATGAATTATGCTCCAAATTACTTGCCCGAACCAAATGATGAGGACAAAGTGATAGTTGTGTATTAGTGTGTAATTTTCTAAGTATTTGACATGTGTTTTTAGCATAATAGGTTATTATTGTTGTGCTTTAGGACTTATTTTGTATGTTTTTGTTTAGTTTGATCTTCATAGTTGTTCTTTTAGGTTTGATGTTGATTTATGATAAGAATTGATTATTTTGATGAAGGAATGGAGGGTGACCACGTTTGTGATTGAGCTAGGGACCAAGAGAGGAGAAGAGAAGTGAAGGAGTTGTAAGACAAGAAACCACAATCGTGGGATTCATGCTAATTCCCACGATCATAGGATCCCTAACCTGAAGAGACACGCAGGTTTCACTTATTTTTAGGTTCTTGTGACTATATAAGGGCACAAATCCATAGGGCTGAAGGTGGTGTCATGAGAACTTGCCTCCTTGAGCTAAAAAACAGATTTAGAGCCTAGATAGAGGTATAGAATCAAGATTTCTATTCCAAATTAGGCAAAGAGCACACCAACTCAGATTTTCCAAATTTGGGCAAAGAAGGGGAGGAGCTTGCTTCATCTAGTTCTTATTTCGTTTTTCTCTTTTAGCATCTTTATTATGGATTTTCTGGTTGTTGGGGATGCTAATGACATTATAAGTGATTGAGTTATTTTTAGGTATTACTTTTGAACTACTTATTGAACTCTTACTTTGTTGATTTGACTGAATGATGTTTTTGATGAATGTTGAGCTTATACCTTGCAATATATTGAGAAATTGAGTTGGGTAAATTGTATAGGGTTGTACAATGAGAATTGGCACTCTATAGATCTACATTCATTAAGTTAATTGATTAGTCAGAGAGAGATCTTGGCTAATTAGTTGATTACCCATAGGATAACTTCATAACTTGTCGAATTGGTGGATTGGTTCTGTAGATTAAGAGATTGCTTAATCATTTCTACTTAATTTGGCTAGGGACAATTAATTACACCTTGAGAGAGGGTAGTTAATACATTAGAATATCTTAGGTGAGGCACAATTCAATTAACAAGGTAAATGGGAGATAAGATAGGAAAAAAGTGATCTCTAATTGCTAAATTTAAATTCCAAGTTCTACACTTTTGCTTTATCATTTGTTCATTGTTAGTTGTTTGATTTAGTTTATTTTTTTAGTTTATATTCATTAAAATTGGTTCTCAAACGAATCAGCCTAAATTAAGTAGCGTCTAAACACAATCTATGAGTGATCAATAGTTGTTCTTTACTACAAGTTACACCTCGTATACTTGCAGTTTTTAGTGTAAAACAAGTTTTTGGTGCCATTACCGAGGATTGTTTGTTTAGTATATTGTTTAGTTTGGGTAACTTTGATTTAAAAGTGTTTGATACTTTTCCTGGTGTATTTGTAGGTGCATGAACACAAAGAGCACAATAAGGTCCGACAAAGCTTTTGAAGAAGAATTTTTTGATATTACAAGACAAGAGAGGAGCTTAAGGAGAGCAAAGAACCAAGAAAATCTTCAAACAAAAATGACAAAATAAGCAAAACAAGTAAGGACTAAGAGAACATTGATGGATTTTATAAGGCCTAGATTTAGTCCATAAGGAGTTGCAAGGCCTATAGTCATAACAAACAATTTTAAAATCATGCCAACACTCCTGAACATGCTCTAGAACAATGTATAATTCTATGGGTTATCAACTGAAGATCCCACTGCCCACCTAGCAAAATTTTTGGAGATACGCAACATTTTTAGATTCCAAAGGATGTCTGATGATGTTGTGAGGCTCAAATTCTTTCCATTCATTTTGAGAGATTACGCCAAGGCATGGTATAACTCACTTAGTGCATCTCATATTACTACATGGGAGTAAGTAGCCTAAGCTTTCCTTACCAAGAACTTCCCATTGATAAAGACTATGCAGATCATCAAGGAAATTACAAACTTTCAGCAAAATGATGGGGAGTCATTATATGAAGCTTGGGAAAGGTTCAAAGCGTTGCAAAGAAGCTACCCACATCCCAACCTTCCAAGGGAGTTCTTACTACAAACATTCTATAATAGTGTGAATCAGACTACAAAAGGGACAATAGATGCAGATGCTAGAGGGTCATGTGGTCGAACGAAAGGAGTAGGCAAGACACAAAGGAACAAAAAGGCATAATTCTAATTGATTCTTCATAGCTTTGCAAGCTCATATTATTGCCCTCACCAAACAGTTGAACAATATGCAAGTAGGTTCTTCATCCACATCCAAAGCCATCCAAGTCCATTGTGAGTTATGTGGGCAGGACAACTATTGCACAACAGAATGCTTCTTGTTGGGAGCTAGTAGTATAAGATAGGTATATTACTTGGGCCAACCATATCGAGGTAACAGTCCATACTCTAACACTTATAATCTAGGGTGGAAAACCACCCAAAATTTTCTTAGAGTGCTAAAAATGCAAGTGGCCAAGCAAAACTACAAGGACCACTTGAATTTTGGCAAGACCATCTTTGGTCTTTGGAGAGCAAAATGGACAAGTTAATGGACATATTGGGGTCCAAATTCTCAAGCCAAGAGGAAAGTAAAAGAAGGTAGAAAGAGAATAAAAAAAGGTTGTTTAAGAGCCAGGACGCCAAATTTGACCAAATCTTGAAAAACCATGCTTCCTTTATCCACAACTTGGAGGTTCAGGTAGGCTAACTTGCTACTACTTTGTCTTTTAGAAATTCAGGTAGTCTACCAAGCAATACCAAAGCCAACCCAAAGGAACAACTCAAAGCAATCACACTTCAGAGTGGCAAGCAATTGGAGGAGCCAAGTGTGAAAAAGGTGAGTCAAACAAAGGAGAAAGGCAAGGAGATAAAAGAAGAGAAAGTCGAAGAGAGGCCATATGTACCACCACCACCCTACAAGCCTAAACTTTTGTATCCACAAAGGGTGAGACAAAATCAAAGACACTCAGTTTTCCAAGTTTTTGGAGAAACTGAAGAAGCTTTAAATTAACTTATCATTGGTGAAGCCTTGGAGTGCATGCCCAAGTATGTGAAGTTTCTTAAGGACATACTAACTCATAAATGCAATTGGGATGATAATCAGACGATAACCTTGATAGAGAATTGTAGTTCGATAATATCAAGCACAGTGCCTTCAAAACTATAAGATCAAGGGAGTTTTACTATTCCATGTACTGTTAGTGACTTTGAATTTTCTAAATTTTTATGAGATTTAAGTGTAAGTATTAACTTGATGCCTTTGTCAAACAAACATCCATGCTTATTTAGCTTGCAGATCAATCTATCAAGAGGTCATTTGGAGTTGTAAAAGACGTGTTAGTAAAAGTAGATAAAGTTATCATTCCTGTTGATTTTGTTATATTGGAATTTGAAGCAGATAGACATTGTCCATTGATTTTAGGTAGGTCCTTTATGAATATTGGTAGGGTATTAGTTAATGTACATGAAGTAAAACGTGTTTTGAGAATTGATGATGAGCTGGTTGAATTTAACATGACTAATTATTTGAACAAACCGATGGATGGTACTACATGTATGAAAATTGATGTTGTGGATGTGTGTGTTAAGGAGGCTGAAGAGGAAGTTGATGAAGTTGTTAAAATGCACAGGGATGAGAGTGTGAGAGGAGGAATTATGTGAGGAAGTTAAGCTAGAGAAGTTGGAAAGTATAAATACACCCACACCACCTTCCATTGTTAAGCCACCCACTTTAGAGCTTAAACCATTACCTTCACACTGGAGATACACCTTTTTAGGTAAGAAACCATACCCTACCCATTATTATCTCCAACCAATTGGATTATGAGAAAGAAGAGAAAGTGGTGGAAACCATTAAGAAAAGGATGAGAGTCATAGGGAATTTCTGATATTAGGGGGATTAGATGTAAATTATTGACACACAGGATTAACCAAGAAGAAGGATGTAAAACAGTAAGGGAGAGAAAAAAAAGGTTAAATCCAAACATGCAAGAGGTTGTGAAGAAGGAGATTGTGAAGCTTTTGGATGGAGGGATTATTTACCCCATTTGAGATAGTAAGTGGGAAAGTCCAGTGCAGTGTGTGCCTAAGAAGGGTGACATGACAATGATGGAGAATGAACATGGTGAAAAGATTTATACTAGGACCATCACAGGTTGGCCAATGTGTATTGATTGTAGGAAGCTCAATTTGGACACCAAGAAAGGCCATTTCCTTTTACCTTTTGTAGACTATATGATCAAGAAGCTGGTTGACCATTCTTTTTACTATTTTCTTGATGGATACTTAGGGTTAATCAGGTGTTTATATACATACAGGATTAGGAGATGACCACTTTCACTTGTCCTTATGGGATTTTCACTTATTAGAGGATGCCTTTTGGTTTATGCAATGCGCCTGCCACATTCCAAAGGTGTATGATGGCCATATATATGGATATGAATGAGAACTTCATGGAGGTATTTATGGATGACTTCTCTGTCTTTGGAGATTCTTTTGATCATTGATTGTTTAATTTATACAGAGTGTTTCAAAGATGTGAGGAGTTTGATCTAGTCTTGAACTGAGAGAAGTTTCATTTCATGATCGAAGAGAGAATTGCATTGGACTATAAGATCTCATGCATGGGGATTGAAGTGGATCAAGCTAAGACCAAATTGATTGAAAAGCTGCCACCTCCCACTAACATCCAGGGCATCTGAGCCTTCCTTGGTCGTGCAGATAGACCATTAATAGAGGATTTTCTCTTATCGCTAGACCCTTGACTCATTTATTAGTTAAAGATGTGTCTTTTGTGTTTGATGATACTTGTCTAGATGTTTTTAATAGGTTAAAGAAGGCACTTACAATAGCACCCATTCTAACATCGTCAGATTTTTCTCTTCCCTTCGTGATTACGTGTGATACAAGCGATCATACCATTGGCTGTGTCCTTGGCCAGCGAAGGAAAAGAGGTTACACTTCATCTACTACACAAGCAAGACCTTGACCAGAGAAACTACAGAAAGGAGTTGCTTGCTGTGGTATTTGCATGTGAGAAATTTTGTTCTTATCTTTTAGGCTCATATGTTCTTATTTTCATAGATCATGTGACATTGTGATATATCTTTGCCAAGAAGGATCGAAGGCTAGGCTCATCCAGTGGGCACTTCTGCTCCAAGAATTCAACATTTAGACTAAAGACAAGAAGGGAGTACAAAATGTTGTAGCGGACTACCTATAACGACTTGAAGGGGAGCACCATAAAGAATAGGAAATCGAGGGAGCTTTCCTAATAAGGCTTTAATGATGGTAGAAAATCCTTTTCGTTTTTGGATGTAGATATTGCAAACTACCTCTCAGGTGGTATTTTTCCTTTTGATCTCTCATATTAACAAAGGAAGCATTTCTTATCCAATGTTCTCGCTATATTTGGGATGAACTTGTGTTATATAAAATTTGTGCTAATAATGTGATTCACAGATGTATCCTTGAAGATGAAAAGCTTGACATTTTGACTCAATGTCATAGTTCAGTGTATGCAAGACGCTATGGAGCGAACAAGATTACGGCTCGTATGTTGGAATGTGGGTTGTATTGGCCAAGTTTGTTCCAGGATGCCCGAAATTTTGTGCTACAGTGTGATAAATGCTAGAGAGTGGGCAACATATCAAAGTGGGATGAGATGCCACTTTCGAACATCATGGAAGTCGAAATATTTGATGTGTGGGGCTTGGATTTTATAGGACCATTCCCATCCTCCTTAGGCAACACATACATACTGGTTTGAGTTGATTATGCTTCAAAGTGGGTTGAAGTCATGGCTCCAACCAATGATGGCAAGGTGGTGCAAAGATTTATCAAGAAGATTTTCACTAGATTTGGAGTGCTTAGAGAGATATCAATGATGGAGGGAGTCATTTTTGTAACAAACCTGTTGAACCTCTATTGAAAAGATATATTGTGCATCATCAAGTGGTGACTCCTTACCATCCACAAACGAGTGGCCAAACGGAAGTGGTGAATAGAGAATTGAAGAAGATTTTAGAGAAGGTAGTGAGCACTTCAAGGAAAGATTGAGCTTTGAAGTTAGACGATACACTTTAGGCATATATGACAGCCTTCAAGACACCCATAGGTACTACTCCACATAAACTTGTGTATGGCAAGGCTTGCCATTTACCTTTGGGGTTGGAGTACAAGGCCTATTGGGCAATTCCAAAGTCTTGTGGGTGAGAAGAGATTGTTACAACTTGATGAATTGGAAGAGCTGAGATTTGAAGCTTATGAAAATGCTAAGTTGTGCAAAGAAAGAGCAAAAAAGTGGCATGATGCTTACATTAAAAAGAAAGATTTTAAGAGTGGGGACTTGGTGCTTTTATTTAGTTCACGACTTCAGTGTTTCCTAGAAAGCTTATGACAAGATGGAATGGACCTTTCAATTGTTCCCCCTGGATCTTTGGAGTTGGAGAATGACAAGGGTGAAGCATTCAAGGTCAATGAGCATAGGTGTAAGCCATACCATAGAGGGAAATACCCATAAGAAAGGGAAGTCATCTCTTTCCTTTCTTCCAATTTTTCATGAATGCATGTGGAATGTTTAAGCTAATGACCTTAACTTAGCATGTTTACCTTTTTTTGATTGTCTTTGTTTACTTGTTTGTTTAATTTGTTTGGGTTTTATAATGTTTAGTTTGAGTTTGTTATGATTTCTTGGTGTTTACTTGGGTTTTGTTTAAGTTTTAACTTGTTTTCTCTTTAAATTTCTTGTTGGTTAGGTGATTTTGATGTGTTTGCAAGTTTCTTGAATATTAGAAATGCATGCTAAGCTTCGAAAAAGGCTAAAAAGTTGGAAAATCAAGATTGGGTGTTTTTATAACGCCCACGATCGTGGGAATGGGGTTTGTTTCCCACAAACGTGGGAAGGCTCTTTAGAAACTTTCTAGAGCCTTAACCCACGACTGTGGGAAGTAGAGGGATTCCCGTGATTGTGGGATCCCTAGCTAAAGGATTTTAAAAATCGCTCCTTCTTTATTCTTTCTTCTTCTTCTCACATTCTCTCACTCTAAAACCGACACCCACTTACCCAAACCTCACAAATCCTTCATCTTTCCCCCAAATCGTGGTGTTTTCTCGGCTTTTTCTATCATTATTCACTCCCTTAACACTTATTTCACATTAACCACTCAAAAATCCAAGGATTTGGTAAGTTTTTTTCCCCTCTCTCTCTCTCTCCCCCCAAAATGTGCTTACCTCTCTCAAGTGGCTCCAAAGAAGCTTGTAGCCTATAAACCAATCAACCAACTATGCCTCCAAGTCTTAGAGAAGGTAAACGTGATATGGCGACCACTTTTCATGCCTTATTCCTTATTTTTTCGAAAGAAGAAAGTATGAGATTTTAGGATTTTAAGGATAGAGAGTTAATGACTCCTAGGTACTTTGATTTTAACCAGTCAGAAACTCTAGGACTAAGGTATAACATTGAAAGATTAGCTATAAATATTGGTTGGGTCGTTTAATTCATTATGATGTATTGACATACCCCTTGATGATTATAGAAGTTTTCACCATTATGTGCTACAACACTAAAATGGACACATTCTGGTTAAGGATCTAACACCAAAGTTTTGGATGACTATGATCATTTTAATATGGATGATTATTGGAAGATCCTTCGGGTGAAATCACTTTTGACTCTAGGAATGCACCCAACACTTTGATTCTTAGCACCGAGCAATTACTTCTTCACAAGTTTATGTACCTAATTGTTTTTAATAAAACTGAAAGCAATAAGTGTTCGGCTAAGAAACTTTTCTTTCTTTGGTGCATGGATCGTAAAATTAAAGTAAATACCCTTTGTCGCATTTTTCAATCTATTGTGGGTTCTATTATTGAGAAAAACTCATATTTTGGCATGGCTTGCTTTGACTTTGCACTACAATCTTGAAGTGGATGATGTACGCATAACTAAACTTGATATTTTTGATATACCTTATTTGAGAAGCTCTAAAATTTTGGAGTCTCATTCTATGGAGCTCCAAAATCCTTATACATGCATTACTATTAAGAATAGGAAGGGTAAGGATGCAGCCACTTCTCAACCATCCTCCTCTCAAGTTGTAACATCCCACCCTCAACTGGAAGGGTAGAATAGTAATTTGGCATAGGATGATAATGATTGGATTTAATTAGGATTGTTCATGCATACTGGTATTGATAAATAGTGGAATTGTTACACATGGAAACTAAC